>NW_021011592.1:429188-759544 GCF_003987935.1 Bombyx mandarina | reverse complement strand
AATAAATAAATATTTACTAACAATCACGCCACGTTAACTGGTCCCGTGATAAGTTCGTAAAGAACTTGTGTTACAGGTACCAGATAACGGAAATAAATGTAAGATTTTTATTATACACATACATATATTTAATATACATCCATAACCCTGGAAAAGACATTTATATTTATCATACAAATATCTTTCCTTGGCGGGATTCGAACCCGCGACCCCCTTGTGTAGTGACCATGTCACTAACCACTACACCAGACGGTCGTTGAATAAATATATGTATGTAATATGTAATAAATATGTATGTATGTAATAAATATATGTATAAATAGAAATCTTTTTTCTGAGACACGCTATGTAATATGATTAAAAAAACAGTTAATCTACGGTCACGTCAGCTGGCTTAAGCTTTAAATTGCGGGCTTACTAAATATAAACAATAGCAATTCGGGCGTTTAGCCCAGCATAAGAAAATTGTATTACTCTAATGTTAAGCTTACTGGTTCACGAATGATTACTTTAGTCGCCGTGGCCTAAAGGATAAGACGTCCGGTGCATTCGTATCTAGCGATGTAACAGTGTTCGAATCCCGTATGCGGGTACCAATTTTTCTAATGAAATACGTACATAACACGTTGACTATTCTGTAAGTCACCGGTGCTCTACGCGGTGCACTGAAGAAATTATGTTGGTTTCGGTTACTGAGCGTATGGATTGCCTAACTTTACCTTCTTTTGTTTTTAATGTATGTTTTAGTCTTTTAGGTCTCTTGAAACTAAATTCATTCTCAGTATCTTCGGATTCGTCTTTCCCAGAGCTTACGGGCGCCTTAGTAACAATAGAAATCGACATGATTACTTCAATGCGCCACGTTGGGCACTACATGGCAGTTAAAGGGTTAAGAAATGTTCACGATTGACTTCCACGGTGAAGGAGTAACATCTATATTTATAAAAATGAATTGCTGTTCGTTAGTCTCGCTAAAACTCGGGAACGGCTGGACCGATTTGGCTAATTTTGGTCTTGAATTATTTGTGGAAGTCCAGAGAAGGTTTAAAAGGTAGATAAATATGAAAATGCTCGGAATTAAATAAAAATATCAATTTTGTTTTCCCTTTGATGTGTCCCCCGTCGGACGGATTACTTTTGTTTGTTTAAAGTTTATTTTATACAAATGTTTAGGTCTTTTATTTATCGATTGAGGCACTACGAAGTCTGCCGGGTCAGCTAGTCGTGTAATAAAAATCAAAATTTTAATAAAAAGCAAAATTATAATTAGTTGTTGTTGTGCGTGTCCGTTTCGCAGACAACATCGACACCCGCGGCGCCATCGACGCCTTGCGAGAGCTGGTGTGCGCGTGCCACGTGTACCTGCGCGGCGCGCGGGCACGGCCCAGCCCCGCGCTGGCGGCGGCGGCGCGCTACGTCACGGACGTGCTGCACGTGTTCGGCGTCGTCGAGGGACCCAGGGGCGGCATCGGCTTCCCGGTCGGAGACGCTGACGGTGTTTCGGTATGTTCCATTTTGCTTAGATGGGTGGACGAGCTCACAGCCCACCTGGTGTTAAGTGGTTACATCCACAACGTAAATACGCCACCCACCTTGAGATATAAGTTCTAAGATTTCAAGTATAGTTACAACGGCTGCCCCACCCTTCAAACCGAAACGCATTACTGCTTCACGGCAGAAAATACACAGGGTGGTGGTACCCATCCGCGCGGACTCGAATAGTAGAATTATTTTGTCCGTGCAGCTTGGGTCATAAATGATCGAAGTGGTGATCTCTCTCTCTTCCACTCACGGGCCTTATGGATGGGCATAGTGATGTGCATTATTGTTTTCGATAAGCGTTATCGATAGTGTATTTAGTTTTGTCATTTTGTAGGTCGGTGATAAAAATGAAAGTAAAAATCACTAATCGAACACTTGCACCACATATCGCCGCAGTAAGTTAACGTGAACGGCAGAAATTAACACTTTGTAACTTTTCGCGATGTACTATAATTTGCAGGTACAAATGTTTCATAACATAACAATGTCTCACCACTCTTCGTATACCACCCCGCCACCTTCGTATACCACCTGTCTTCGATGACTCATTTGTTTTTATCGATAATGACGTCGCGCAACATGCTCACCACCCTAGCCGGGCTATGATTTATGACCCAAACTGCACGGACAAAATAATTCTACTATAGTTTGTTTTACCCCGTTAACGTAGTATGTGCAAGTCGTGATGTGTGTTGCAGTTGGAAGAGACTGTGATGCCGTACTTGGAGGCGCTGAGTGCGTTCCGCGAGCGGGTGCGCGAGGCGGCGCGCGCGGGGCAGGGCGGCGAGGTGCTGGCGCTTTGCGACGCGCTGCGGGACCGCGTGCTGCCAGACCTCGGCGTGCGCCTCGAGGACAAACCAGGTCGTAAACCGAGTGACGTGCACTTATTTAAGGCCTGGTCCAGAAAGGGCGAATTCGCCGCGATTCTCTCGTGCGTATAACGCGCGACCGCTTCGCCCAGAAAGAGCGTACCTACGCGGGAGCAATTGGGAACGAATTTAATTAATACAAAGCTTACCGTCGCTAGAAGAGACAAAAACGAAGGGAAAATATAATGTATTTAGTACATCAAATTCTTATGATAGAATGACACATAGTATGTTTGTCTTTCTTTTTTCCTCGTTGTTGTCATCTTTATCAGAAAATATTAACACCAATTCTTTTCAAGATCTACGTTTTAAAATTCTATTGTCATAATCAGGTGATTCCAAATCCCATATCGCCGGTAGTTTTTCTATTTCGTCTATAAATAATTCCATAGGTATCAAATATTTGGCGCTCCATTTCCCTGAATACGTTCACTCGCTCTGGAGTTCACGCGTTAGCTGGGCGCAACAAGGCGTCCGTAGTATCTCGACTCGCGCGACATTACGCGCGAATCACGCGCGAGTCGAGAGTCTGGCGTAGTGCACGCGATTTACACGCGTATTTTGAATTCGCGCGATGCTTGTGGACGCGATGTATTGGGGCCTAGTATCTCACTGACGCGCGAATGATTTCGCGGCGAATTCGTCCTTTCTGGACCAGGTTTAAGGCTTCGTCAAACAGAACACGTACTTAGCGCGCGTCAGAACGCCATACTGACGGCGCGCTATGACGCCGAGATGTCTTGTACTCAGGGACGTCTTATAATAGGATGGGGCCCTTGGGCACACAAGAATTTGAGGCCCTTTTGGAAAGTAAAAAAAGCGAATTATAATAACATTTTTTTACTGAGTTTGAGACCATTTATTATAGGTAATCAAATACAGTATGATATAATATGCCATTAATGATATTACAATGCTGCTGGTTTTTTGGTTACGATTTCGATAACGGTTTCTTTCGGGATTTCTGTTGAGCAAAATCTTCTATCATAGTCATAGTATATGCCTTGTAAATACCTTCTGATTACTGATTTGTGAAAAAAGTGTAATGTGCCCGACAAAAATGTTTTGAGAATAAACGTGTGAGAGAAATTGTCGGTCTTTCGGGCCCCCCTGAGAATGGGGGCCCTGGGCACGGGCCCCGTGTGCCCTTATGGTAAAGACGGCATTGCTTGTACTACTATGGTAATAAACTGTCAAACAGAGCGCCAGCGCTATAATTATGCAACGCTCTGTCGCGGCGTTAGGACGCTTTGACGTCAGGCGTTGTAATTTTTTACAAATTTTATTTTAGCGTCCGAATGAATGTGAATTAAAATACTGGATAATGCCCGAAAAATTTATAGAATTCGTTAGAAAATACCCATGCTTAAACAATGTCACATCTGAATCACTCGACATCTTAATACTTTTAAATTTTGAGACTGCTATAGAAAGACACTATGATTTGGCGGATGTTACTTTGCGTCAAGAAGCGTTAGGCTTATCTAGTCAATTTGTGTGACATGAAAAGAGCGCGACGTTAAAACGCAGCGCTAAGTACGCGTTCTGTTTGACGAAGCCTTTATTATTGTTCTTCGGCGTGCCCTCAACTTCATCAGAATAGTCTATCGTTTGAACCATGAAGTATAAATCACATGTTTTTTTTTTATTGCTTAGATTGGTACGAGCTCACAGCCCACCTGGTGTTGAGTTGTTACTGGAGCCCATAGACATCCACAATGTAAATGCGCCACCCACCTTGAGATATAAGTTCTAAGGTCTCAGTATAGTTACAACGGCTGCCCCACACTTCAAACCGAAACGCATTACTGCTTCACGGCAGAAATAAGCTGGGTGGTGGTATCTACCCGCGTGGTTTCACAAGAGGTCCTACCACCAGTAATTACGCAAATTATAATTTTGCGGGTTTGATTTTTATTACACGATTATTCCTTCATCGTGGAAGTCAATCGTGAACATTTGTTGAGTACGTATTTCATTAGAAAAAATGGTATCCGCCTGAGATTCGAACACCGGTGCATCGTTCAACACGAATGCACCGGACGTCCTATCCTTTAGGACACGACGACTTACTGATATTGGGTGCGGACCCTACATCATATCACAAACTCATTTTAAAGTGAAAAGATTAATATTAAATAAATTTAAATATGGATAATGGGTACTCAATTCATATTTCGAGTAGGGGTGGCACTTTTAATCTCACTCAATGTATAGCCTAAAATGGATAGTTTAATAATAATTAGATTTTCTTAACCAAACCATATTTATATTTTATAAAAATCTTTGTTCCATACCCGTATTTTCTTTACTTTTGCATATTTTTTTTCTCTTGACAGCACGAATTATTTATCACTCGCAAAGACCGATCCAAATTTAAATAATAATCGCTAATAACAAAAAAATGTTATCAGATCGGACAGTAGTAAAATTGGTCAGCAAAGAGGAACTGTTAAAGGAGAGAGAAGAGAAGAAGCGTTTGGAAGCAGAGAAGCAAAGAAAGAAACAGGAGTTACTCGAGGCGCAACGTTTGAAGGAGGAACAAAAGAAAATATCACCCGCCGAAATGTTCAGGAAGGAAACTGACAAGTATTCGAAGTTCGATGAAAAGGTACCTACCTACCTACCCTTGCTCAGTTAACGAATCGAAAAAAAAAACGATTAAAGTAAACATTGTTTATTCAAGTTTTTGGAATGAAGTTCCTTATGAGACGATGCGGAGGGTACCCCCTAACTGGGAAAAAACGTCCGTAACGTAAGATTTTTATTAGTTACTAGCTGACCCGGCAGACTTCGTAGTTCCTCAATCGATAAATAAAAGACCTAAATTTTATTTAATTCCGAGAATTGTCATATTTTTCTACCTTTTAAACCTTCTCTGGACTTCGGCAAATAATTCAAGACCAAAATCAGCCAAATCGGTCCAGCCGTTCTCGAGTTTTAGCGGGACTAACGAACAGCAATTCATTTTTATATATATAGATGCACACAGTGTACGACTTAACTTTGTAATAACGTACAAAAAATAACATATTTTTTATCATTCATTGACCACGATCTCAGAGCGTTCGTTTGCGTAATACACTAACTCTTATGCAAATAACCGTGAATGAAGTGTACCACAATAAGTTCGCACGTTACCGAATGACCGTGGGTTGTTGCGAAACCTCCGGTTTTATTTTCCTTATACCTCGAATAGAACTTAAAATTAATATTTTTATAATAAGGAACTTCGTTTCTATCCGGTATCCCACGACATCACACATCTTTTTTTTTAAACGCCGGTCGTGTCGTTATAGTAACATGGCCGTTTGTCCACTGAGTTTCTCGCCGGGATCTTCTCAGTGGGTCACGTTTCCGATCCGGTGGTAGATTCTGCTAAGCACCGCTCTTGCTAGGGCCAGTGTAAGCAACACTCCCGGTTTGAGCCCCGTGAGCTCACCTACACGTCACGGAGAAGCTGAAATAATCTCTCAAGGCTATCAGCATAGGTAGGAAAACAAAAAAAAAAAAACGGCCTCCGACACCTCGTCCACTCTCAAGACAAACTTGAACAAAACAAAACTGAACTAACAAACTAAAGCTGAAACTGAGCTAACAAAATTGAACACAATAAATTTTCAAGTAATGAGTAAAAATAGATGTGATTGTCAATAGAGCATCTTTTTTTTAATAGTGACGTTGTAATCGATTATTTGTCGCCAATGTATGTCTCCAATGATCATAAACTTGATTAGAAACTCTTTTGTTAACTAATATGTGATTCTTTATTACGATATTTATATCGAGGGGTGAAAGACCATTTGATTTAAGCGAAATTTATGCAACATTACAGGAGAGCCATTTACAGTTTACAATTTGGAAAAAATATCGTAACGAATTGTAACGTATCGAATTGTTGATGATAATCTCAAATAAAACGGACCTTTGATTACGAAAATAAATTTCGCGTATTAAGTGAAATTTCTCTACATATTTTTAAATCTAAAATAGTTTTAGCAATAAGACAATCATAGATCTCCTCTAAATCTTATTTCGTTCGAAATATTCTCTAGAGCGCTGCCTGTTGCGTATTTTTTCGAAATTCTTTCCTGTTTTCCTACGGTTCAATCTCGCACAAAAATAATCTTTGAACACCTTTGAGTTGCACTACGGGAAAATAACACCACATTAAACGATAATGTATTGATTGTATAAAATATTTTTAACAGGCGATCATAAATAATGTTAATTTTTTGTTATTTAAAAATAACTTGTCGATTCTGAGAAGGAACGACGATCAAAACAATATCGAATACTACACAAAAAAAGTGGCATTCGGAATGCCACGAATCGGATTGATATAATTATTCAGAGTTGTTGCGTAAAGGACAATGCCCAAAAGTGGGCCAACTTTGTGTCAAAACTATTTGTACTTGAAAAACTATGCCTTATTTTTTCACGTTGTTTAGTTTATGTATCAACATTTCTTTCAACCTGGCATTGTTTTAGTTTATAACATCCGAAAACTGAGTACTCCATCATTCATAGTTTTTAAATTCGCCAATAGGCAGACATAGGGCTTAGCCCATACAGCCTTATATAAACCTAAATGCTGCCAAACGAAAGAGACGTCTATGACTTGAACAACATATTAAAAAAAAATTCTAGTGGTTATAACTCACAGACTTTTTTAGTTTATTTTTGTTCAATTCAATATTTATATATTGTAATAATAATTATTACTTAAAACCATGAAGTATTTAATATTTTTAGACATTAATGATTCCATTAGTAAAAATCTTAATGGCCCACCATTACGTATTCTTGTTATATAATAATATGATCAGAGAGTTTTGGCAGCAACCCGAGTGAAGCGTCACTTGAAGTTTTACTTTAATGTTTTTTTAATAGTTTATTGTGATGTATAATATATAAATTGGGTGTTGTTTTGTGTATTAAACGTCAATAAATCGTTGTTCACGATTACTGAGGCATTGGAATAAAACTGTGGCTAGCATAGCAGTGACTGTTTTTTTTTTTCAAGTTAAAAGGTCAGGTAAGATTGGTGGACGAGCTCACAGTCCACTTGGTGTTAAGCGGTTACTGGAGCCCATAGACATCTACAACGCAAATGCCGCCACCCACCTTAAGATATGAGTTCTTGGTCTCAGTATAGTAGCAACGGCTGCCCTACCCTTCAAACCGAAACGCATTACTGCTTCACGGCTAAATAGTTAGGGTGGTGGTACCTACCCGTGTGGACTTATTTACAAGAGGTCCTACCACCAGTTGAACTTTTGATGATGATAGCCCATATTCTAAGTCCGCACGGGTAGGTCACACTCTAATGCTCATGCATCTGCCGCGAAGCTCTGATATTAGAAACGAGACTTCGCCGTCATGAATTAAGACGAGTGATGATGACATTCATAGTGACATGTACCCAAAATAAATATATTATTTTAAATATTATTGTCAATGTTATTGTCAATGTTATTTCTCAGGGTCTACCCACGCACGATCACGAGGGCAAGGAGCTGAGTAAGGGTCTCCTAAAAAAGCTACAGAAACTACAACAAGCACAAGAGAAGAAATATAACGAGTATTTAACTTCTATAAATACTTGCTGACGTCGGACTGTGTATTGCGTAATGATTTTCTATTTTCCATTATTGTATTCTTTGCATTTTTCAAGTAAGATATAAATAGTTCTAATCACGTCTCTTTTATTTTCTATGAAGGATATTTCCAACAAAGTGCTCAAAATATAGTGGCCGGGCGTATTTATATTCAATTTAATCTAAGTTGCTTTATGTCTAATACTCGAGTTTTAGTTTAATGTATTGATTTACTTTAAATTAGGAAACGTTAAAAAAAATGCCGCTTTTTTTCTATTAAAATTAACTTGTGTTAACTAAAAGGAGAACCTTGTATTTTGCCGTCGGAGCTCAGTATTAAGACTCGTTTTTTGCACACTTCGTTGTTTCCATTATTTGTATAAATTGCAACAAATAAACAAGATAAAAATAAATACTGTTTTTTATTCTTAAAAAAAGACAACAAAAAAAAACGTGTCCCTCATGTTTAAGGTAATAATCGATTGAATAAAAACGCCGATTATCTTCATTTAATAAACATTATAATGATTTGTCTCGTCGACGGGGAATCACAATAGAGGTGCACTACCGATCTATAACGCTTCAATGAGAATTCTGTAAAGACGGTGTAGCCCCGTGCGCGACAAAATACTAATAAAAAGAGCCAAACTGCAGTTAAAAAATGTAAAAAGTGAGGTAAACAATCTGAGCGAGTTTTTTGTGTGGCGGCTCCGACAATAGTGTCGTGCTACTAGGGTGGCGCAAGTACCGCACGCGAGCGACTCGCCATCTGCGTCCGCGGCACGTTACCGCGAGCTAAATATGTTTTTAATAATAGGGATGTATCAATTTAAGTACTTTCGAATTTCTGTTTAAAAAAAATGGAATTTGAGATTATTTTTTTGCGAGCACCGCGTTTATTCAGATTATAAAATGTAATTAATCGTCTGGTAGGATGCACGGTGGACTCGTGACCCCCGGCAACCGTACTCGTCGAATTCAGCAAAAAGTTCGAAGTGCAACCTAACCCATGAATCAGCCCGCTGAGTTTCTCGCCGGCTCTTAGCGGGTCGCGATTCCGATCCGGTAGTAGATTCATTCGCGAAGCAGCTGCTCTTGAGTTGTTATGTCTCCCTCGGAGACGCTCGGTCAGCTGTTAGCAAATCCCACCCTTCCTGGCTGAGCCTTTGCTCGCCTACCTGTCCTGGTGAAACTGGAAAGGCCTCCGGGCCACCAGTAATCCTTCAATCATAAAAAAAAGGACTCGTGTCATTTTTTTCCCTACCTAATCGCTGGTAGCCTGGGGGGCTATTCCAGCTACGCCCGGACGGGTAGCTGAGCTCACGGGCTCAACCTGAGAGAATTTGCTAACACTAGCCCTAGCAAGAGCAGTGTTCGCAGAATCTACCACCGAATCGGAACCGCGAACCACTGAGAAGATTCGGCGAGAAACTCAGTGGGCACTTCGTGTCAAACGATGCGATTAAGCCGATGTTCAAATCCCGCAGACACATATTTATAATAAAAAATACTTAGCACATGTTTACGAATGATGATGAAAGAATAAACATCTTGTAGGTAATAAAAATCGAACCTGTAAAAATTATAATTTACTTTATTACTGCGCACTTCTAGTGAAGCACTCACGCGTTGCAATTGTAAGGATCAGATAGTAGTCGTGGAATATAATACAACGGAGAGTTACATCTCATGTTTCAAGGTGACATTCACATGGTGTCCACGGGCTGCGGCAATCACTTAAACCGGGCAGTGTGCTACAGTTTACGCAATACATAAAATATATCGAAGTCTTTAAAATTGATTTAAAAAAATTTGCAAAACAGAGTATATTTTTATTAGATCTTTATCTTTAGATTTACCTACGAAATTGGCATTTACTGTACACTGTACAGAAAGTTGTCTTTTTTTCTAATATTCCAAATTGGCGTCCATGGTATCAATGGCTCTCTGTCAGCGCAGCGGTAATTCCAATGCTCTTCTTGAACAATACAGATGTACGTGAGCTAACAAAATATTTACAGGCATTTTGTTTGCCAAGATGTCCGAACTTTGGAACAAGTAGAAATCTGCCAGCGTAAGGTCTTGTGATAACCGTGATTGACGCAAAACTTCCAATCCTAACGTCTGCGGCTTAGATACTATTTGTTGTGCTGTATGCGGTCAAGAATTGTGTAGTAGCAGCGGGAACGAGCGATTCTAGATCTTTGTATCCAGTTCCTCAGAGTACAATACATCAGCAGTAATGTTGGTGACATTTGGTAAGAAGCTGTGATGGTTATAGAAGTTATACGGGCACTAGACCACCAAACAGAGACCATGACATTTTTAGGGGTAAGTTTTCGTTTGGGGCATAGCCTAAGTGCTGAACCAGGGTCTTACCAGCATTATGACTGCTTACGAACCAACAAGAATGTATTCAGCGATGCAACGGTGTTCGAATCCCGCAGGCGGGTACCAATTTTTCTAATGAAATACGTACTTGACAAATGCTCACGATTGACTTCCACGGTGAAGGAACAACGTCGTGTAACAAAAATCAAACCCACAAAATTATAATTTGCGTAATTACAGGTGGTAGGACCTCTGGTGAGTCCGCACGGGTAGGTACCACCGCCCTACCTATTTCGGCCGTGAAGCGATTTGAAGGGGGGGCAGCCGTTGTAACTATACTAAGACTTTAGAACTTATATCTCAAGATGGTGTCGCATTTACGTTGTAGATGTCTATGGGCTCCAGTAACCACTTAGCACCAGGTGGTCTGTGAGGTCGTCCAATCATCTAAGCAATAATTATTATTATTTTATGTCAAGTGACAATACAGTTCAAAATCTTTTTGTTTTTGTTGAGCAACGCAAGACACACCTTAATGCATTCCTCGCGCTAGCAGTCGTTCAGTTCGTGCGGCATCCACTTATCTTTTCCTGTCAAATGTGCCTAGACGAGGATTTGGTACAATTTTTTATTGCTGAGACCACTAACTTTACTTTTACTAGTTATTAAGATCTCGAAAATACATGTCTAGAGCCTCAACCTTGCTGCTCTTTCTATCCAGACGCCGATCAACCGATGAACTGATGTCATCCGAAAACACACAAAATATTTAAGTATCTGATCACTACATAGTATAAAACAAAGTCGCTTTCTCTGTCCCTATGTATGCTTAAATCTTTAAAACTACGCAACGGATTTTGATGCGGTTTTTTTAATAGATAGAGTGATTGAAGAGGAAAGTTTATATATAATAACATCCATTAAGCAATGGAGAAATCAATAATAAATTACAGTTTCCGAAGCGAAGCGAGGGCGGGTCGCTAGTTTTAAATAAAACAACTAAAATAACAAACCTCTTTTTCTCACTCAATTTTTTCAACTTAACGAATACGAATAGATATGCATTCACACCTTTCTGACGGGTAATAATCCCAAATAGGTGCCATTTTTCTGAAGTCAATACGAATGTCCACCTAACACGTGTTCACGAATGATATAAAGGCCTAGAATAGCACCAGCTCATGTCTTGTCGGTGCCGTTGTGCTGACGTCTTATCGATTCATCAGAAAATGGTGAGCAGCGTTCACTGAATTAAATCCGCTTGTTGTAGACCCACACCGGATGGGCACCACCATACTGCTTTTTTCTGTCATAAAGCAGGCATGTTATACAATACAATTGAAGCTTTGACCTCATATCTCAAGGTGGGTTGCGGCATTCAGGTTGTAATAACTACGATCTCCAAAAATCACGTATCACCAGGGCCGCTTACGCAATATCGCCGTTTACGCAATAAAAAAAAGGATGCAATTATTTTATTAAAAATCCAACCCGCATAATTGATAATGTTCCCTAACTGAGGGCTATTTGCGAGTCGGTACTGTTTTTTTTTATCCTAACCAAGCTTGAGCCTTCAGAGGCTATTCCAGCGTAACCTTAGCTAGTAGGTGAGGTCACGGGGCTCAAACCGGAGTGATACTAACACTGGCCCTAGCAAGAGCAGTGCTTCGCAGAATCTACCACCGGATCGGAAACGCGACCCATTGAGAAGATCCGGTGAGAAACTCATTGGGCTGCGTCTATGGGTTAATTCGCTCGTCGAGCCCTTCGTCGCAAGCGACGGATTCGACGAGGACGGTGACCGGTGCTTGAGGTACCTAAAAGCACCGTTAGTGGATCGGGAGGATCCGTAATGACGTATTTTGGGCGACCTCGACTGTTTACGATTCGGTCTACAGGATCGGGTATGTAGTTTCCAGCAGCCACGATAAGAGGGTTCTCACGTCGTGCCGCCTTCTCAAATTGAGGGTACTGATAGGCACCATCACACCGCCTGCCTTCTTAAAGGGATCAAGGGGAGGGGAAATCAAGATTTGGAACTCATGTCCTAAGGTGGGTTTATTCATAAATTGTGTTTCTGATATATTTCATTTAGAATTTCGTGGTGTGTTAAATCGAATACGTATTTGTAAGTACATAGCTACTAATATGTGAGATTTAAATCGTTCCATTCATGATTATTTGAAAAATTTGATGTGATCTCAGATCATGCGAGAATGTATAGGTAGGTACATTGTAAAAAAAAAATTAACGGAAATTCCCAAAAGAATAATTACGGCAGCTTCTGGTCGTGAATTATATTTGAATAGTTTTTGAATCTGATCAAAATCACTTTGATCCTGGTCAGATTTAACAATAGTTGTCGCGAGGGCAAAGGGAGACGCAATTCTGCAAAACATGTTGTAGCCGGCAGCGGTTGACCGCCCGGCGAGATGTCAATCACAACCATTTGAATGAAAACATTGTTCCTTTCCGCATACCGTTGCGATTCTNTCTGGTCGTAAATTATATTTGAATAGTTTTTGAATCTGATCAAAATCACTTTGATCCTGGTCAGATTTAACAATAGTTGTCGCGAGGGCAAAGGGAGACGCAATTCTGCAAAACATGTTGTAGCCGGCAGCGGTTGACCGCCCGGCGAGATGTCAATCACAACCATTTGAATGAAAACATTGTTCCTTTCCGCATACCGTTGCGATTCTACGATAACACAACATTATTATAATGAAGTCAACGGACTGAAAGTTACATTTCACCAAAAAATTAAAGATTCTCGAGATTCATTATACGTTCATATAGTTCAACTATTTCACATTCGGTCATGTGGAATTTTACTGTAACGGTCGCGCAATTGAAATCGTTGTCGACTTGCATACCGAATTAAATAATATTTCTACATTTCGGTAAATTCCAAAGAAGATTGACATATCTCGATCTTGGGGAATTAAAAAAAAAACTATTTGATTCAAGAGCACCAAAAAAGCCAACGGTTAGTGAAACGAACACAAAAAACAGATAAAATTAATTAAATATTCAAACGTATTTCACGTAATTCGAAATTCAGGAGACGCTTTAAAATATTAATTGGGTTTTAATAAGATTTATAAAGGTACCAATTAAAACTTTTTCTTTGTAAATTATGATCAACGGAGAAGTCCCTTTAGGCAGTATATTGTGGAGGAAGCGTCGACAGTTAGCGACCGTAGCCCTCCGACAGGGTTGCAATTATGATGTTTTTTCATAGCCCCACGAGCACTCGGCTGCTGAAAAAAGAAACCAATTTTGCAAGCTCATTAATTATTTAAATCTCATTAGGCAGCCGCAAGTTTTCCTCCCTATTTGTAATTTCGGGACGCTGTCCTTATTGTGCCGTGTTAATTTTTACCAAAATCGATAAAACAAAAGAGTTCCGGCAATCGTCAACGATAAAAAAAAATATTTGTTTCGGTTAACATTTTTTAAAATCAAGTAACATAATTTTAGCTTTAATTAATTTAAAAATCTATGGAATCGGTAGTAAAAACGTCACGTATGGTGTCACGTTAGACTGGTGAAAAAACAATTAAAAACCTATTTTTAATTACAGTTTAAATAAGCAAGCTAACATAATAAAGTAGAGCCATAGTAAAGTAGATACATGTCCCCGAATGGTCTCCTATATTAACATTGTTCATAATTAAGTAAAGATAATTTTACATTTGCAAATCATTATTTGGGTGAAACTTGTAAAGGACGTTTTCTAAATTGAAGTTTTCAAATTCCATTTACCCACATCAAAACAATTTAGAGGAACAGGAAATTATTTATCGCTGTTGTATTTAGTAGCTACCGACAGAGCAGTTGTTCGTGTTGGCGGTAGCTTCCTATTGGATAATAAAGTCCCGGAGTTGAGCGTCTCCTTTCTGAGGATATTTGAAAATTAGGAAATTAAACTGTGCGCTGGCACATGAAAGGTGCGGAACTTGGGCTTCGGCGTTTGTTTGTTAACCTCACTGCTGCTTCTGACGGATAACATTAAATCACGATATAGAACATCGGCTGACATAAAATTAAAGAAACGACATATACCGTGTATCTATGTCTAAAACCTAAGTGTAGTTTTAGAAAATGAATGTGTCAAAACGGATTTTGCCCAACTGATTTCATTTTTAGTGATGCTTAGTGATATGGTCGCACACATTAGCTTACCTCATTTGGCATCCGTATCTATATTTTCATGCCCAGACACTCACCCGGGTGCGAGTATTACATACAAGATGCACAATAAACACAATGCACATTATCTCGTTAATTATTGTCCGAAACTTTAATAAAAAATACGAAACCGGACACCTTTCAAGGTATCCTGATGTGTCCGACCGGGTTTAATGCATATAAATCGTGTTTATAATAATATCTTTGTTGTTGATCGAGGTAGTCACAAAAGAGGGAGGTGATGTTGCCGGGGGTAGGGTGGGAGGTAGAGATCACTCGCCCGTGCTTTAATTGCTTTTCACTTAGCAACCGCTCATGAACTGAGAACGCTCGTGAAAATGAATAAAAAAAATCATTCTATCAACATCTTTCAGAGAATGGCCAGATTTGGGACGCACAGAGAGACAGCGACCTTCTTATATAACGGTTTCCTCTTTCTTGTTTTTCCAGCGCGCCTCATTTCCGGAAGGGGGTCGCGAGGCGGTGCGGGCGCGGGTGGCGAGGGGCCTAAGTAATTTCGCTTAAGAACTCTAAACGTAATTAGTGTAGGGCGTGCAAAGGGAAGGGCTTGAAACTTGGAGAGGGTTGCGTCCCGCGCCTCGCCGCCTCCGAGTGCCGGCTGAATATTTGATCACGCTCGTCTCGCGATAATATTTGCCGGAGGAGCTTTCCGTAAACACGGCCACATTTCCCCACCTAAGTACTGTTCATTCCGCTTTCAAATCTGTCGCGCGCTTTTAATTGGACCAGCGGTGTTATTTATAAGTAGACTTGTGATAGAATTAAAATCGCGCGCTACATTGCTCACGAATACCTATTCACCGAAAATGTTTAATATAAAGTTTTTGACGAGTTATTTTTCCTTTCGAGAAAATCCTCTTTATAAGACTTCAAACAAATTTATAGCATCTTCTCATGTAACAGATAGATTTAAGAGGAGCTTATAATTTTTTGTATAATTTTGATTCTCACTTGAAATCATTCATTCGAATCAAATAAACCTCGTAGGCAGTAATTTATTAATAGCTTTTTTATAGAAAAGAAAGCTTAATAAGGTGGTTTCATAAATTCAATAGGATGAAATGAATTTCAATTGCTTGGAATGATATGCAGGCTTATATTAAAAGTCCCATAAATATGTTTGCGGAGTCTTGCATTACTATACACAATATTACGCTATTACCGAGGGTGTTTTAGTGTTCAATTTTTTTTCTGCAACACTATCAGGATAAGTCTGCCTTACACAATTATCTAAATATATATACAATAATAATTTTACTAGAAAAAAATCCTCGAAATTGCTCAAAAAACTAATGATGAATTAATTGAGATTCCAAAAAACGTGAAACTATAGATTAATGTAGTCAATCAAAATTAAACCGATATAAATTAAATATCGGTGACTTTGTTTGTTTGTTCGTATTCTATGTGAGTGTTCGTTGCGTTATTTATTAGATCGAGTTGAAACTTTATACAGTGCTTGGTACTTCAATGAAAGTTGCTTTTATCGTAACGTCGGCGTAGGTAATTGTGGTGCGCGACTGGTATTACCAATTTTGTAATAAACATTTCATTAAAATCAGAGTAAAGCGTCGCCGGGTTTCACTAGTTAATTTAAATAATGAATTACTCTTGTAAGTTTTCGACGCCGGATCGTGGAAATTCATTTGGTAGCCTAAAGGAAATAAAGCAATAATTTACAAATTCAAAGAGCCTGTGAAACAAGAGAGGGAATTAGAATTTGTAATTACAGCGAAGCGACGCCCTGAGTAGGTACTCCTACAACATTTGATTAGCAATTATGGTAATTTGACTTAGAGCTGGGTAAGATTTCTTCTAATTTGTTAGTTAAATTATAATAGCAAATGCTGAGACATGGAATATTTTCTATGATTGTGATTTTATTTTATTTTAATTTGGAGAGTACATTAGAGCACATATTATAGAGACAATGACGACATAACTTAGATTTATAAAATGTGAATTATAATGAAAAGAAAAAAGCTCAGTTTTTTTTTCGTGTGAGAAATAATATTATTATACAAAAAGTCAAAGATTAAGATCATTATTTTGTTATGCGGAGACGGATGTATGAACTCACTGACCACATTCTGATAAGTGATCATCGCGTACCGTGAGTCATGAAGTCCAATTCTGAATTGCATTAGAATTTTAGGTTACATCATATTGCCAATAGTGTGGACACCCTCCAACACTATTACTATTTTGCTACCTTACTCTACTACTATATTTACTATTTTACTATCTGTCACGAAAGTACAAAAAAACGCAACAATAGTAATAACACCAATCTCTTTCGCATTTAAGTAAAACTAGACGTGCGTCGCGGTTTCGCCCGGTTTTAATTTGCAATTTAGAAACATGAAGCATGTTACATATTCCCAGGAAAAACATTTGCTTGTGTCTCTGATTCATAAACTATAAGTGAATTTGTAGATCCGTAGGTATATATGTAAAATCATGAATAACGGAGAAACTGAAGTAATTATTTTAGCAGATTTAATTCGCGTTCCCCAGATAATGTAATATGCCAAGATAATAAGTATGCTGTGTAACCTATCCAGGTTATGAACTATTGTGCGGAATTTCAACCATCTGTATATCTTCAACATGCTTCGCGGATACGAACCATCATTCTGCGGATTACGAGGTGTGGGCCGGGCCAGCTACTTTAAAATATAAAACTGAGACTTCGAACTCATATCTCACAGTAGATGGTGAAAATCACTTTGAAATATCTATGAATATCGATATCCACTTATGTAATTAAATAAACTAAAAAATCGCATCTCAAAGTTGTAATTGCAGCAGTGATAAACTGTTTATTTTTACAAAGAATTCAAGTAATGCCATCTTAACGGTTCTTGGTAACAGCATTAGCACTAATACTATGTAATTGAAACTTTAATCACACGTCTCGAAATGATTAGCTAATTAGTTACCACAGCGTTAGTAGCAACTGCCTCGTCTGGGCAACATAGGTAATAATATAACCGCTATTACCTTTCAAACTTCAAACGGTAACGCAATGATTGCTTCGTAGCAGCCTACAGAACGATGTCAACCACTTGTACGTACTCGCAATTGTCTATTCAATTTCAATTGTCTATTAGATTTCTCTTGATTGTATTACACATATTATTAGCTATAAATTGTATTCCGCGAATCCATAGTTCTAGGACGACACGTAATTTTTACTTCCGTAATATTTTTGCTAAAATAAGAATATATATATGACGATATCCTCATAATATATTGAGTTTTAAAAAAGTACATTTCTAAAAAAAATCATTAGATTAGACTATATATCGTTTCAATTTGTTCAAATTTCCATTAGACGGACTGACGACCTACTAAAGGTCGCGGCAATCCACTGGATGCGGACGCACAGGACTGGTCATTGTGTTGGAGAACCTAAGGGGTGTTGGAGAAGGGCTATGTCCACCAGTGGTGGTCTGTGGGTTGATGATGTGTAACTTGAAAAAAAAACCGTCTGCGTAATAAAATATTATTTTGTTTTGTTACAGATAATACGCTATATTTTTTTTTGTTTATTGCTTGGATGGATGGACGAGCTCACAGCCCACCTGGTGTTAAGTGGTTACTGGAGCCCATATACATCTACAACGCAAATGCGCCACCCACCTTGAGATATAAGTTCTAAGGTCTCAAGTATAGTTACAACGGCTGTTCCACCCTTCAAACCGAAACGGATTACTGCTTCACGGCAGAAATAGGCAGGGTGGTGGTACCTACCCGTGCGGACTCACAAAGAAGTCCTACCATCAGTAATTTATTTATTATTAGTGTCGTGGAATAAAAACAATTAAAATGATTCCCACCATTGAGGTTGATCTAGTCGTTTTAGCGGAACGTGAGAGTGTTTTTGCGTTTACTGGCGTCGCGTCGCGTCGCACCGCTATGCAATTTAATTATCGGAACCGACAGCCGCGCTTTACCCTTTTGTATCTTAGCCCCCGGATGAAAAAATACTCACCCATAAAATAGAGGACGGGTACGAAAAAAAGGAGCGTATGCAAATTCAGGATAAAATATAGCCCGTAAATGCCACCGTTTCTAAAAGAATATTAGAGACGTTTTTCAGTGGGTGGATAGAGTGGAGGTGCCACTTTATACTTTGTCTCCTCAGGCTGAGTACTGCAACCGCGGGCGTCCGCCTCAGAATCTGCTTTAATTTGCTGCTAGTGTTGTGTAATAAATCAACTGGCGTCTCTGTGCGTCTATAGATACGTTTTAATACGGAACACTGCTATCTCGTCAAACAATATTTATATAATATTATGTTAAAACTGGCTTGTGACGATTTTACTTATGTTCGTTATGTTCTCATGAGCAAAAGTTGCTTCTCATTAGTCAAATTTGCTATAGGTACGTATAACTACGAACAAAAAACAATTGAGTAAATAGTTTAAAATTAATAGTTATATAATAATAAAGTTTAGAGGTAAATTGAAGTTGTAATTTAAATAAAAATCAAATGAGGTGAACTTATAGATAAATGATACACTTTACTTGCAGACACAGAGCTTTTGATTGAGGTTCTTGTGATTAGGTTTTCTTAGTAAATTACAACGAATTTAGATATAAATGAGAGGTTAAAAATAAATTGGTCTAAATCCAGTACATTGTACGTCAGAACATCTCATTATTTTACGAATTACAAACGTAGCTAGTTATTAAACAATACCTTATCAAAAATGTATTTCGAGATATGTCGACTATTTCAAATCGTAATAATGTGAGACATGTAGAAAATTACGAACTAAATAACTACATGGAATGTAATGAACCGACTAAAAAGAAATAATAGGCCTGAACACACAGTTTTAATTAACTAACAGTAGGTACCGGGAGGGAAGTGCGTATGGCGCGGTTCGAAATTTTTTATTCGGAAATTAATGAGGGGTCACCTGAAGAGGAATGAGTTAATAGGCGTTTTAATTATTGACGACAGGCTGGACGCGGTGGAGGAGTGCGTCACTAGAAAGAGACGACATCAAATATTTAGCGCGTAATGCCGGTCGCTCTCTCGCTTGTAATTAAAGCGTTCTTTCCTTTTTTCAGCGGCCTGATACAATATTCAGCATGAGAAAGAAGCGCTCCGGTGGCGGGGTGGCGCCTCCATTGTATTCGCTAAGGAAGATAAATTAAAAAATATAATTACAAGGCGGCCGCCATAATTCTCGGCAGGCGGGTTGTGGGTGGCGGGAGGTGCGCGGCGGGGGAATAGTGGAGGAACGGGCGCTCCCGGAGGAGGCTTCTTAAATATTTGGGGATAGCGCGTACCTACGCATTACGTAAATTAATGACACGGATTCGAGGAAGGATGGCGGCCGCCCGCGCCCGCTCCCGTCGCCGTTGTTTGTTTTGTTTTAATGTGCGTTGTTAACGACGTTATTAGACTTCAACACAAGTACGAGACCCACTCTAGTCGGCTGCTGCCAAACGCAATGCTCCCTTAAATCTCCACGAACGAAAAGTACAAATAAAACAAAAAAGTCCTTAAGTAGACCTTTTTTTAATCAACGTCTTAAACACTAGCTCTTAGAGTGATATTAAATGGAATGGGACCAAAATACACATTTAATTGTTTTACACTTATAAATACAAACGAAAATAAAAACATTACAATACCCGAAGATCGCGCGGTAAAAGTTTGTGTGTGTAATATGTTGTTGTGAGCGCGCATGCCCACACATCGCTCAACAAGTGCGCCCATGTGCTCCCACACTCGGCGAGTTCTGTCCGAATGTGTTAGTTATCGCTTAGATACGGATGTTGAGGAAAATCTTTGCATTTACTGCTTCATCGAATGGTTTTTGTTTGTAATATTTTTAGGATTCACCTTTATGTTTATCGACTACCGATGTCGATATTAATACCGATAAATTTATGTAACGACCCAGAGGCTTCCACGCTTCATTCGCATCCTAGTGATGGCTATTTAAACAGTCTTTAAATCGGAACGTATTATTGAAATCGTGTGAACTCATAGCATGCTAAGCTACGTGAAATTTAAATTATTATATCTATATGGATTTTCGCTATTCTGAGAATTATCGAAGCATGTATTATAAGTAATCGTAACATTTATCTCCATATTAAAAAACTGCTAAAACGTAAACCGAGGTACTTGTATTTTTTTCCCTCTTATTCGATGATAGCCTAAAGCTATTATTTCACCTACGCTCGGACGGATAAGTGAGCTCACGGGCTCAGCCTGAGAGAATTTGCTAACACAAGCCCTGGAAAGAGAGTTTGTAATTTTGACAGATATTTGTATGGCTAAAAATTCACTACCGAGGAATATTTATTTTGTCTCCTTAAACCAAAAGGGTGTAAAGGTTCGTATGAAACACGATCAGATCCAGTTTTAATGTCCTGATTTTAAATATTTATCGAGATGTTAAATTTCTTAAAATAAATAAAGTAGCTAGTAGTTTTTTATTATTTAATTTGTAGGATTTATCGGACGAAACCCGTTGCCCGAAACATGTCTTGTCGGATCCCTCAGATTCACTCTCGGTGCTTTTAGATCTCTCAAGCACCGGTCACTGTCCTCGTCGAAGTCGTCGACTACGACGAAGAGTTCGACGAGCGAACTAACCCATAGACACAGCCCATTGAGTTCTCAGTGGGTCGCGATTCCAGTCCGGTGGTAGATTCTGCGAAGCACTGCTCTCGCTAGGGCTAGTGTTAGTAAATTCTCTCAGGCTGAGACCGTGAACTCACCTACCTGTCCAGGCGTAACTGGAATAGCCTCTTAAGCTACCAGCGAATAGGTAGGGAAAAAAATAATTAATTCGATAATTAATCACATGAAGATTCAATTTCAAGAAACTACATTAATTGCAATCGATAGGTACCCATTAATAGTAGATGTTTTAATCACAAATCTCCAGTAGGTTTAAAAAGTTGTTCCAATTGGAGCTACCTTTACATAAAATAGAAAAGTTAAACAAAATACGAAGTGTGGTATCCATTTATTACTATTTATCTATTTCTTAGATATCGTTCGAAATATTCATAAACACACACTACAACATAAGCAAAATTTTTGAAATTCAATCCAAAATAGAAAACAAAAATCTGTGTTGCCATTTCAAGCTAAAATTTGTACCTTGGGTGTTGCTACTCTTGGTACCAACACACAAAGCACAGAATAACCCGGTGTACCCAAAGCTTTATAATTTAGACGATATACTTCTCAAGTATTTTAAAGACGATTTCAGAAGAGACTCATATCAGTTAACTCCACATCAGGAGAGCTGTAAAAGTTTTTATGAAGACATATTTTAAACAACTTTGTAACTGTGCAAATTTTATTGGGAATGCCATTTAAAAAAATATTTATATTACATGCTGTTAATAACGTAATTTTTTTTACAATTAAGTCTGTGATTTAAATTACTAACGAGGGTTTTGAATTTTTTTCGAAAATACCTTAGTATCTGATGAGACTACAGAGTAGAAAATACACCAAAGATGTTTTGCACATTTAAGTTCGTTTTGAGAAACGTAATATACTTTCTTTTTTCTATTCACTTGAATCTTAAGCTTTAAGCGAGAGAATCCAGACCATTTATCCTTAATATCGAATAAATCAAGAACAGACAGTGAAGATTTTTATTGTTGCCGAAAATATACGTGAGCGGCCTAATTTATGTTTTAATAGTACTATCAATTGGTATCGGTACTATCGTACTACATGCCAATTTGTTTGCTGATTGGTACTTCCCCTGAGCATTTCAGAAGGACAATATGTAGAAAACGTGTACTAATATCGCTGTAAAATATTCGAGACTTTATTCATATGTCGATTTTTTTTTTTCTAAGTAACGCACTGTAGTTAGTGTTAGTTCTGACTGCTATGTAATTTTATTTTCTAACATACTTTTAGTATTCGAAGCTGATAGATAAGCAGACAAATCAAACGAACACTAGACCCGATAATCTAAATAAAATGTGAGAAGGTCCAATACTAATGTATTTCAAGCAATGAACACGATCAATCAACGTGAACTAGTGATCTCCAGAACGAGAGGCTCGTATGATACCGCTTCGACTTAAAATTAATGGCATCTACATACTTTTAGGAAAATTAAATAAGCATGTATAGCAAAATCCTAATGTCGAGTTTTTATTATTTTGATAACAACATAATTGTGAAAAGGTTGGTTTTTTAATTTTCGATTGAGTAAGCATCACGTTAAGAAAATATACGTATTCACCCTCAAGTATTCGTTGAATGCCTTAGTTCGAAGGACCCTCAAAAGAAAACTTATTAATTTTCGTCATTATGAATTCCGCGAACGAAACTCGAACGTCTAATTTCAACCCTAACTTATCAAGACGCGAATAAAAAAGTTCACCCCGGCGCACCCCACGCTCACCCCCTTGTTTAAAACGCCAGCGAAAAAAGAAGCACATAAAAATGCATGAGGCCTTGCTCGTTATAAGGAAAGGGTAGTACTTCCCCCTTCCCCCCACGGGAGGTAGCTGTAAAAATCGTCTCTAATTTAAATTTGGGAAGTTTCGCGTTGCGCGAGCCAACGTTGATGTCTTGATAAATGCGAATGAATTCCACTAATTTCGAGTCTTCAGCCCTAGGAACTTTTAATTGGGAGGGCATAAATCGCGCCGCTCCGTAATGGAGGAGGCATTAATTTCATCTCGCAACATTGTCCTCGGACTTAGTGCATTTAGATAAGCATCGCTCATTGTTTCCGGAAGCTCACGATTTGGTGACGTGTATTCATTCATTCGCACGATATGTAGGTACTATCTCGAACACCGTTTGTGTTTGCATGTTGCTATTGTTAAAAATGTACCAATCAATATTCGATAAATTATGGATGAAGCACAGGATAAGACAGTTAAGTATGAGGAAAATATTTTTTTTAAATAAAATTAGTTTTGTGTTCACTGTCAATTACAACAGTGCTTTACATTGCTGTAATAAATATGTGTATTTGAAAAAAATAATATATTTTTAATAGCAACGCTTAAATTAAAATTAAAATATTCGTTTTATTTTTTATTCCTGATCATTCGGGATAAAGGCCTTGTTATCGGTCCTTGATAAGTGAGCAAATGATGTTACGAAAAATAATAGTCATAAATAGATAATTGTGGACAAATAACACTCAGTCATCTGGTCACAAACTAGGATTTCTTGTACTACGAGAACCAAATACTGACTGACGTACTTTTATGCGTTTAAATAAACATACATATACCCAGAAAAGAACAAAAAGACGTGTTCATCACACACGTGGTTTTCCAGAACTGGGAATCGAATTTTCGGCCCGGCAGTTAGGGATCGTTACTGCTGTGCCAAAGAATCAAATAGATAGGTGATTAAAAAGTTGCTTTAAAAAACTGCAAAATCCCACCTGAACACACATTTAAAAAAGTGAATTAAAAAAAGATAATAAAAAGGATGTAAACGAAGTGATATAATTTTGATTGTTAAAATGAATTTGTATGCTGGCCGCGTATTTTTTAATTTTATGTTGATCTACGCGTTTGAAAATCGCTCACCCGAATAACTTGAAACTTGGCAATTTTTTTTTCTTTCTACGAAGCACTTTATATCAGGTTTTTGTCATGGTAACACAGTGTGCGGGACATGAGGCGCAAGTGTTCTTTTAGGGCTAATTGAAACGGGTGAAATTCATGTATTTAGTGATAGCCACAAGGGAGCGTGGTCAGGGTTTATTACATATTTGTATTCGTTTTGTTAACTACTTCAAGGTAATAATAAGTTTGACTATTCATTTTAAATGAAATGCATGATCTTTCACTAAAATGTTCATTGTTACAAAGTTTCATTCTTTGAATCGAAAAGAGAATTGTAAATTAAATACATTAGTCGATGGCCCAATTGGTAGCTAAATGCTCGGTTTGTTCATCCCCATCATACTGCCATGGATCTACCCTGAACAGATCCCGATTGCTACTTCAAAGTACCTAATTATGTAATGCTTAAACGTGTGTGTTACCAACTACGATGATGAATAAAGAATAGTTTAAAAAAACAAACAAAATACGCTTTTATAGAAAATCCAACTTAAAAATAGAAAATAAATTTTTATAAATTTGAATTAAAAATAGTGTAAGAAAAAATTACTTTATTGTAAAAAAGCGTTTTAGTTTTTTTAAACTATTATTTATTTTTCATTTTTTAGTTGAATTTCAATTTTTTCAATTTTTTTTTAAATTTTTTTAAAATATTGAATTGTCGTCGGTCCTTAATAAGTATACCAAATTTCCAGTTAATCCAACGATTTGAAGGGGGTCAAAATCATGTTCAAAGATTCCGTTACAAACATACATACATACATACATACGTCTGAAGCTATTAAAAGGGTATTAAAAATAAAATCGTTTTGGACAATAAAATGTTACAATTATAAAAGTATAATCAAATAGGTACTTCTTTATAATGCCGAAATCTACAAAACGAGCATTGAATATTTTTATTGGACACGGCAATTAGAGACTTAAGTTACAAGATCGGTTGTTGCAAAAGTTGAAGTTAATTTACCTGCGGAATTAAATATTACAAATTGATCAAAGCTTCACAATTCATATCACCATATGGAGCATAGAAAAAGCAAAAAATAACAAAAATGAGTATTAAAAGGATTTTTGCAAAAATCACGTAGACCCAGCCGTCTTGCCTCTGTCTCTAATTTATAAAATTGCTTAGCATTTCCTATTGATTAAACCGCGAACTGTAATGAAAATTAACAGGACCTACTTATTTCTAGTTTAAAAACAAACAGCCTTATTTGAATACCTTATTAATATTCCTTTATTCAACTTAGATTTACATGAACAAAGGAACAATTTTGGCAAAAAACTTTTCACTCGAAGTAATTAAAACAGAAGCCAAGTTTGTTTTGAGCGAGCAATTAAGGAATACGCGTGGTGAGTATCACGTTTTCTTCTTCCTCATTAAATCGGGACAAAGCAGCCGTTTGCAAACTTCGACGGGTGTAATGTTATTCATTTATGAAAGTCAAAGGTTGTATTTACGAAAAAAAATAAATAAGTCGCCTGAGAGCGGACGGTGGCATTTTTTCCATTCGGCGCGTTCCATTAGCGTGCCTTTGTTTGGCGGGAGCGCGCAAATTAATTTAGCTCTCCCGCCATTTCCTCGCGGCTCCCCTCGGTCTCCACCCGCTCCCCCGCCGCGCCCTTTTTGTCTACGCCTTGCTCTACGTATCGTTTTCTTCTTTATGGCTCATTAGACAGCACTGTCGCCATTGTTTTTTCGCCTAACCCGCAAGATCTAATTATTATGATCAGCGAGCCTCGCACATAATTTGTATTCTACGTAACAGGCCAACAGCAAATTTATTCGCGTTTCTGATATTAATAAACTCCAAAATTGATTGACGAAGTATAGAAAATCAATAATATCCAAGAGCACAATATTCTTAAATACTTAACGTGTAAACGTTGGTATATGTAAACTGTATACCTACCAATATACAATTCAAATCCAAACTATTATGTAAACGATCAATTTTAGTAAAAGACTGGTTTTAAAGAAATTTTACTAAATTCAAGGCGAGCTTAACACATTTAGATTCATAAACAACTTTGCTATTACTACCTACAAAATATCTGAAAATTTTGTACCTAAAGCTATCTTATTGTAAGCATGATTGAGATTAATTATTCATACATAAAGAAATATATTAAAATTTCTCTAAATTGAACTTCACCACTTAAGATATCGAGCACGAGTAATCATTCCAAAAAAATTAAACGATTACATACTTGAAAATTAATACATCAGAACCCATTAAAATCTACATAAGTATTACTTGTGTATTCTACATTGTAGCCAAGTAAGCTATAGATAAAGGCTAGTTAAGAACCACGAAAATTTCTCTTACATTATGATATAATACAAATTAACATCAGTTACTAACATGGGTATGGTATTATAAACGAGCAAGTGTAGGTGCCAACGTCATGCCAAGCTCTGCCGTAAAAAATTCTGGTTTGGATGATGGGACAACTCTTAAACAAATGAAATTTCAACCCCACGGCCCATCTGGTGCTTAGTGGTCACCACAGCCCATAGACATGACGACCTTGAAATCGAAATCTCAGTTGTATAGCATAACGACTCTCCCACCATTCGAGCGTGAACTTATGACTGCAATCCAGCAAAAATAAGCAGGACGGTGATACCTACCCGTGCGTCATAATACGACCTAACAACAGTAAAATGAATAATTAGTAAGAATCTTCTAACTCAAATATCAAATTATACGAACTTAGCTTTGTTCTTTGTATTACTGAAATATACTTTTTGATATGTCATTTTCTTTTTAAATTACAAATGTTCGGACTTGTTAAAACATTATCAAAATCTATAGAACTTCAATCTGAATTGCCATTCAAAGACATATTTTTTTATTTAAATTTAGTTAAATAAGAGTAATTCTATATGTCAATCCAAGCTAACGACTATCTTTGTGCGAAGTTTACAACAAATTCGTTTAACGGTTTGTCATCGTTGAATAACAAACATACAAACTTTCCAATTTATAATATTAATTTAGATTACTGGACTGTTTTGAAATAATCGTTATATCGTTTAGATCTTCTTTTAAATGCCTTTTTTGTGTATTTTTATTTGTAATAATGTAGAAAAACATAAACACGAAAATTCCTAGCACCGTTAAACTATATTTTATATTTTTTTATAAAGCAAACGGTATTCAAAGAAATTGTAAGCTCTTGGAAGGTTAGGTACATAAATTAATAATGAATTAATCTCACCATCCACAGTTGCGTCAGCGCCGGTCTTCTGTTTGAGCGCGTGTTCTGGCCAACAATAATCCTTCGACTGAAGGCGCAGGGCGGCCGTGACCCACAGTTTTTTAACCGCGCGTGCCCTCACCGCGTCGCTCTCAACCCTTACGTACCTACTGACAAAGCGATACGTCATACAGACTGACTTGAATCCAACGCGATCCTAATCAAAAGAATTTGAATATATTTTTTGTCATCTTCAATATGTTGGTTAAAAACCATAGGTTTTTTTATTTATTAAATATTACTGCTTGATTAATTTATCAGTGTTTGATAAGCGTGCATCGCATTTTATTTATCATTAAATTTAAAACATACCATTAGAATCCTAATGGCCTATCGTGTATTTCTCCTTGGTTACGAGATCTCCGTACACAAACGGCAGAAGTAAAATACGTTTCATTTAATTTTCTTTTTCCAAGATTTAATTAAATTCTCAGTACACTTAAAGTGATCGTCATTAGAGAGAATAAAAGAAAATATCTTATCTCGAGCTCCGAGCTAGTGGACTGAAAATTTATAATTAATTACTTAGAAGACACATTTTAAATTCTTAATTAAGCAATCCGTACTTTCTCCCGCCTATAAATTAGATCGAGCCGTTTCCATAGAGACTACTCATCCTTTAAAGCGGACCGGGGGGAGAGGGGGGGCTTTACAAAAAATATAACTTAGGGTGAGTAAAAAACCGTGGGGTGACTCAGCCGGCCGGTGCACCCCACGAAGAGAAATCTACGATCAATATTAACTCTTTTTTTCAACGGGGAAACGCTGAATTTTTAAGTCGTTTTAAGTCATGTTGAGCAAATTATGCGTGTGCTAAATCGATNATCCTTTAAAGCGGACCGGGGGGAGAGGGGGGGCTTTACAAAAAATATAACTTAGGGTGAGTAAAAAACCGTGGGGTGACTCAGCCGGCCGGTGCACCCCACGAAGAGAAATCTACGATCAATATTAACTCTTTTTTTCAACGGGGAAACGCTGAATTTTTAAGTCGTTTTAAGTCATGTTGAGCAAATTATGCGTGTGCTAAATCGATAAGGCACGGTCACACGGGCGACTCGTTATTGCCAATATTTGAACTGAGGACACAACATAAATCACTGAAGACATCAGCCGATGCATTTGTCAAGGTCGGACGTCACATATGTGGGTGACAGCGATCACTCGTTTTGTCATAAATAAAACACAAAGACATAAAATAATACCAAAGCTTTGTTATTCGGTTATTAAGCTTTGCTTAATTATTGTGAAAATTAAATAACTAAATTCAAGCGTATAAAAAAAAGTTTAAACAATATGACGTGTTTTGTAACTCAACATTTTACACCGTCTTTATCATCATTAACTGAGATGAAAAGGTTAAAAGCTAAATTATATTCAGTTTGCCAACAGCTTTCATTGTCAATCCTGTAATTCGAATAGGCTTGCTGTCCCATCCTTACAAAGAGGTATGCGTGGTTGCTTCGCAACAGGAATAGACAGAAGTTAGGATGGATATTATGTCTGAATGCATTACTGGTGGTAGGACCTCTTGTGAGTCCGCGCGGGTAGGTACCGCCGCCCTGCCTATTTCTGCCGTGAAGTAGTAACGCATTTCAGTTTGAAGGGTTGGGCAGCCGTTAGAACTCGTACCTTAAGATGGGTGGCGGCATTTACTTTGTAGATATCTATGGGCTCCAGTAACCACTTAACACCAGGTGGGCTGTGAGGTCATCCACCCATCTATGCAATAAAAAAAAGTAGTAGTATGGTAGTATGGCAGACAATACGTCCACCAGCTATTACACAAATTTTTAAATTTCGTTGATTTCATTGTTATGATTATAATAATTATTTAATGTATTTACGTGATGTAATAACGATGTAATTTCTTCATTGTGGAAGTCGTTCGTGAACATATGTTTATTTCCTTAGTAAAATTTTGTAGCTGTCTGCGGGATTTGAATGCAGACATAGACGCATCGCTTATAAGTGTATATCAGGCGGTTTTTTTGTTCAAGCCACGACTTCTTACTTTGTTGTGGCAATGGATTCCCGTAAGAGCACAAGTGACATGAGGTGAAGTTGAGATCGTCTACGCCTGTAAATACCGTCTCGCACATATTAGCATTGCACCATTCCGTAGTCTGCTAAATTTGGTTTTCAAACAAGAACTAAAAGAAGTATTTTATTTTAGGAAATGGTAATGGTGTGACCCTGGTATTAGTGGGTTTTAAGTTCTAAAAAGGAAATAGCTTAACAATAAAAACCGGTATCGATCTAGAAATATGACCATCCACATAAATTGTTTCATGAAACTACAGCAAATATTGAACAACCCGGGTCACCAAATGATTTCTTTTATATATAATCTATTATAGACTAGCACCTTTGAGGCAATAACAAAAGGTGACGGTTTTTTTCAATATCTTATTTAATTAAACAAAAAAAAACAACGTGCATACATAATTCGTTTGTTAAAAAAGCGAAGCCCGGTGCACGACTGCACGCATGCTCAAAAAACATTCATTAGAAAAAAGCTATTTATGACAGCGTCCATTATCGTCCAATAAATCAGCTGCCCGCTCTTCTGTTTTTCGATAATGATTCTATTATTATGGAAAAGCGTTATGTAACTGTAACATTTTTTTCCTTGAAGCTACGTTACGATGGAGAGAGCTTTCTTCTTTGTTATGTTCGTGTTCACGATTTACCTTCAGTAGAAACAAATTTGAGAAAAAAGATTTCGAGATAAGGTTAATTAATGTGTAAATTTAAAAATGTAAATTTAAAATAGTTTAGATATCTACTGTAGATAAATTGATATGGACATGTCAATGGACATTGTGCATGCACCGCCGAAATTATTTTTCTCAAAACTACGGTTGAATGTCTTACGACAGCTTACTGTATAGAATCATTAAAAAAAGAGATATTAAATAACAGTTTGTATTAAATTTGTTTAAAAAAACACCTCTGTTCTCATTTATTCCAAGATTAGGTTCATTATTCTGAACCTAGGGATAAACGTACAATTAACAAGTAAAAATAGATTTAAATATGCAAATATAAAAATTCGATCCATACTATCGAGCTGCGCTCGTAAGTTTTTATGCGTGTCGAGCGGCCGGCGCTCACTGTACGGGTTACAAATTGTGGGGTGAAAGGGGTAGTTTTTTTCTAATCGACTTTCCTAACTGTAATAAACGATATTTATCTTTCTTAATTACGCTTCGACTCCGTTATTTGGTGGCTCGAATCGTGTTTTTACTAGAATTGTTTGCATTATTATCGAATTATATAACAGTGTTTATGGAGTTCTTTGTTTTTATACTTACAAAAATTCTGGCTATTATAAATAGTTTCCTCTAGTAGATTGCATGTTCGGACATAATATTGTAATCATCTACTTTCTGCAGCCAGACATAAAATATAAAACACAATATTAATGCAATACGAGAGTTAATTTAATCCAACATATTTATTTATTGATTATTCACTGTTTCATCTCTGTAAACATAATACTTTTACTAATTATGAAACTATAATTATCGGTTATTACTATAGCGACACATATCACAGACTTATTTCAATTTACAGTTTAAGCCTTTGCTAGGAAGGTCTTTCTCCTTTTTGGCTAATTATAAATTACTTCAATATGCATATTTGTTTTACCAACGGTGAGACATTTTTATATTTCTAGTATTATTTGTGATAAGCCGCTAAGTATCTATTGTTCATTATTTTCGCAATTAGTTTTGGAAATCTATTTTATAGGTCATCATTTGATTGTGATCATATGTATAGTTAGTAACATGTACACCGGGCAACAATGGATGCGTTCTCCGGAACTTGCAAATTATGCAAATAAAAGTAAAAGTATTGATTTTTTTTTAAAGTGCATTTGTTCGTAATTCTAAAATGTGAAACGAGGGCAGTGATCCCACGGGACGCATGCGTAACAACAACCCTTTTTTACCCTTTCGCTACCCAGAGTTTTTTTTTTGTAAGCGTTTTTGTAAAGGGTTGTGTGGGGTACCTGCCATGCGACTACGCGGTAGGGTTAATTTTTTCTGTATGAATCGTCACGGTTTTTATAATAGATGTTTTTTCTATGGATAGAGAACAATGGAGAGTGCATTGACCTTTAACGATGGCATCAGCTGATGCCATAATAGTGCACTTGTGATCGAACGGGCTATTGATTTCGCAGCAGTTCAAGGCCAGGGCACCCATTTGTTTGTGTTGTGTATAAAATGGAGTATGTTATTGAAAATCGGTACATTACGTATTTGTTAAGTTGTTAGCGTTGGCCAAATTTGATATAAACAAGTTATAAAGCCGATTTCTAGAGTACCAATTTGAGCCATTAAATTCATTCATTTCAATATAAATATAAATTCTGTTTTCAACTACAAATACTGTTGATGTTGTTATAAGATTGCTTTTTTTTCTGGACGGGCTAGAGAACTTACGGTCCACCAGGTGTTAAGTGGTTAGCAGAGCCGATAAACCTTACAACGTGTATGCCGCCACTCACCACCTCCAAACATTAATTCACCTCCAACCAACAACAACAGGTCGAAATTCCAATTCTGTATCCTATTTCTCAAATATAGGCTAGGCTGTACGGTGTTAAGTTTTGTGCTCACAGCACTAGTAATTATGGAAACATATATTTTACGGTTTCATTTTATAACACGATGAGCCTTCGTTCGTTGCAGTCTTACGTGATAACGTAACAGAAATATTAATTAGGTACATTGTGGTATTTACCAAACTATTTGAGGCTCGGTATTATATTAATACTTCTACACCGAGCGCTTAACCTGCTATACGATTTTCAAGTAATACTTTAAGGGTTATAATTTAATGTTTGGAAATTGTTCTCAGGCATTGATTAAACGTGCCCAAAGAATCTAGTTCATATCGTTAAAGATTATATTCTGTGATTCTTCATGTGTTACTACTACCATTTAATATTAATTTTCTTATAGTACAACGGCTGCCCTACCTTTCAAAACGAAACGCATTACTACCTCACGACAGAAATGATCAGCATCGTGGTGCCTACCTGTGTACACAAAACGCTCTGCACCAGTCAGATTTTTCTCCTCTTTCATTTGCGACTTAATCGTTTTGTTATTTTCAATCTACGTCTATTTATTTTTAGCTATGGAGATAAAACATTGCTCAGTTGCCCACCTGTTGTAAAACAGTTACTCGCAACTATAGATACACGAGCACCCCACATTACTTCAGAAATGAGGTTAACGTCTCAATGATATGGGATCAGGACTGGCTGAAGATCGTGTCTAGACGGAATTTTCCCAAATAGATCCATGTACCGAGCCTTTCCGATACTTATATAACACTTTCAATAACTTGACTTGTCTTTCTCGCTCTGACATGTTTCTCAAGAGCACTCAATGTTAGGCAGCGGTTTGGCTGTGCTCCTGGCATTGCTAACGTCCATGATCGACAGCAACCACACACCATCAGGTGGGCCTGCTAGGGTGTGTGGGGGCTGTGGGTATTCTCATCTACCTAGAAGGACAATAAAATATTAATACTGTTATAAACCTGCAAAAATTGTAATATGCGTAATTACCGGTGCTATGACCTCTTGTGAGTCCACCACCTTGCCTATTTCTGCCGTGAAGCAGTAATACGTTTCGGTTTGAAGGGTGGGCCAGCCGTTGTAACTATACTGAGACCTTAGAACTTATATCTCAAGGTGGGTGACGCATTTACGTTGTAGATGTCTATGGGCTCTGGTAACCACTAAGCACCAGGTGGGCTGTGAGCTCGTCCACACATCTAAGCAATAAATAAATAACAAACAGCCTGATTAATTAGCTTTTAATCCTTCACAGTTACCATTCGTAACCCACTAACGGATGGTTTCATTTTACATTAATAACGGACGCGTATTTTTCGTGAACGGAGTAAAAAACCGTACAGCACCGGTGTTGCTAGCAAACTAGTAACCCAGATTGATCAAGGTGTTAAGGGTTATCGAGTTGCAAGCCCGTTATTTGGCGCACATACTTTTTATCACTCCATTGTTGAACTCTTTTTTGGATTGATATACAAAAAATATGCCGGTGTTGCTTGTAACGCGTTTTTGTGTTGCCTAAATTACCTGCTTCTGGCGCAAAGAGTTTATATATTACAATTTCCTGATGAATGTAAACAGTGTCGGTGATATTTCGCTTAGTTGCCGATTGACAGAGTTAATATAGTATTTTTTTATTATTACAATACATCCTTAATTTATTAGTTTATATTTCATTAAAAATAGAGATTTCATAATTGCAAAGGCAAAATTTATTTTACGTAGTTAGTTTTGAAGCAGCCATTACAAGTACAATTGAGGTTTCGACCTCATGTGTCAAGATGAATGGCGGAATATATGTAGCCATGATTTAGGTTATGTTCTGTATATAATCAAGACATAATTTAATTTGATTTCCAATTCATTTTCTTTATTTTGAATGGTCATTGCTTTTTTTTATTTCTACCTGCTTATACTACTTATGCTCCTTTATGTAGAAAAAAATATTTAAATAATCTCCAAAATCTCCAAATCAACCTCCAAACAAAACACATACCTACTAGTTGAAAACGCCATTTTGCGATTCTAAAATTAGTGGCAGCTGCCGGGCCCGCCCCGGCCTACCTACACCTTACTTTTTACTAAGAAAAAGAACAAAAAAAAACTTGACGCTTTTTCACTAAAATTTAGGAATAAATCGGTCCGGCTCTGATTTCTCAAAGATAGAGTTTCACAAGTACACGGGGAGTTTCTAAGAGTTCTTTTTAATTATTTCTGCTTCTGGCCAAGCGGGTCACGGATCGAATGGCTATCTCATATCGGATTGGAAAAAAAAAGTCCAATATCGCTGTAATTCTTTACATTATTTTTACAAAAACTCTAATTTTGTGTGGAAATGATTCTTAATACGGGTTCACGACAAACGTTCCACAGTGCAGGAATAATAGAGTTTAATAAAGATCAAACCCGCAATTAATAATTTGCGTAAATAATTCAATATAAAAAAGCAATAATTTTTTTTTATTAAATATAATCCACAAAATATATGAGTTTGCGTAATTGCTGATGGTGGGACGTATCGTAAGACCGAACGGATAGCTACATCCATCTATTTCTGCCCCATCATGCGTTCCAGTTTGAAGGCTGAGATACTTATCAGACCTAGGCGACAGGGCAACGCAAAGCCGCAATCGCCCGAAACATGTCTTGTCGGATCCCCCTATCCACTCTCGGTGCTTTTAGGCCTCTCAAGCACCGGTCACCGTCTTCATCGAACTCTTCGATTGCCACGAAGATTTCGAGGAGTGAACTAACTCATAAGCACAGCCGACTGAGTTTCTCGCCGGATTATCTCAGTGGGTCGCTACTCCGTTCCGGTGTTATAGAAGGGCTAGTATTAAGAAATTCTCTCAGGTTGATCCCGCGAGTTCACCTACCCGTCCGGGCGTAGCTGGAATAGTCCTATAAGCTAGGCAAGAGAGGCAGCATTTAAGTTGTGATGTCAATTTCGGTAATCACTGAAAATTTGCCCACTAACAGTGGCCTATGAGCTCATTCACCTATCTTTATATTACACAAAGACGAGTAATAAAGAGCAACGGGCAATGAGCCACAATAATGAGCAGGCATTCAAAAGTACATTTTATCAAAAGTAAATTTCAATTGTTACATGCTAGATAAACTGGATAATGTGTTTTTCGCTTTAGTATTTTCTGCTATTTGAGCGATAGTTAGAAGTAAACATTGTATGTAGTTAGTTATTCATGAAGGTGTAATATTCTTTTCGTTCAGGAGTCGGGCATCGATTGAAGTTTTCTCTACTCAGTGCATTAAAGAAGCCGGTGGGAGCTTTATCCCCATTATCAAAACACCGAAGAAAGGCTATTAGAAACGGATTAAATGCAAACAAACCCACCGGCTACTGTGCGTTTACACAAACAACTAATGCAAAGCGGACACAAACACTTTTGTTGGTTTGCTTTCGGCAGACACACAGTAGCATAATATGTTCCTGTGACAATGGGACATTATAGAAACCCAAAACACAGCTTTATTAGAAGGTAGTGATACTCAACAGATTAAAGGATTACAAACTGGAACTAAACAGATTCGTGCGAAATCCTTTCCGCTATCTTCTTCAACTGGCTTCTTTTGTATTATTTTTAAAAAAAAAGAGGAATGAGTTTTAGTTTCTAGAATTACAATAACAACTCTCCGATAATGTTGAATATACAAATAATAAATTTATTTAAAGAAAAATGACTCAGCGGATTATCCAAATACTCTTATGTAAGAATGATATAGAGTCCCGTCTGAATGATTCCGAACAGCGACAAGTTTCCATACGGGTTATTAATGATATTGTGCAGCCATCATCCCTTTGTGTAAATTAAATACATCAAAAATGTTAAAGGAAGTTATAATTGCACTGAATAGAATTTTACAAAAAGGGGACATTTAGCGTAAAAATCAATAATCAAACGGCAGAGCAACAATAGTCAGCGGTTACCCCGAAGTCGCTATCAAAATAAATATGACCGCGCGATGTGGCGCGGGTGGATTTTTTTATTGCGATGCTTCAGCCTTGAGTGTGGGACAAAATCGTGTCATCCACGGCGGTTGACACTACATCAAAATGCATGCAATGAACTTTATACAGTATACCACCTTCAAAAGAAAGAAAAAATGGTTATGGGTGTACATTGTTAGATAGGACTTTGAAGACTGCAATATAATGTTATTAAACTACTGCAGTTTTTGTAATTTCATATAACCGATGGTTTTATTGAATGAATGTTAAGCAACTGACCGGTTTTACTAGGTGAAATATTTACTGTAGATAACGTCCCAGTGCCTTATTGATAAAAACAGATTCCTTTTGTTGGTAAAACATTAACAACATTCTTCAATTGTGTAAACGGTGCGATGCACATTAACGTTTTGTTAATTTCGGAAGTACCTAATTAAACAATTTCGAAACCGACTCGTAAGCTACTTGTTTTTTTTTTTTTTTGTTCCTACCTAAGCTGAGAGCCTTGAGAGGCTATATCAGCGTAACCCTAACTTTTGTAGGTGAGCTCACGGGGCTCAAACCTGATGACGTTGCTAACACGAACCCTAGCAAGAGCCGTGCTTCACAGAATCTACCACCGGATCGGAAACGCGACCCACTGAGAAGATCCGGCGAGAAACTCAGTGGGCTGTGTCTGAGAGAGCTACTTGTACTTGACAACTAATACTGATTTGAAGACAGTTACGTTATTAGTGACATAAAAATAAATTAAATATAAAAACTATTCTTTATTGATTGTTTCGGTCACTAACTAATTCCAAGACTAAATGAAATGTTCAATTACATAACAGTTTATTAAATCAAACGTATTGATTGAAAACATGAGTTTAAAACATTGGGTCAAGAGACTTTATTTTAATTTTAGGGAATATTTAAAAAAATATCATTTGATACAACACTCATCATAAAAGGGCTAAGAACCCGTAAAGCCAATCGATTGTAGTCGAAGTACTAAGATTTGACTCGCATCCTACGGAACACGTGCACGAATCACACTCAATCACAATGCGCATCGAATGTATTCATATAATATTTACTTACATTGCTCCCGTGATTCAACGAAGTTCGAATTGTGACATTTTTTTTTGCTTTGATATTTAAGAGAAAAAAAAACATACATTCAAATCAAAGTTATTTCTAAATCTGGTGACGCGCCCACAGATGGTCAGGAGACTTAAAACGACTTTCCGCAACTGTAATTACATTACAATTTTATCATAAAATTTCATTCAAACAGAGGACTTTTAGTTATTTAAGTGAAAACAAAACGCTTTGTCCACTATCTCGATGTTTTATGTAAACGTGTAGTAATTATAAAATTCACAACAACATTAAAAATGTTACGGACCATGTTTGCTATAAAAACAGGTTTATGATATTTTGGAACGTTAAATTTGAGAAATTAACGACTAGAGAGGAGTGTTTGTGTAATATAAATTGTATTATGCAATGTAAATCATACTCTACACAGCAACAATATGAATAGATATTTGATGTTCAGAAATATAGATCTGTTTCTTTTAGTTCAGATCAATTTATGTATTGATTAAGCTATATAAGCTAATTTAAGCTATATGTTTAATCTATCACTAGTGTCATATAAATTTATTGGAATATACATATTATTATACAATCTTATTATATATACTATTATATTATGATGACGTAAATGAGATTTTTATTGCTGAGATGGGTGAACGAGCTCACGGCCCACTTGTTGTTAAAGGGTTACCGGAGCCCACAGATATCAACAACGTAAATGCTGCCATCCACCTTGAAACTTTTCCTATATGTATCAGTTTTACAATTTCTCTGTATCTATATAGGTTCTGTTTCACCTTCCCGACTTAACCACTATTATGGGTAGACAAGCTCAAAGCCCACCCGGTGTTAAATGGTTACTGGAGCCCATAGACATCTACAACGTAAATGCGCTACCCACCTTGAGATATAATTTCTAAGGTCTCAGTATTATAGTTACAACGGCTGCCCCACCCTTCAAACCGAAACGCATTACTGCTTCATGGCAGAAATAGGCAGGGCGGTGGTACCTACCCGTGCGGACTCACAAGCGATCCTACCACCAGTAATTACGCAAATTATAATTTTGCTGGTTTGATTTTTATTACATGATGTTATTCCTTCACCCTGGAAGTCAATCGTGAACATTTGTTAAGTGCGTATTTCATTAGAAAAATTGGTACTTGCCTGCGGGATTCGAACACCGTTGCATCGCTAGATACAAATGCACCGGACGTCTTATCCTTTAGGCCACGACGATTTCAAATTATCATTTGTTTACACGGCGTGAGGAGTTCAAAAAAGAATTTAGGGTAACTTTCATTCTGAAAAATAGTATTGCTACGCGGGAATAAAATTATTTTCAACATTAATGCGAATGAAGCGGCGTGTAAAAAGTAGTTTCGATATAAAAACGCAATGTATGCCGGCCGATTTATTTGCTTATTAATTAACGACTAGCTTTAAACAATAAACAATTTTCAATTTGTTTTGACCCACCAATTTGTTTTGTTTCACAAGAATAAAATTCAAAAACAAAACAGAACATTTAGTATAGAAAATTAATCAAAATCTTAGTGTCAGAGTCTAAAGTCGAGTTTCGACCAAAGGCGGTGCACTAGTAGTCGTTAAATGGTAAGCCCAAAATTTCTTGTCGGTTATTCACAGTGGTAAAACTAGATTCCGAATTAACAGTAAAGTACGACGACCATTAGAAAAGTGTAATTAGTAAAGAATTCGTTTCAAATTTTTCAATTAAACTAATAATATATTTTTGTGTTACAAATATTTAATCTATCAGTTCAGTTACTGAATTAATTTATGGAAAATGTGAAATCCGCAGCACTATTAACGAACCTTAACATTAACTGTAATAACAGAACTGCTGGAACATATTCATTGATTGCCAACTACACAATTGTAAATTTGCACCATCATGAAGAGCGCAAATTTAAATTGTGAAAAAAAAAAACTACCAAATATTAGATGCAGATATTTCTACGGCGTATCTTTTTTTTATGTTTGAGAGATTACTGGTAGCCCGGAGGCCTTTCCAATTTTACCAGGGCAGGACTTACGGCGTATTTCTTTAGTCACCGTTTTCAGTATTCACAGGAAGAGACAGGACGGTCGTGTTCGAGGCTAAACAGCCAATCACAGTTTTAAATCCAAAGAAACGAATGCAGAAATGTTGGTCACACCTGTCGCAGAATCGACGGACGTAATTATCGGTTCTGTTTCGTTTCCGCCGCGTTACAAAAACAAATGAATACCAACATTCAAAAAAAAATTAACAAAGCCGAAAGTGTTCCTCGCAACAGATTATGAGCACGTTCGGTTATTAATTTATTCGAAGTATCATAAGTAAAAAACTCAACCCTCACTTAGATAAAAGAAAAAAAAACGTAGCTCGCGACGCGCAAAAGGGAAAGGGTGTCTCGGCTCGGCTCGCGTGCTGCATTCTGTTTTTTAACAGTATATTCTGCGGTTTGTTTTTTCGTGTGATGCGTTCCTGTTTTTTAACAACACAATACCGTTGTTAAGGATTGTTTTTTAAGAACGTCATATTGACGCGAGCGAGTGCAAGGCGCGATCTCCTCTCTTGTTTTTGTTGTGGATCTTATTTTTAAATCTCATCGCTTCGGGTAAATTAAATACAGAATCTTTTCAGTTTTTAGGTGGAGTCGAGACGTTTTTTTTTATTGGATGCTGAGTTTAGGTTTGTGTATTAAAAGCAAAGAGGAAATTGTGTCGAGCCGAACGAGGTAGTGACATATGGTTCGTTAAACAAAGCCGATGATGTTCGTCAGGTGCTGTCTATGACTCGCAATTTATTTACATTATTTTATTATAAGACATTGGCGCTATATTGTCTATGGGATTTGTTGAGTATGTTAATTGGTAAATCAATCACATTGGTGGTTAACATTTTAATACTATTTCTTAACATTTATTTTAACATAAAATAGTTTGGTCGAAATTTTTTTAGCACACGCACCCTTTCTTTACGAATTTTGCGGTTAATGCGCTCGAGATATTTATTTAATTACATATTAGATTGTTTTAAGTGAACTTTACAATTAAAAGTTACAAAGTAAATGTATTATACAAACACGTTTAAAGTTTTAGAAAACCAAAATAAAACCTACTTTGTTGTTATTCAGTTATAAAGAAAAATTGTTCTTATTATTCAAAAATAAAATAAAAAACAAACAAATTAAGCTATAAGTAAAAACATTGTGGACGTAAAATCTTACCCTACAGATTTAATGCCAATATTAATGAATCTATCATTTAAGATCGTTCGTCGCCATTAAAACAAAAGATACCGACAAAAACAGCATCAATAATGCTGGGATTTGTAAGTGCGCTATAAAAATGAGCTATGAAAACGCCATTAAATATTAAAAGTGGAGAAACAGAGAGCTTAACAAGAAATAAAACATCGTTATAAGAGGCTAGGCGAGTCGCCCCCGGCCGGGCTAGCTATCGGCGCGCCTCAGTTAATGCCTACTTATACCTTATTATATAGCGGAGTTTGCGTTGAGGAACAAAATTAATTGGTTAAAACTCCTCTCAGTATCCAGGGCGGGCGTCCCCCGACTCCCTCTTAATTCCGTCCACCCCGCGGCCCGCCACCTCGCCCCGCGCCCCTCCAGCTCCTTTGAACGAAACCTACCTACAGAAAAAACAGAAAGTATAAAGTTCACTACCAAAACCTTGTAACTTAATTAGTAAATGAGAAATAGTCATTTAATTCAATATTTTTGAGTTACACTAATTAAAGGTTATTTAATCAATATTATATATTATTAACACAAACCTATAGCTTTTCTTTTTCGGAATATTTCTACTTTTTTTTAAGAAGTTGTATAATAGTTGTTCCAAATAAAACCCTACAAAGGCAAGTCAAAAAAGGTAATTAATAATAAAATTATTGCTGAGATTTCTTTAACACAGACAAGCTTACAGTGCAACTGATGTTGAGTATTACAAGAGCCCATAGACATTGATCGCGTACCGTGCCATATATCTCGTTCTTGCTTTGAAGAAGAATATTATAATTCTGAATATAGTCTGCAGAGGTAAAGCGACACAATGTGTACAATCAGTTATTCGGATATACATATAACATAAACTAAACCTAGTGAATCTAGAGTATTTAAATTTAGGAAATATCCTAAGAATCGTACCAGATCGATGGAGGATTTTTCGAAATTCGATCCCAAAGGTGTGAAATTTTTCTGTTAAAATTTTCAACGACACTTTCCGAACACGCTATTCAGAAGAAACGAAAGGTTTCACAATTGCACTATCCCCAAGGTGTCTACTTGTGTAATTTAAAATTGATTTTACATAGTAAATCGTGTGTTTTCAACTAACAGTAATTAAAATTACAATAATAAAAATAACAGTAATTAAAATTACTGCGCCTTTACTCGCACTAACTAATATATTTACAATGATTTATGTTACTAGCTAAGCTAATTTATGTGTTTGATAGAATTTTTTGAAGTGTAAACTTAAATAACTAAAAACCTCGTTGAAGTTAGAAAACTTAAACTCTGACTGCTCCAAGAATACTAAGAATAACATAAGAAGAACGATAAAATTAATAACGAAATAATCAATGGAAACAAACAAATGAAAAAGAGCATAGATTAATAAAAGCGGTAAAACAATTTAAAAATCCGAGTTGCAATGCTCGCGACGTACGTTCATAACGAAGGGCGAAAGCAAAGGGTAGGTCGGGCGGCAGCTCGGGGCGCGGAGGGGTTCGTTGCCACTTCTCCAAATAAATTATAATTCGCTCGCTCTCGTCCCGTCGACCCGAACTCCTGGCGACTACTGTTCCGCGACTTTACAACGGTATTTATCTCTTTTAAAATTTAAACACTAAATGAATAATTAAAAGCATAAATTAAGGTAAATCGGACCGGAAATAATTACTGGACCAGATTAAGGCCCACCCACTGGTATTTACTGGTGGTAGGACCTCTTGTGAGTCCGCACGGGTAGGTACCACCACCCTGCCTACTTCTGCTGCACTGCCGTGAAGCAGTAATGCGTTTCGGCTTGAAGGGTGACGCAGCCGTTGTAACTATACTGAGACCTTAGAACTCATATCTCAAGGTGGGTGGCTGCATATACGTCGTAAGTGTCTATGGGCTCCAGTAACCACTTAACACCAGGTGGGCTGTGAGCTCGTCCACTCATACAAACAATAAAAAAAAAAACCACGCCTGCAATGCTTCAGTCGGTGATGATATGTATAATAATACATATTACTAAAATAAACCAAACATTTAGATCAAGACATTAGGATTAAAAGAGTGTAATAATTTTATATTCATTAACGCTACAAATTATTCATAAAGTTTTACTTCCTATTGATTTTTTTTAAGTTTAGTATTCATTATTAAGCGAACTAAGTCTTCCAAAATATTTATTATAAGACAAAATATGATTAGTTACTTACAAATATGTTGTAATGAACAAGTATGTATGTAATATGTTTACTTAGCGACATCCATAACTAGTTGCCGGTGTCGCATGTTGGAGTGTAGGGGTAGAAGATTAATTTAATAAATACCAGTCGGATTCCAGTGCGTTCGCCAACGGAGATATGCGAAGACGCCGTGTGGCGCTTCCTGAATTACGACAATGGCTGCCCGGTTCTTACAATCAAAATGAACAAATGCGAATCAACTCCTCTAGTATTTAAACTAATTGTTTTAGCCTAATAATGGTTCATAGATGACATAAATATATCAAAATACTCATTATTCAATGGAGTAGTCGCTGAAGTCGTATTACTTAGAAGATAAATAGGCTTTTTGAATAAAATTCAACCTATTAAATACGCGTATGGAAGAAAATTTAAAATGGTTAATAACATTCGAGGATAGCCCCTTGAAAGTTTTTGGTGCGGATTAAGGAAGCGATATTCTATTCCTTATTCGCAAAGCAAGTATGTACTGTAATGTAAACATTTACGTCATTATTCAATTCGGTGTATTTTCACTCTAGCGTGATATTAAAATACTTTCGGTGTAATTTCTGTCAAACGTGATAATAAAAGACAAGACTTGTAGCTTTAAAATTTCTGAACATATTTCAATCTGATTCCACCTTTCATGAAGAAACTATATTGTTTTATACGAGAAAAATAATCAGTCATTAAACACAATGTTCAGTTTGAATTTTTTAAGTTTTATGAAACTTTTTATTTCTTAGGATCATATTATTTGAGATCGTTCTAACAATATGAATAAAATAGCCGTAATATATGAATATTGTAGATTGATCATAGACGAGTGATTACAATTTGGTGCGTAAATATTGTAAAGATTACATAAATAACGTGTCTGTTCCGAATCTGCGTAGGTCTGTGTCAATTCTACGGAATCGGCACGCGTGTGTGCGTTCCGTGTGATGTATAGGGGGATATCGTTATATTAGTGCGACAACTCATTACTTACGGCCGATCTTAGATAAATTACACGCTTTTCTCATTCAAAGGACCACTGGCCATCTCTTACCAGAAAAATTATCAACTTTTTTATTTTTGCCTAATAAAATTTTCGATACAAAACCGAATACTGGTGTACCAGGAGTTTTACTGGTGGTAGGACCTCTTGTGAGTCCGCACGGGTAGGTACCACCACCCTGCCTATTTCTGCCGCGAAGCAGTAATGCGTTTCGGTCTGAAAGGTGGGGCAGCCGTTGTAACTATACTGAGACCTTAGAACTTATATTTCAAGGTGGGTGGCGCATTTACGTTGTAAATGTCTATGGGCTCCAGTAACCACTTAACACCAGGTGAACTGTGAGCTCGTCCACCTATATAAGCAATAAAAAAAAAAATTTATAAGATGATACGTGCCTCTCTATCAAAATAGCCCCGATTCTAAGCATTGTGTATTTTCTTAAGCCTTCCTTCAGAGAGTGACGTGTTGGTCGGACCATTGCGAGCGTAGGTAGATGGTTAAGGTAACCTAACACCAAATAGGCCGTGCGCTGCTTCGCCTAACTATGCTATAAAACTATACTATTTTAAATTTGTTTAATTTTTTATTAGTATATCAGTATAGTATCAGTATGAGAAGCGTCATAAATGCAACTGTGGTTTTATGATACCCTGTTAGGACAGAACCAGTCTGCCGGTTGCTACTTACTTTTATACTCTCTAAACGATTACGCTAAAATGCATAGCGCGCCACGCGGCCTCCACACGGTACATAACATTGCTTAACTCCCTAAGTTGTACTACTTTTATTAAACTACACTAATGTCATAAATGTTAGTTTGTTACTCTATCACCCAAAAATGGTGGAACGAATTTGGAATAAATTCGCATTCAGATCGATTATAATCTAGATGGTTTTTTTATTTTTAAACTATTGCATAGCTTTTATCGCGGGCCTTGAGCGCGGCGACCGAATCATGAATCCGTAACGAAAAAAACCTTACACCCCTCACTCCGCCTACCATGTAGCTCGCGTTCAACACATTCACACGTTGCGCTTGTGTAGTGTTTGTGAATAAGCGCGTGGCGTGACGTCACACTGCATGCGCATCATGAAATTCTGCCCATCTCTCTCTCGCACGATCTAGCTTATGAGTCTGAAAGGGACAGTTAAGGTTTTGCTTTTATTAATGTTTAATATTGCGTGATCTTGTTTTATTATTGTTTTAATATTAAATTGTCATTGTCTAATTATAATTGCATAAGTTGATAAAAAATACTATGCAATAGCTTTACCGCGGCAGTTCCCGAGTGCCACACGTTTGTTTTTTTATTCCTTAGATGGGTTGACGAGCTCACAGTCCACCTGGTGTTAAGTGGTTACCGGAGCCCACAGACATCTACAACGCAAATGCCACCACTCACCTTGAGATATGAGTTCTTGGGTCTTAGTATAGTTACAACGGCTGCCCCGCCCTTCAAACCGAAGCATATTACTGCTTCACGGCAGTAATAGGCAGGGCAGTGGTACCTACCCGTGCGGACTCACAAGAGGTCCTACCACATAATCCGAGCGAAGATGGATATATTTGCTACAATACAACAATGTATTGGTACTAATGGATCTAAAAATCAACTGGTAATCTATGGACGAGAAACAGACAAAAGCAGCTCTTTATCCGGGGAATATGCGACATGTTTCAATTTTCCTGAACAAATTTAGCTCAGGTAAAACCGCGTGCTATGTATAGTTTTGCATACTTCAGGTGCCTTCGTGCTGTCCATGGGCTACAATAACGATTTAAATTAAAACCTTTCTGCACTACGAAAAATACATTTTGTATAAGTATGTTTTTTCAGTCAGTACCTACGTTTTTTTTTTTACGGTATTGTAAAGATCGCTTTATTTTTAACAACAAAGACATGCTCGTTCATTTTTTGGTCATTTAATGATATATTTTTTCGAAGGTAAGCTTCCCATGGTGTTTTAGTAGTGTGAAATTACGGAGTACTCATTACTCTACGAGTCATTTTTTCGGTTTTTCGTAGGTTTTACTGGTGGTAGGACCTCTTGTGAGTCCGCACGGGTAGGTACCACCACCCTGCCTATTTCTGCCGTGAAGCAGTAATGCGTTTCGGCTTGAAGGGTGGGGCAGCCGTTGTAACTATAATTGTGACCTTAGAACTTATATCTCAAGGTGGGTGGCGCATTTACGTTGTAGATGTCTATGGGCTCCAGTAACCACTTAACACCAGGTGGGCTGTGAGCTCGTCCACTCATCTAAGCAAAAAAAAAAAAAAAAGGTAACTTGAAAAAACTTGTCAAAGCATATATTATTTTCTAGATGTAACCATGTGGTGAATTTAGGGGTCAGCAAATAANCCCTGCCTATTTCTGCCGTGAAGCAGTAATGCGTTTCGGTTTGAAGGGTGGGGCAGCCGTTGTAACTATAATTGAGACCTTAGAACTTATATCTCAAGGTGGGTGGCGCATTTACGTTGTAGATGTCTATGGGCTCCAGTAACCACTTAACACCAGGTGGGCTGTGAGCTCGTCCACTCATCTAAGCAATAAAAAAAAAAAGGTAACTTGAAAAAACTTGTCAAAACATATATTATTTTCTAGATGTGACCATGTGGTGAATTTAGGGGTCAGCAAATAATAAAAATATATTAGAGATAGAGATTATTTCCAAAAGCTGTTCAGCTGTTTTTTCCATAATTAGGCACTTCTAATACGAATGCAGCTTCACTACTGAGAAGTGTGCCTACTGAGTTTCTCGCCGGATCTTCTCAGTGGGTCGCGTTTCCGATCCGGTGGTAGATTCTGCGAAGCCCGGCTCTTGCAAGGGTTTCTGTTAGCAACACTCCGACTTGAGCCCCGTGAGCTCACCTACACACGTTAGGGTGAAGCTGAAATAGCCTTTCTAGGTTACCAGCATAGGTAGGAAAAAAAAACTGAGAAGAATCGACAAGTAATTGAGGACACGTTATTGTCTAATGTAAGCATGTGTATCGCAACACACCCACAGATTTGGTATTCACTTCCTACTTAGATTGGGGGGTTACGGGAGCCCATAGATGATACCGTTCTCCCACTACTAATAAAAAATCTTCGTCCTCTTTAATTTCTAATTTAATCCCCTCACTAATAACTCGGTGCATTTGCTAACTTAAGGCCTACTAGCTAGTATGGTTGACGAGCAATAGAGAATTTTGTATCTACTATTTAGGTATCTTACTATCTACTACTTTAAGGAAATGGTAGGCAACGGCTTGGCTCTGCCCCTGGCGTTGCTGACGTCCATGGGCGACAGTAACCACTTACCATCAGATGGGCCGTATGCTTGTCTGCCTACAAAGGCAATCATTTTTTTCGATCTACAGTCCAGAACCAGAAATGTCGTGTCTGTGTCTCTTTGGGTACTTACGCTGACACGTAAGCAAATATGAGTTCATATGTATGTTTTGGGAAATACATATTAATAGTAGTGGTTTTTACAATTTAAAATTCGTGATTTAATTAATATAAAGATGGGTTCAATAAAACTTAGAAAAAATAAATAACAAACATTTTTTTTTATTTCAATAAGTATTGGACACCGATAAGAAATACATACATATATTTATAGTATCGTAGTCACAATTATATCTATATGTATATTTGTACAAGTACTTTGTTTCAAACGAAACACCTGTATGATGGCAAAAGATGAGGTAGATTTGTTTAAGGAATTTCAATTGAAAGTCGGCGATGTAGGACTTGCCAGAAGTCGAGCTATTCCGACAAACTTTTACAACTAAGCTATAATCATACAAACAATAAAGAAAAACAAATTAATTAAAACAGTTAAGTAAATAGGAACTTAAATCGATTGCAGTAATGGCGAAAACATTTTTATTTTATTTTATTAAAAGACATTTTAATTATAACTTTGAATACGAATACTTTTTAAATAAATAATTGCATTAAGATTTACCTCTTAACGCGTGTAACGTTGGTATGTAAATGTACCACAAATAAGGGCGGTATCGGCAAACAAACATAATGAAAAGAATATCAGTCTCAAATGGTGTTTGTTACGTGGCGATAGTTCGCTATCAGCTACACTAAATCCTGTCAATAGTACATTATCCCGACAGAGATAAACAATAGAAAATATTCCAAGAACTTTGGCTCTTTACCCTGACGTGGTATAGTCGAATGAGGTAGATAATGGCACGCTTGCCTAACTTTACACTAACTATTAGTAATATTAAAACATTGCAACATCGAATTACAATTACAACTTTCTAATCGGAACGTCACCTTAAATTTGTACATTACAATATTTGTACCAATAATTTCTTTGGAAAATATACTTCGTAAACTAACGTCTCTAATGAGACCCTACGCACCGACATTTATTACTATCTAAGAGATAAAATAAAATAAAAACAATCAACAAATATTACAGATTAAATATATACATGCAGTATTCATAAATCGTGTGCGCAAAAACCGTCAAGGACAACACTACGTTCCTAAATTATATTAACATTGAGAAAATAAACACGATACATCTAGTAGGAAACTAATACCCGTAGAACAAATTGCTCAAAACCGTTCGCAAACGAACGGCTCCACAGAGTGGATTCATCCATAGCACGTTGACAGAAAACTCAAAGAATTGAAATATAATTTAGCAGTAAATGTATGTACAACACATGACGAATGCTTCGTTGGGTCACACTTCTCGCGTAGAATTTTTTAAATCAATTCTGTGAGCTCTTTGTCTCCCTTTACCTTTATATTTAATAACACTTTTCATATTATAATATTTCGTTCATAATTTATAGAGATACCACCAATAAGAACATTACACCTACACACAATATCTGATAGAAGACAACTATCTGTTTTACTACAACAATTCTTACATCTAGACAAATACTTTATGTACAATGATAGCCAACGCGGTTATCTCTAATGTGAATAAATACCGTAAATACATTTATTGGAACACCTACAAACTAATACATAAATAATAAATAATTTTCTAATAAATGTCAGCATATATACAAAAGCATGAAGCGTCTCTGTCATGTGTATGCTGTCGTCACGGAGTCCATGCAAATTCAATTCTTCTCCTGAATTGTCGTCTCTTTTTTTATACTAATCTCGTTCTAAAGTCAATTATTATCGTTTGAAGGTGATAGACTTTTCTTAATAACAAAATTTTAAGAAATTTGTCAAATATAATAAAAAGAAATCCAAGACGATGGAATTGAGAGTATATAAATCTCTCAATGAAGCGAAATAAAGTGAATCGATTGTTGAAAATGCTGTCTGAATCAACACCAAGTTGTCATGTACAAATTTATGAGCCAAAGGACAGACGCTTTATAAATATCGATTCATAGACCATAACGATTTGTTTTGGTTCAATAGAAAACAATAAATCAGTTCAAATAAATCAAAAAAGATCTTTTGTGCAAGGTGCTCTTTTACTGTTTTTGCAACTTGCAAAACAAAAGAACAAAACCATGCAGTTTTTACTCTGCTTTGCCTTGAGATTATGCAAATTGTACGACAGTAAAATTCTAAATTGTAACGTAAATAAAAAAGAGCCTTTTACAGCGAGCATTGCGAATACAAAGACATAAAAAAGAATAGTCAAGACTATCTTACGAGCCTGAACCCGGTAGTCTTACCGAGAAAAACGTAATGTATTTACAAAAACTTAACCGTTGTTACGTCGTTAGGTAACCCAATGATAACTATTATTATTATAAAAGAAACTGGAATTCAGGTAAAGAATTGTACTACACAAAAAACTAGAGACGAAAGACATCTAACTTTCATAATTAATTTGACAGAATAGACGCGATTCTACGGGGGAGGAACTCGTATACCGGCTCAGCGGCGCGCTTAAGAGGCGCACGACGACTACGCGGAGTGCATGCGCAAGTCGGTCGGCGAATCCGGCGTGGCCGGTCGCCGCGGCAGTGATAGATCCTCGGGCTCCGTCTGCTCGGGCCACTCGTCCCAACGCCAATCAGATGCAGTTGCGACTGGAGGACTTGGAGTGTCGGGCTCGCATCCAGCGCTCGCACATCGATGTAAAGCAGCCGCTTGTCTTCGTCTGAATCTTGCACCACATCGGCAAGCAAAAGGAGCATCGCCTTCATGGACTAGCGCATGTGCCTTTAGTTGATTAGAGTCAGAAAAACGTGCAGGGCAACGAGTGCAAGCATATGGTCTCTCTCCAGTGTNAGTTGCCACCGGAGGACTTGGAGTGTCGGGCTCGCATCCAGCGCTCGCACATCGATGTAAAGCAGCCGCTTGTCTTCGTCTGAATCTTGCACCACATCGGCAAGCAAAAGGAGCATCGCCTTCATGGACTAGCGCATGTGCCTTTAGTTGATTAGAGTCAGAAAAACGTGCAGGGCAACGAGTGCAAGCATATGGTCTCTCTCCAGTGTGCACACGGAGGTGGCGGCGTAAATTAGCAACCTGGACAAAATGACGAGGGCAGTGTGGGCAGCTGTAGGGCTTCTCACCGGTGTGCAAACGTAAATGTGTCTTAAGATGATGATCACGAGTAAATCTTTTGTGACATTCGCTGCATTCGAACGGCTTTTCTCCCGTGTGTGTCCGTTCGTGGTTTTGCAGAACGTGTTTGTAACCAAAGGAACGAGAACAGACTTTACAGGTGAAGAGCTTATCACGGGGCGGGTCGGTTGCACCAGGCGAAGAACCTGAGGACGGTGGCGAAGGTGGTGCAGTAGATTGGTCATCGAGCTTAGGCGTGCGACGTCGCTTACGAGTACGATCCAGTTCGGGTGGTGGAAGCAAGGGCGTAGGTGGCGACGGAGGCCACGCTGCCAGTAGCGCACCCGAGTATAGCTCGGCCGGTAGACCTGCTACCAGAGCGGCAGCGCGGCTTGCAAGCAGTCTCTCCGCCAGCATCGGAAGAGATTCTTGACGCATTGTAGAAAGAGGTCGTACTGATACACCTGCACGACAAAACATAACGATTTATAAGCAAGAAAATGTAATTATTAAAACAAACAAAAAAACTATATACGAAATTTTTGTATAATATTAATTCGCGAATCGTTTTATTTAGTCTAAAATGTCCACGTTGCTATTTACGACCTAAATAAACAAGTTAGTTGTAACTATCAATAGCACACTTATCAGTCAAAGAGAACAAAAAATTTGGTAAAAACTAAGCCAGATTGTGTGGAGGAAACATTTGGTCGCAATCACGCGGCTGCAGGTCGCTTCCGTCCCGACCTGTTGCGCAAATTGCTTTATAGAATTCTGAAAAGTTTTCCTAATTTAAATCTGAAATTTATAATACATTCAATAATCTATCTTAATCTATATATATATAAATGAATTGCTGTTCGTTAGTCTCGCTAAAACTCGAGAGCGGCTGGACCGATTTGGCTAATTTTGGTCTTAAATTCTTTGTGGAAGTCCAGAGAAGGCTTAAAGGGTAAATTTAAAATGCTCGGAATTAAATAAAAAATATTTTTTTGTTTTTCCTCTGATGTAACCCCCGTCGGACGGATTCCTTTTGTTTGTTTTTAGTTTATTTTATAGAAAAGTTTAGGTCTTTTATTTATCGATTGAGGCACTACGAAGTCTGCCGGGTCAACTAGTCTTACCGAAGAAATGAATATCCCCTCTTATTTAAGAATTATTACGCCTATATCTGATTGTTTGAAATTAGAGAACAATGAAGTTCGGTAAGTTTATAGTGTCAGCAAGAATACACGAATGTCGGGCCGGGAGCGACCCGACCACTTACCTATATAATGGAATTAATTATTCCTCGAGCGGCAAACTCCGCCCGCCCGCTCCGCCCAAATTATATTCAAATATTAATTTCGTTGAAGAAAAGCCTTTTTGAGAGCACTTAATTAAAATTAGACAAAATCATAATTGAAAGTTCTCCTCGAGGCGTGAAGAGGCGGCGCGAGGAGGGAGTTCCGTACATTATCTACTTAGCTGTCGAATTAATTCCCGGAGCCGAGCTGAGACCTCACCGTCGCACTTAATTGAAAAAGGCAAAATATTTTGTCATCTGCGAGAGTTGCCGCAACTTCGTTATTTTGTTTGTAACAAAGCATTTCTACGTCTCCGTATAGTTAGTCTATATCTATACTTAATATAATATTATAAAGAGGAAAGATTTGTTTGTTTGTATTGAATAGGCTCCAAAACTACTGAACCGATTTGAAAAATTCTTTCACTGTTTGGAAGCTACATTAATCCCGAGTGACATAGGCTATAATCTTTTTTGAAAAAAATTAGGAATCCTTACTAAAACTCCAATAACGTAACCCAAGGTGTAAAAATATTACCAAAAATATTCTTTACATCGAGTGCCCTGCAAAAACTATTGATGATAGAATAAAATAATGTACTACGACTTTGTAGAACACATTATTATTTACAAAAAGTGTCGCGACATCATATGTCTAACTATTACAGTTATGCCGCAATAAGTGTTCTTTTATTTTTTTAAATAAAACAACGTCAAATATCGTTGAAATTTTTGTTAAAGACCCGAGCGGAGCCGGAGCGGGCCGCTAGTATAGTATAAATATAATCCATATCGTAACTGATTATCAAAGTGAATGTAAAATTTCTCGGATGAGATAATTTTTAAAGTTATGATTAGGGGCAGCGTCTCGCGCGGCACGTACCACGAGATAATCCCATAACTTTTTAATAACATTCTTCAATGTTTGTAGGACAAGCAGCGAGCCGTCCCTGTGATGTGATCAGAATTACAACACCAGGCTTAATGTTCAAGTTTCAACAAGTAAATACCCTTATTTTTCGAATGGCAAGAGAAAATCCAGTTAAAAACAAAAAAAAATGTAATGACAGTATATTACGAAATTGTAAGAAAACTGCGTAAGTATATTGAAGATAATGACAAAAAAGATTATGATGTGATGTTTAGGTCTCTGTGACTTCAATTAGCCGATTGTAGCTGCCTTTCTGGATATTTCTTCGTCTTAGAAACCGATTTTGGAAATAAATATGTGTAACAAAATAATTATTTCTGTGCGTAAATACATACTTTTCTGTGACAAGAATGAGAGCTGAAACTAAAATAATGAAATCACGTTTTGCACAAAGTAGACAGACTACTGTATAAAGATCGAACTAAATTCCCAACTAAAACCACATGGAACCGTGGGATAATCAAGTTACACATCATGCTAGTAACATTTTCTATGACGCTATTCTTCATAATAACTAATTCTGAAGTGGTATAGTTTATTTATGTATTGTCTTCAAAAACATCCAAAACCGCAACTAATAGGTATTCAATTTTGTATTAATAATTGACAAAAGTCGCTGTTTCGTAAAAAGAAACTAAATAATGTTCCATTTTTATTAGCCGTCGGGTGACAGTGTCGGCGATAAATTTTTACAGCGCACCGCACCCTTCCGTGTGCCGCTTTTTATGTCCTAAAGAGTTGTAATTATCCCCTCTTTATACGCCATAAATATTTGTCAATAACCCATATTCAATACTTTTATGGAGTCGCCTGCGGCTCACCACTCCATAACTCATTATTGCGTAAGGGTTCAGCCGATAACGGACGTGTCAATGACACATCTTTATTGTTACTCCGCCACTTGTGAGGCTTTTTGCTTTGCTAAATCTTGGCTTTCAGATTGATTAATAAAAAGCCGAACGTACAAATACTTTGGTCGATTTTATGTAACTCGCTTCCTTTCCTTCGCTTTTGGTTTTGAACTATTTTTTATAACTTGTTATTGGAATAAATGAGTTTACTTATACACGTTTAATTCGATAAAGACAGAGTTTTTTTTTTAAATATGTAATGAAATTCACATCGTGGGATAGTTTAGTATGATATTATTATTAGTTTCTTGGTAATAAGATGAGCGTCGAGCATACCTCGATATTTTTTTAACAGACAGTAACAAGCTTTTTACAATAACCCTGCAAAACTTACTTAGGCATTTTTATTTCAATGAAAAACTCTACGCCAGTGATATATTAGTCGACGATTACTTTATGTCCGTCCTAATTTCGAAATAATGTAATGCGATTAGCCTCTAGTCGGAGAGTAGCCGCACAGATTAAAGACTTCATATGGATTCCTAGTTTAGGGTTAAGCGCAATATACTACGCGCCGAATTTCTTTTGGCTTCCTCGTTTACGTAATCTTTTCAACTTGTGTTTATATTGTTTTAATTGTCAATTAACTAAACTAACTTACAGACTCACTAAATATTTTTGTTGTCCAACCCTATCTCTTCCAGTAGGTGCCGTAGAAGAAAACTGAAAGATCCGACAGAGTTTGAACAGCGACGATCTTTTCGTACTATACCAGTGTATTGTTATCGTCACCACCCGCACACGGCTTAACGGCCGTCTGGTGTAGTGGTAAGTGACATGGTCACTAAACAAGGGGGTCGAGGGTTCGAATCCCGGCAAGGGAAGATATTTGTATGATAAATATAAAAGTCTTTTCCAGAGTTATGGATGTATATTAAATATATGTATGTGTATAATAAAAATCTTACATTTATTTCCGTTATCTGGTACCTGTAACACAAGTTCTTTACGAACTAGGCAGCCTCCATCCCATCTATTTCTGCCGCGATGTATTCACATGTTCTCCTTTGAAGGGTGGAAATAGCAGTTATACAAAAGAATTGCGAAGTTGACGTCATGTTTCAAGGCGTGTTGTGGTCCTGTTCTCCATGTGATGTGTATGGACTTCAGTAACCACTAGGAGTTCCATGAGTTCGTCTATTTATCTTCGTATAAAAAAAATGAAATGCGTCTGCTGGAAGTTCTTTTTCAATAAACTAGTTCGGTCAACCTATAATGGTTATTACAGCACAAACATAAAACAAATTGGCTAATTTAATTATTTATAATCTTGGTACCATCAAAAACTACTTATTGTTTATTCTATAACTGCGGCTGCGGATATAGATTTCGATTATCGTGATCTGTTGGTAGAATTTAGATTTATAGCAGATTATTATTACATGATATTTCTCTACTTCTCACATTTCTCTTCTTTGTTTATTCATTAAGAAAGCTCTGAATTAATCGCTGCGGTTACTGGGACCCTTGAACTCAGCCAGCTGAATGCCGTTGCAGCTTGTGACTAATGATTTAAGTATCAGTTGTGTTGTTACAACGATTGTATAATACTATATCAATTACTTCGCTAGAAATAGACTGGATGTTGGTACCCATATATGCCCCTTACCCCTGGTGACTAAGATAGAAATAGGAAGTTTGGATCTAGGGACTTTGGTGGACGAATGTAATAACGGTCGGATAATGGGAAGTACTAGAAGTAGCTTGGAGAAGTCAGGATTAGAGTCTCCAGATTAATGGTAATAATTCATTGGCATTAATTCAATGGTAGAGCAGTGACTTGCCTGTGCCCCTGGCATTTCTGGCGTCCATGAGCGATGGTCACCACTTACCATCAAGAAGGTCTTATGCTCGTCTGCCTACAAAGCTACGTAGTTTAGCTTATTGTACTATACATGTACGTTACGCTTAAGATTTCCGCCTCACGTTTCAAAGTGGATACTGGCACTATGATGTTGAGTTCTGACAATCTTAACATCAGGTGGTCCATCGGCTTATTCAATTATCTAGTGGATTGTAAAAAACAGAATCATTAACCAGTTGAATTTTTAATTGTAGGTTGCCCCGGTATGTTGTTTTGATAATATAATAGAATACTGTTCTTCTTCGTGTTTTAAAGGGAGCTCTTAGTGGTAGTCATTGAATAAATTCCATGAGCAACATTGACTAAGGACGTATATAAAACTATCATAAGCTTTTCATGATGATGAGTGAAGACAATATTATTGAGTTATACTGAGTTACAACCTACCAATGTAATATTTTGTGATGGTACATTAAATGTGATGGTACTTTATTGCAAATTTATTGAATTTTTAATTGATTTCGTATAAAAATAACATGAATTGGCTTTTTTGTTATGGTAGTTTTAGTGTTTTTTGTAAGAGTGTATTGGAATTATATATGATTAGGTACTACGAAACTGCATATTTCTGCCGAGAAGTAATCATAATTTCCGATTTTATGCAAAAAACAGTCGTTACAATTGGGATTTTGACACTAAACGTCTGGTAGTACGTCTATCCATAAATAACATTACAATACATTTATATAACATTAAATAAATATTACTGAAAATTACTTTTTTACAACATACTATTACAAATTGTTGACGTTGTAAATTACCATTACGGTTTTAATTGGCTTTGATTAAAGTGATTAAAATAAACTTAATAAATTTATACTTTAGTGTGAAAAACATTAAAAAGTTTTCATTTCAATAAATATAATACAACTTGTAGCTAGGACACAAGATTAGAAATAGGAATATTTTAAAAAGCTTCACTTGTGTTTGAAAATTAAGTTAAAGTTAAAATAATATATATTTACGATTAAATTTGTATGACGCATGAACCAAACCTGGTACTTTCAATACCAAATACGTAAGTGAGCTTAGAAAAATATATATTTTTTGCATTGTTCCGGGTTTTGAAGGAAAATTAATTTAATTTTATTGATTTCGATTTCTTTTTAAAACTATTTTGTAAACCAATAGTAGCACAATGACTATGACGCTATTGATTCAATACCACTTTTAAAAAAATATTCAAAATTCATTTTGACAACAAATAAATTTTCGTATAATTTTTATATAGCCCTTATTTTCATATTATATATGTAGGTATTATAAGAAATGCACATACCATATACAAAACGTGAAAACAACAAAGGTCAAGGTGCCGTCGGTAAATCATTATATTTTATTTTATCAAAAAAATTTAGACACAATTGTTTCTATTTCCTAGGTATAATGCAATGATTATAATTCATTAACCATTGCATTATTTTCAAACCTTAACCAAAATTAATGATCATTAATTAATCATTACCTATCACTTAAAACCAGTAATACCAGTAATTACAGTAATACCAGTAATTTTATGACACTATTTAGCTTGAAGCTTAAGACATAATTGAGACTTTAAATTAACACAAACAATTTACGGTTCTGCTATTGTTTTTATATAACGTGATTTGTGCTTCAAAAAACGATTATTGTTGATAAGGAATAAATCGTGTGATTTTAATTACCATTTAAATAAATACTTATAAATAAATATTATTATACTTTCTACTTACATATGTAAATAATAGTATTTATATGAGTCTAACAAGATCAAAACTTTTATCGTCGGTTGTAGAAGCTTTCTACGTATCACGTAATATTGTAGCGGTATCGTAGCACGCTGCTACGCTCTCGGTGCCGCTACGGTTCACTGAATCTGCAAGGTTGGAATGCAAATAAACATGTGTGCGAGGAAGTAGCGAGCGTGTCGGCCAATCCCGGCGCTCGCTCCACGCATGTCGCGCCCCGGCAACTTTGAAACTTTACACACATGCACTTCCTTCAGCTTCAGCGGACCGCGGAGGCAACTAACTAATAACTGAAACTTCACAAACCTCTTGAATTCTGCGTCGACTGCAGCGACAAGGCCATCTCACACCAGATTCACGGATAATGCATTTATTTTGAACACTTTAAAAGTCTTTCGGCAAACGCTCGAAAATTCTCTTTTCAAATATAATGATTAAAATTGGAAAATGTCCGTTACAGTTTTCATGAAAATTTCAGATAAGATTGTTCACATGTTGTGTCGTCGCGGAGTTAAAAGGATGAATGAGGGTAGCGAGCGATGCGAGCGCTCTGGTCGTGACCTACGACAACACTGGCGGTAGCAGTGAGCGGCTTGCCTGGCTTCGTCCGCCCCTCCGCGCAGTAAACACACCCCCACGCCCCTCCTNAATTGGAAAATGTCCGTTACAGTTTTCATGAAAATTTCAGATAAGATTGTTCACATGTTGTGTCGTCGCGGAGTTAAAAGGATGAATGAGGGTAGCGAGCGATGCGAGCGCTCTGGTCGTGACCTACGACAACACTGGCGGTAGCAGTGAGCGGCTTGCCTGGCTTCGTCCGCCCCTCCGCGCAGTAAACACACCCCCACGCCCCTCCTGCCGCGCTCTCCCCGCTCCGCACCCCACCCCCGGTGCACTCCACATGCATGCAATGCATTCACTTTTTATGGCCGCTACTACATTATGTTCCTTCCTGACTGTTTTTTAGCCCTCTGTGGAGTAGCGCCACATAAGCACTTTTTATGTTTTACGAGTTGCTCCCGCGCGTTCTAGACTAGCTGACATTAATAGAAACAAATTCGAGAACTGATGTAATAGTAGTCCGCGCGTTTTATTAACAATAAATACTACAGTAATAAAATTTTCAATGACCAATTCTTCCAATTCAATTTTTTTTTCAACATTCTAGACAAACTTCTAGAGTGATAATATGTAGTTAGGGTCGCTTAAAGACATCATGAGTACTATGTAAAAATAAATGTAAAGCCAGATGCCTTTGCACTTTTTTACAATTCTTTTGAAGAAGGACATGTCACTTAGCAGGATGGGCATAGTAATTTCAGGAAGTAGGGATCAACTCTAATCCTGTGCCGAGTGGTGCGATGGTAAAGAGAGCATGGTGAGATCATCTCAAAAAATCCTCGAATCCTTCCTCGACACCTCAAAGCATTCCCCATGGATCATCTATATTAATAAAATACAACGTGAGACAATAATACTTATAGACCATATTTCTTACTCTACTTATATTCTGTTTCTCTGTGACACTATTTATTCTTTTACTGAGATTTCGTTACATTGATAGCTACAAAACGTTTTTTATTCATGTTCCTTTTCGCGATAGATGAGTTCGATTCAACTCTTCTTGTGATCCGATTTGACCAACTTTGAAACGAGCGGTCGCGAGGTTGATCACAACTTTCGTTGTTTAGACCAGGAAGGAAGGAACGCAAATTAGGAAATAGTAGAAAGGTTAAGCCAGTAAACAAGATAAGGATTAAGAATCGGTCAAGAGCAGTCGGAAGATGGGAAGTGTAGAAGAGGATGGGGTCACGTATCTGATAAAAGTTAGTTAACATAATGTAGCATTGTTTAGTGCGTATATTTTTACCGGGAATATTTTTATGCAAAAAGTGATATTTGATTAATTCGATTACAAACTCAAAGGTTACAGTTGAAAATTAGGTTAACCAAAAAAATTTTAACAATCTTGCAAAATCGATGATGTCTAATATGATTTTAATGGCATTCTTCAACAAAACGAGTTAAATAATTAGGGAGTCTTTGTTGCTCTGGGTGTCCGAAGAAGCTCACTGCCCATTTAGTATTAAATAGTACTGGAGCTTATAGACATTAGAACCCTAGTAATTTCATGAGGTTGAAGTATTAATTGTATATTGTTCAACGACCGTGGATCCATCCATCGTAACAAAACGCACAACTGTTTTGCAGCAAAACTGCGCAAAATGATTGTACACATTTACACGTACACATTATTTGCTATTGATTTAGAAAAACAAATCCAATTAAATTTGATACCTAGCTAATCCACAAAAAATAATGGAATTAAATACTGTAGCCGAATAAATCTGGTAATGTCATGAATTGAGTTAGCGAAATTTATTAACCTTATTAGTTGCAAGCTTTGAAAAAAACAATTCGGATTGTCGATCTGCAAATCAATTACACCCATTCGGTAAAGAGATTTCCAACGCATAAAAATTATACCTTTTTAATTGATCTAAACAAATCGTAGGGATCTATATTTTGTGATCGTGTGCTGTTACAGTTTTAAATCTCTATATATAAAAATGAATTGCTGTTCGTTAGTCTCGCTAAAACTCGAGAACGGTTAGACCGATTTGGCTAATTTTGGTCTTGAATTATTTGTGGAAGTTCAGAGAAGGCTTAAAAGGTAGATAAATATGAAAATTATAGAAATTAAATAAAAATAACAATTTTGTTTTTCCTTTGATGTGGCGCCCGTCGGACCGTTTCCTTTTGTAAGTTTTACGTTTATTTTATACAAAAGTTTAAGTCTTTTATTTATCGATTGAGGCACTACGAAGTCTGTCGGGTCAGCTAGTAATAAAATAAATGTTTAAGGGTGAAATTAAATTAATTTGTCGTAATTCATAAAATTCAGTCTGTTTTTAAACGTAATACAATTTCATTCAGCTTTATAGTAACATTATGAATTCACAACGTGTATTTAATTCAATTAACTACAATGATCCATTTTTACATGAGTGCGAGTAGACGAGTCGTTATGCTGGAGCTTACAGACAAGACAATGTATCAGCGCTCATGCAGCCAAATGTTATTCATTAATGCAAATAATATAATTATCTTTTTAACATTTTAATAAACGATGCTCGTGAAGAATATTTTAGAGATTTCGTACTAATTCAGTCTTCTTACCGTGACGACTTTGTAAAGTCACTTTTCTCAAAGAAGTTGATGGTTGACTCATTATTCTCGAGGTAGATGGGTTCAAGGTCTAGGAGGTTGTCGGTGATTAGAGGACAAAAGAACGCGAATACCGCCTCCACCACTCTCTTTGAGACAGTCTCAACTGCGTTTGAACAACTGCGGTATATAGTTATTTCACGCTTGCATTAATCCTTGCAGACTAATAATACGCAATACCATAAATATACAGTATTTTTTTAACTAGTCACTAGTAGTTTATTCAGCAAGCGAGACTCATATAAATTATGCCGCTGTCTTGAGACATGAGATTGAAGTCCCAGCGGAATTTGTAAACGCTGTCTCATCTTCCAAAACGGAACGCATATCTGCTGTTTCGCGGCAGAAATACGAAAAATAAATAGAACATGCCAATGCCATTGAACTTGAGTCACAGATTTTTTTCTGTTTCTATGTATTGTGCCCGGTTTTATAATACAATACTAATATTTTTTTTAAATATACATATTGAAAATAAAGTTTGGTTTTGAAATTAGAATATAGCGCGGGCGGCACGGCTGATATATGTATAATATAATTGAGACTTCAAACTGTTTGATAGACATGTTTCATGTGGCTGCGTCGCCTTATCTACTATAGTCTTCGGTGACCCTTTAACTCTACGTGAACCGCGTAAGTCTAAGTCTTATTTAACTCAATAAAATGATAAAATTGTAATATACGTTTGGTTTACATAAAATTTATATGAACGCACGAAACCAACAAATATCTATTGAGGAAATAATTCTAACTTCGATCGGTAAATGTATTAAATTTTTGTTAGCAATTCAATCTGTTCATGAAGAGCTTTCGGAACAATGAAACGCAATAAAATTGATAAAGGAGACAGCCGAACGTGGAGGTTGTAACTTCACAGGACTTTACCGGCTCTAAGTTTGGCCTCCGTAAAACCGTCTAGCGGCAATTATTAGCTCTAAGACAACACACATAAAGAGCATAAGTGTCGGCCGATAGCAGCGGACCGCGTAAATTAAGAGTTTTTATTGTACGCGGAGTCGCTACTATTTTTACCGCTTCACTATTTTTACCATTTTTGTGAGCACGCGCCACCCCAACTCAGTTTTTATCCCATCACACAAAAACATCAACGAGTAAGAACGTACATAAAGCTATAATTAAACTCAATGCGACGACTCACTATGGAATCACGTGAGGCTTATATTTCGACATTGCAATGCAACATAAGTTATTTTACTTATTTATAGGGAATACATATTTTTATAAAGAAGATGCAAAAACAATCAGCTTTTTTTCTTTTTGTTAAAACGATAAACGAACAGTTGTATAAATTAAAAAAAGCCGTAGCCCAGTCAGTAAGACAATCCTCAACCTACAAATGAGTTATTTATTTGCCCGGCATGTATTTACGAACGAAAATCTATAAAGTTAAGAAGATAATTCAAAAATACTAATAAAAAGTAACTAGCGGTGGTATGGTATGTTGTGAGGCCGTATGAATAAATATTTTTTCTATTTCTGCCAAAAAGATCGCATACGTTTCGCTTCGAAGAGTTCGTGAGACGAGTACAAGAACAGCCACAGACCCAACCTACTGAGTTTCTCAGTAGATTCAGCGGAGCACTTGCTAGGGCAGATGTTAGCATCGTCACGTGCTCCGTAATCTTGTCAACCAGTTAGGATGATAGCAGAATAGGCTATTGAGCCTACTGGTAGTTAGGTAGACAATCCACAGCGCTTGTAATTTTTGACATTGTATTGCAAGGGGTATAACGGCATTGACTTTATTGTACGGAATGACTCCGGCAACACTGGATGAGCCGTGGCAAATTGAAATTCTTGTCTCTTCTTTCTGGTCCGTATCTCAGTAGTTTATCTAATTTATTTTACTCGTAACTATTTAATATTAGTAATAACTTAATACCTCTAAACTTTATTTTACACTGATTGTTTAAATGAAAAGTGAAGTGACATTTACATTACTGAACAACAAAGAAAAAGGCGAATATAACTTTTAAATGAGTTTTCTTCCTTCAAATCTACACATACAGAGGAGAGAGGGCTAATAAAGTGCAAAACCAGAACAAAAAAAATCTATAATTAACGTTGATTATATTATACACTAGCTTTTGCCCGCGACTCCGTCCGCGTGAAATAGTTACTTTGGCACTAAATTTTACCCTCCACTTCATTTACGTAGAAAGTGAAGATATTTTTGAATTATAGAATGTTAAGGAGCTATTTAAACCCCTATATTGAAACATTATTTATTGCTGTTCCACTTGTATTGGCCTTACTGTGATGTTATATAGCCTATAGCCTTCCTAAATAAATGGGCTATCTAACACTGAAAGAATTTTTCAAATCGGATCAATAGTTCCTGAGATTAGCGCGTTCAAACAAGCAAACAAACTCTTCAGCTTTATAATATTAGTACAGATAAAACATTGCATGAATTACTAATGGCATTGTAGTAGTTTACGTGATATCCATTGCGGTCGTCTATCAGTTGCACGGGTGCATCGTGTGAGTTTCATAAATGTAATGATACAAATTGAACACAGCATTTGTCTTCATTTATCGTGCCCATCGTTTCTTTCTAAGCAGATTCATTTCCATGTTGTATTGATTTGCCTTACGATTTTTGCCGACATTCTGGCTGACGTCATAATTAATTAGACATGGCATGGTAGTTCTAGATTTGCCCAGTATATTAGCATTATAGGAACTCAAAAGATCAACTTATATAATAACGCCAGCAGTTTAATATTAAGAAGGCAAAATGGGGAAGTAATAATACCTAGAACTTAGACATTTCTTTTAAAAAATAAGTTTTAAATTAATAACCTGTATCTTTTACATCAGCGACAGTGTATAAAAAAAATGTTTAATTAATAACAGGAAAATTGAGGAATATACCATTGATTGAACATTCATTAAAATTAGCTAAACATCAGTCTTTTTTACAACATGTCTAAAGAAGAACACAACGTGAATAAAATACGCGGGTATTCAAACTGCGATGTAGTTTAATTTTAATATGATTTTTTCTTAATTATTTAGTAAGTAGTCCCTACCTTTATCTGTGTCAATAAATCAAACAAAACGCAAGACAACACGCCGTTCTTTTCACAATGTATAGCTAAAAAGATTCTTGGTTTTTAAGAGCAATGCTCCCACCTGCCACTGTCGCGTGCCTGCCGTTGTTCAACCAAAATAGACTTTATGTTCAAGCGCATTAAGATTAAATTATTATTTTTTCAAATTATAAACGCGAGGACTTTTTTAGTTAAAAAGTAAGTTTCCGTCTCGCTTTAGTTGTAGTGTACCCCTATTCAGCAGGATGTTTAGGTTGTTGTTATCTCGCACACGCCGTTGCACCTTGCTTCGGCCGCGGAGACAGACGGTGCTCCTAATATATATTACGGAACACTGAGATCTTTGTCAAAGTTTTCGCAGATAAGCAATTAAGTTTGCCAATGAAGCAGGTGTTTGCTTATATCAGATCCTATCTAAAATTAAACTTAGTTGATTAGGAGAAAAAAAACTAAACAAACAGATTAGAATCAAAATAAGTTGATTTGTCGTCCGTCCTTTTCGTCTTTTTTATAATATTCGGCGCTTTTATGAACACAGTACAAGAACAGGGTCAAGTGAGGATTACCTAAATATTTATGTACAACACATAATATACAACAAGTATCAAAGCAACAAGCATTCCTTCTGTAGTGAAAATGAGGGTGTACTTTGGTTATGTCGAGAGAACTGGCTTTTTCCCTTGAGCTCTACTCATCAAAGGAGGCAACTCTTTGAAGCTGTGAAACCACAATTAAGCCTTGCCGAAGAGAGCTCAAGGACGCGTCATGCTACCCTTGAACAAAGGGTTTGGCCAACACTTTTACTTTTATTTGCGTGTATTATTCGCAAAGGCGCGTATTGTTTCGGAGCGATATTATAAACAAATGAACCCTTTCATTTCTAGTAACGTAAGAAATTAGTTTGTGAATATATTACATCCTTTCCTTTTTTCTATTACCCTCCTTTGTTATTTAGTTCATGGATAGTGTAAAAGTTTTGTTGTAATTCAATAATATATTTGACTATTAACATATTATTGTAATGTTTGTACATCCAAAGAGGTTGAAGGTGTTTGAGTGTTGCAGCCATTAATTAAAAAAAATTATTTATTATTCTTCAAATATTCAAATAAAAAATAAAGCTCAAATCGAATTTTGAACCGAATGTGATTTAATTTTCGGAATAATAGTATTTATATTACAGCGTATTAGCATGCATCAAAATGTTAATAGTTTCGTGAAATTAGCTGATAGTGTGCAATCGATATTGTGAGCCCACCTGGGTAGATAATCTTCCAGCTTATTTTTTCAACGAAGCAGTCATGCGTTCCGATTCGAAATAAGGTTTACAATACAACTGAGATATCGACCTCATGTTATCAGGTGGGTGGCGTTTATCCAGTGCCAACTTAACACCAGTTGCGCCGTTGACTCAACTACAATAAAAAATATATTTTTTTTTTTATTACTCAAATGGTTGGATGAGCTCACAGCCCACCTGGTGTTAAGTAGTTACTGGAACCCATAGACAAAGACAACGTAAATACGCCACTCACCTTGAGATATAAGTTCTAAGGTTTCAGTATAGTTACAACGGCTGCCCCAACCTTCAAACCGAAACGCATTACTGCTTCACGACAGAAATAGGCGGGGTGGTGGTACCTACCCGTCCGGACTCGCAAGAGGTCCTACCACCAGTATAACAGTTAATCAGTAACCTAAATCTTTGAAAACATAGGTTACATCTTACCATTAATTTAGTTTAAAAGTAGTATGGTCTTTAAAGAAATACTGATTAGCTTTAAATATTTATTAAGCAAACAGTCAAGAAATCTACGATTTAAAAGTGAAAGTTAACAAAAGAGCACGGCACAAAGCGCTCCGACATGCGCAAGTAATTTTTCGTATTGCGTTGTTGTCTGAAACAAAGGGACTTAGGGCCAGTTTTGCAAACTGGAGCACAACTGAATTTTACGATGGAATGTCAGGAACCATTGTCGGGCGCAAGATAAAGCCTTGCAAAACTTTTTGCACCAGTAGTTAACAAGTAATAACAATGGACTTTAGATGTTCAGCAAAGGTTGTCATAAAAAACAAGGTTATATTTTCTTGTTGAATATTGTAACTTATTTAAATGGTGCAAAATTACTGGCAAGTAATAAAAAGAGTAATTCGGAGGTGGCCGCCAGAATGTAGAAACCTTTAAAAATGCTTTGTTTTTATTGGAATGTGAACGAGTAATTATTATTTTTTAATTATTCTTTAACGTGTATATGTATATTGTTTAATGACAATAGAAACTCCCTTCCGTGTGAACGACAGATGTGCGCCGCTAAAATTACAAAAATTGTGAATATTTCATTCACATTATTGCGCGTTCGGCCGTTACGAATCAATCGTTCACAATAAACTGGAATTTTAGCCAGTTTTTTTTTTCTATTTGTGTTTGATTTTAATATAAAATTCCGGTAAAATATCACTAGTTCTTTCTGGTTTTCTTTCATTGTAACTATAGAGCGGTTGATCAAGGACCAATAACGAATGTAACAATCTTGTGATTGATTGCAAACTTGTTTCGCAGATTGACAACTCAATATAACATCCCTAACGTACTCTAATAATTTATTCTATAACATTTTAAATAATTAAAAATGTTTTTAATAAGTCAATAATACATTTTCATTTTTGAGTGGCGTTAACTTAGATTTTACCCGCAATCAGTATTTTATTGTTAGTTCCGTAAAGGTCATTACTCCGACAGATCTTTGGCAAAACATACAAAAGAATGATATGAAATTCTGACGTCCCTTATAACATTCTCCGTATAACTTACCTCGCAGGTTCTCACCTGGCTCTCGCTAGGGACAATCGAACGAAACTAAAGTATAAAATATTGCCTCCAAAGGATTCGCATTGAATATTTATCTGAGGCTACGAAGCCCTGTCCGAGAGCCCTTTGTTCTCGACGACCGTTTAAACTTTTGATTCTGCAACTGGCAACAGTCAACTGGACCCTCGCAATCGATCAAAGCGGCGAATGACCTGTTCCGAACACAGAAAAATGAACTCTCGGCTCAGGTGATTAAGACAACAACTAAAAAAAATGTGTGTTTCGTGTTCGGGCATTTCTGTAACTGTTGCCGGCCGCTCTATGCTTGCGTCACGGACTCTCCCCTTCCGGGTGTGATGAATAATTCCCTTTTCTCTGAGAGAGAGAATAAAATTGTCCCTGCGAACTATCCCGGCGACTCGATACGCACCGTTGGCCGGTCGGTATAAACGTGAATTATACCGCATGGCATATATATACGCTAGCTAGCTAGATTTATATTTAACTAAGCTAAATGCTAAATATTCGAGAATTATTTGAGATATTTTTCCATATACTGTCCAGTGACACAAACGATTTTTGTATGTTGAATCTTTTATCAATTATGGTATTGAGGACGTATATTTAAATCATCAACATAAACACGCAACGACGGTTAGTTTACGTGTATTTTGCTCACGCCTAGGATACGGAAGGAAATTTCACACTTCCAAACCATTCTTAACGAGAATCTATAAATTTAAGATGACGGTCCGGATCTGCCACTCCTAACGTACGTTCTAACATAAGATAAATTGTATAAAATGAATGAAGCCGTATCATATCTGTACATACGTGTTATGTAAAACATTTATATGACTAACCGTCTCGCTGTCGTTTCTCTGCACAATGGATTAATGTTATCTGGTAGGTATTGTGCGATCCCGCGGTCCATCCGCGTAAGGGACGAACATTGCTCGATCACTCCTTCTTTCTATTCCCATTCATAGCGTCTTTGAAACGAGTCACGGCGAAGGGTCTTTGTATGTCCGTGACGCACTCCTTCCTCGGCCGTCGGAGCTGTCATCTATTGTGATGTCCGCATATCGTCCGCTGTCAAACGCCTTGCACAAATTCAAAAATAACATCGACATACATTTTTTTGTACTGTCCCTTGGCAAACTTTAGATAAGTTTAGCGCGTTGGGATCTTTGTTTGATGCAAACACGGGACATGTCCTGCCGCTTATCTCGCTCCGACGGGATCGTCGTAAATAGAAACACACGAGATAATATCACAAAAATGAAATGTATAATTTTATTGTCTCAAATGTGAAATACGTGATTTTATGCCAAGCATACATCCGCACATCATTTGTTTTTATTTTTATTGTTTCGATGGGCGGATGAGCTCACGGCCCGTACTTGGTGTGAAGTGGTTACCGAAGCCGATAGACATCAACAAAGTAAATGCCGTCACCCACCTTCAGGCATGAGTTCTAAGTCTCAATTGTATAGTACAAATGCTGCNTTGTCTCAAATGTGAAATACGTGATTTTATGCCAAGCATACATCCGCACATCATTTGTTTTTATTTTTATTGTTTCGATGGGCGGATGAGCTCACGGCCCGTACTTGGTGTGAAGTGGTTACCGAAGCCGATAGACATCAACAAAGTAAATGCCGTCACCCACCTTCAGGCATGAGTTCTAAGTCTCAATTGTATAGTACAAATGCTGCCCCGCCGTTGAAACCGAAACGCATTACTGCTTAACAGTAAAAATAAGCAGGATGGTGGAAGGTACCCGCGAAATTTTACAATTATCTCTTTTATTTACTGGTGGTAGGACCTCTTGTGAGTCCGCACGGGTAGGTACCATCACCCTGCCTATTTCGGCCGTGAAGCAGTAATGCGTTTCGGTTTAAAGGGTGGGACAGTCGTTGCAACTTTACTGAGACCTTAGAATTTATATATTAAGGTGAGTGGCGCATTTACGTTGTAGATGTCTATGGGTTCCAGTAACCACTTAACACTAGGTGGGCTATGAGCTCGTCCACCCATCTAAACAATAAAAAATATATTTAGCTATTCATGTTATTTGTTACCTACCTAGTTTACGTAAATAAATCCAAATCCGTAAATCATTTACGAATATATCATCCCAATGCACATATCGAAAGTAAGTCGTTTAAGTGACCGCACTCAAGAACACTTTAAATTAATTAACGACTAAAACATTTCGTGCAAGTGTGCTTGCTGGGTAGCCACACATCACAATGGGTGCTTTGCTTCACATGTATACGCTTTTTTTTTTTAAACTAGTAAAAATCACTCGTGCCACCCCGGGCGACTCGCGTGCCATTGTGACGCAGCCGAATGCATAATTTGTCGAGCACATGCCATTTTTTATTCAAAAAAAGTATAAAAATTGACCTAGAGTGCGTTCACGTAACGGGAATCCGTTGGATGTGTCTATTGTTGTGTTGTTTTTTTTTAAGGTCGTGGACATGTACCGTCAAGCCACGAACCAACGAAGGTCCAGGTGGGACGGCGAATAAAAGATTTTAAAATATTTTTCGATCATTGTTAAAAGTATTCAAAGTTTTTATTTTTGTAAATAGAAACCCGCGCTTAGGGTCATCTTGTCTGCTACCAAAAAAAATATTATTAAGGTAATGGAGTGCTAGCGAATTTTGAAATGTAATAAATAATAGTTTAAAAAAACTAACAAAATACGCTTTTATAGAAAATCCAACTAAAAAATAGAAAATTAATTTTAATAAATTTGTATTAAAAATAGTGTAAGAAAAAAATATTTTATTGTAAAAAAAAGCGTGGGGTGTATGGTATCAGTAGTTATAAATATTTTATGAACAGATATGAGTAGAAGGGTTATTTTGATAACATCCTGAAAAGCAACCCACGCTTTTTTACAACAAAATCATTTTTTCTTACACTATTTTTAATTCAAATTTATTAAAATTTATTTTCTATTTTTTAATTGGATTTTATATAAAAGCCAATTTTATTAGTTTTTTTAAACTATTGTTTGCTTTTCATTTTTTAGTTGAATTTCAATTTTTTCAATATTTTTTTAAATATTGGATTTTTTTTTATTTTTTTATTTTTATTGCCTTTGTAGGCAGACGGGCATACGGCCCACCTGATGGTGAGTGGTTACCGTCGCCCATGGACTTCTGCAATGCCAGGGGCAGAGCCAAGCCGCTGCCTACAAATTGTCATCGTTCCTTAATAAGTATACCAAATTTTGAGTTAATCCGACGTTTTGAAGGCGGTGAAAATCATGTTCAAAGATTCCGTTACAAACATACATATAGTCGGATTTTTAATTAGACGAAGCCCACTGACAGTAGCTAATGTCACTTTGTAAAATAATGTTGCTATATTTAAAGTAATAGTGATGCGTTCTTGTTCAATCAGATGAATGAACAATGAGTGTGAATAGTTAATCATTTCAAACTATAAAAGAATATTATTTCTAATTTAAAATAAAATTGTACAAAAGTGCTCTGATATAAGTTACTAGTAGTATGTAACTACAATCAGTTTTTTGACAGCTTATTACAAAGCGCGGCGCGGCGACTAGTGCCAACACCGATCAACGCCGCGCGCGTCAGTTGCCATTTTGTTTGTAATTCGGCTTCTAACCTCTGGTCTGATAGCACGAATGTTTTTTCTGCGCTCACGCTGTTTAGTTATTGTTTTTGTTAAGTTTTTCGTTACGTTGTGTTTGTGGAAATTGTTGTGTTTATTTGTTGCTATATTGTTCCGTACAAACGATATGGATCCTCAACCAAGCACGTCAAGCCAAAGTTTGTCTCCAAGAAAGAAGAGACCGCGGATTGCTTTAAGCGTTACCGAAAAAGCTATGATACAAAACGTCTACAAACACGTATTTGAGGAGAAAGCTGCTTCACTATTACCTATTGAAGCTCCCGAAAAAAAAGAATGTGTTTCGAAAACAGCTGACATTTTGGGAATTGGTGTGACCTCAGTTTACAGAGTATTAAAAGAACACAAACAAAATGAACAATTTAAGTCTCCCGAGAAACGTGGACCGAAACACAGTTTCAAAGATAAATTAGACGATTTTACTTTTGCCGCTATAAGGCGAAAAGTACATCATTTTTTTTATGCAAATGAGCCACCCACCATTATAAAGGTATCTTAAACTTTATTCCTTCTACTGCATTATATTCTGTGTCTACCATAATTTTCTTTGTAAAACCAAAGTATTAGATTGCGTGGACTTCCTTATTCAAAAACTTTTTTTATTACTTTGCAGATTCTTAAGGTTGTCAATGAAGATCCAGACTTGCCCGATTTTTCTTGGAGTACATTAAGAAATGTTATGAAACATTTAAATTTCAATTATATCAGAAAATCAAGACAAAGTATTTTAATCGACAGACAGGACATAATTTTATGGCGCCAGCGATACCTTCGAAATATTAAAGAGTATCGAAAGGAAGGAAGGTATATTTATTACCAAGATGAAACCTGGATCAACGAAGGTAATTACAATTTTCTGTTTTCTTTACATTAAATTGTACTTTCAATAATTAATTAATATTTTTCACTGTCTTGAAGGTCATGCACCGAAAAAGGTATGGATTGACCAAACAGTTTTATCGTCCCGCCAGGCCTTCCTAGATGGCTTGACCACTGGTTTAAAACAGCCTTTAGGAAAGGGCAAACGATTAATTATCGGCCATATAGGCGGGGAAGAAGGATTCGTAGAAGACAGCCTATTAATATTTGAAGCCAAAAAGAATAAAGAAGATTATCATCAAGAGATGAATGCTGATTCCTTTGAGAAGTGGTTTAGGGGGGTCTTGCCAAAACTAAAACCTAATTCCGTAGTAGTGATGGATAATGCCCCCTACCACTCCAGGAAACTAGAATCGCTGCCTACAATGTCTTGGACTAAACCTAGGATACAAGAGTGGCTAACGAGCAAAAATATTTCATTCGAAGCAACAATGGTTAAAGCTACTCTTATAGACATTGTACGGCAGCACAAACAAGAACATTGCGATAAGTATGTTGTGGACGAGATGGCAGCGCAGCATGGGGTAATTGTGTTACGTCTGCCCCCATACCACTGTGAGCTCAATCCCATTGAGTTGGTATGGGCGCAAGCTAAAGGATATGTTGCAAGAAATAACAAAACCTTCAAAATGACAGAAGTAAAAAAACTTTTTGAAGAAGGACTTCAACATATCACACCTGAAAAATGGAGTAGCTGCGTGTCTCATATAATTAAAGAAGAAGACAAAATGTATGGTCTCGACCACATGATCGACAATGTTTCAGACAGATTTATAATTAATGTCACCGAAAGCGATAGTGATGATTTTTTATCTGATGATGAATAAAAACAAATTATGTAATAAGCGATGTTTTTTATTTTCATTACCTACCTATAATTATTATATTTTACAACATCATACATCTATAGTTTCAAGTACATGATGTATTGAAAATAGGACAGTCTTACAAGTTTCCTCGCAATGTTTTGCTTAATGTTTAAAACACTCGGTATTCAGTATAGGTCGATACTATAGGAACATAGTCATCGAAAACTAGTTGGTATGTACAAAGCTGTACCCGATATCGGCAGTTTGGCACACTAACTATTCACTAGACAATGGAGGCAATTTCATTCATTAAGGAGTTTTTTCAATTATTCACTTNTAGTCATCGAAAACTAGTTGGTATGTACAAAGCTGTACCCGATATCGGCAGTTTGGCACACTAACTATTCACTAGACAATGGAGGCAATTTCATTCATTAAGGAGTTTTTTCAATTATTCACTTTGTCACAACACTATCTTTATTTCATCAAAAACTGACAACACAGTAAACGTCAGTTTACTTCGTCTAATTAAAAATCCGACTATAGTATAAAATATTGTAAAGTATAGTCTATGTACTGAAGTTTCAATAGTGGGCTAACCTTTGTCACGCAATTAGCAATTTTATGTGTCGTGTTGGCTTTGTTTCCGGAATCAAAAAATAGTAATTAAATAATTTAGTGGCTTTGTAGATTTGTATTAGTCTCTGATGTCTGAGACAATTGTGCAGTGTATGATAGAGATTATTTAAATTCATATTATGGTAAATATGGTAGTTTGGACAATTGTTGTTTTTTGTATTGTAGGTTATCAATTATGTGTAATTTTCAGATGCCTGATGAAGGTCTAATAAAAGACCGAAACGTTGCTAAAATAATAATGTAATTTGTTATAATAGTCCTATCTTGTCCACATTCCTGAGATACACGAAAAATATATGAAAATAATTTTGTAAGAGCGCAAAACAACTTATGACGTCATACGTGGTCAGCCCCGACGCTGGCGACGCTCGTATTGAATTAAGAATGTACCTCCGTATAGTTTGTAACATACAGCTTGATACATCTGACATTTGAACTACTTTCGAAAATCGATTTTTCTCGAACACAATTTAAATATCGATTCTGTCGAATGTCCCACGGATCAAGCTGTTTTTTATAAACAATAGTTATATAAGATGCTTATTCGGTTGTCTGATTCATCCGCCTTTATTAACAATGTACCTGGCTATAGTTTGTAAAATGTAGCTTGATACATCTGACAGTTCGTATAGCGACATCTACAACGCTTGGACTAGTTTCGAAAATCGATTTTTCTCGAACACAAATATCGATTCTGTCTCACGGATCGACTTGTATTTTACAAACTATAGTCATTGAAGACGTTTTAGTTGGTTGTATGAATGTTTTTGTGTGCCCGAGCTCTCAATCTTACCAAAATTAACTACGAATCGTCTGATGTTGGACGTATGTGTATAAATTAAATAAATATATGTTTATTATCAAATAGTTGTTTTGTATTTAATTTTAGACAATAGATCATAAGGTAGATTGTAGATTTTTCTACGAATTTTTTGTTGTTGTTGTATATATCATGTACAGAAAAACCACGCGTGGGAATTTGTTTCCCAGTCGACCACGGAGTAGGGCTGAGACGAGCCTTGGTAAGTGCATAAAGATAGATTAATTAATAATATATTACACCATGCGTATCTATATAGATTACACAATCCATACTACAGTATATTAATGATATATTAACTCCTTCCGGGCGGAGCTGGAATAGCCTCTTAGGCTTTTTTTATTGCATAGATGAGTGGACGAGCTCCCCACCTTGAGATATGAGTTCTAGGTCCTCATTATAGTTATCACGGCTGCCCCACTCTTCAAACCGAAACGCATTACTACTTCACGGCAGAAATGGGCAGGGCAGTGGTACCTACCCGCGCAGATTCACGAGACATCCTACCACCCGTAATTACGCAAATTATAATTTTGATATAATTTGGGTTTGATTTTTACTACACGATGTTATTCCTTCATAATGGAAGTCAATCGTGAACATTTGTTAGGTACGAGGGCTGCACTAAAAGTATCGGGAATGGAATATTTCCACTGTTACTGTCATATTAAAATCTTTTTAATTGAAAACTCCTTGGTTTTAAAAATCGAATACCATTTATTTATTTAAAAAAAGATTCTCGGTCTTGTCACGAGGTTTTGTCAAACTTGTTTAGTCGTTGAGAAAATGGAATTGACTCGAGAAAATTCAAGAGCGATGATTTATTATGACTTTCGAAGTGGTTTAACACAAAAACAGTGTGTTGACCGGATGATTTCTGCATTTGGTGATGAAGCCCCATCCAAAACCACAATTTATCGCTGGTTTGCTGAGTTTCAACGTGGACGTGTCAAGCTCAGTGATGATCCCCGTCAAGGTCGTCCAAAAACTGCAGTCACCCAAGAAAACGTTGATGCTGTGCGTAAGCTGATTGAGGAAGATCGACATGTGACATACCGCGAAATTCAGGCAACTTTAGACATTGGCATGAGTCAAATACAAATAATCTTGCATGAACAATTAGGTGTAAAAAAGTTGTTTTCCCGATGGATACCGCATTCGCTCTGTGAAGAGCAAAAAGCGGCTCGCGTTACTTGGTGCGTCAGAACTCTCGAAAGATTCCACGCAGGATCCTCAAATGCTGTATACAACATTGTATCAGGTGACGAATCTTGGATATACGCGTACGAACCCGAAACAAAAAACCAGTCACGAGCTTGGGTGTTCGAAAATGAGTTAAAGCCAACAAAAATTGTTCGTTCACGGAGTGTTGCAAAAAAAATGGTGGCCACGTTTGTCTCCAAAACCGGCCATGTTACGACTGTTCCTCTTGAGGGACAAAGAACGGTTAATGCAGAATGGTATGCTAGCATTTGTTTGCCACAGGTCGTTTATGAACTCCGTAAAGAGAACTGCAACCGCCGCATCATCCTCCATCACGACAATGCGAGTTCTCACACCGCGCACAGAACAAAAGAGTTTTTAGAGCAAGAAAACATAGAATTGTTAGACTATCCGCCGTACAGCCCCGACCTAAGCCCTAATGATTTCTATACTTTCCCTAAAATAAAGAATAAATTGCGTGGACAGAGATTTTCATCACCTGAAGAAGCTGTGGACGCCTACAAATCGGCCATTTTGGAGACCCCAACTTCCGAATGGAATGGTTGCTTCAATGATTGATTTCATCGTATGGAAAAATGTGTCAAATTTCGCGGAGAATACTTCGAAAAGCAATAAATACATTTTTAAATAGTAATGTTGTGTCACTTCGTTAATTCCCGAAATTTTCAGTGCCGCCTAGGTACGTATTTCATAAGAAAAATAGGTACCCGCCTGCGGGATTCGAACACCGATGCATCGCTACATACGAATGTACCAGACGTCTTAATCTTAGGCTACCAGCGAATAAGTAGGGAAAAAAAAGTATATAAATGTGGATATGTGTTTGTTTGTCCTCCTTACGTCGAAATGAAGCCACGGATTGACGTGTTTTTTTTTTAAATAATATAGTATTAGGTAGGGTCAGTGACACGGGCTAATATCTAATATATTTTATCTCAAAACCAAAAAGATCGTTATAAAAATATCGTCAGTTCCAGTTGATGCGTACGTCTATGGCATATGATAACATATTTACAAATGTACACTCAGCTACAGGTCACGGTCGATTTAAACACATATTTTCTTGAAACAATTTGTGATTAAATTAATTAATGAAGAAATTAGTGAAAATCTTATATCGATTCACAATGGGAGTCTTTTTTTAATACGCTTTTATTAGCTTCAGACGTGTGTATGTTAGTATGTAACGGAATCCTTGAACATGATTTTGACCCCCTTCTAAACGTCGGATTAACTTGAAATTTGGCATACTTATTAAGGACCGAAAAAGATTCAGTATTTAAAAAAAATTTGTAAAAATTGAAATTTCACTAAAAAATTAAAAAAATAAATGATAGTTTAAAAAAACTAAAAAAATACGCTTTTATAGAAAATCCAACAAAAAAATAGAAAATAAAATTTTAATAAATTTGAATTAAAAATAGTGTAAGAAAAAATGATTTTACTGTAAAGTGTGGGGTGCTTTTCAGGATATTATCAAAATAACCCTTCTACTCCTATCTGTTCATAATATATTTATAACTACTGTTACCATGCACCCCACGCCTTTTTTTACAATAAAATCATTTTTCTTGCACTAATTTAAATTTTTTTTTTTTTTTTGGCTCACAATACACATCACAAGCTAAAGATACATAAAATCACAAATAAAAAGAAACAAAATCTGTATTGCAACATAAGTTATGTGCGCACGACAAAACAAGACATATAGTGCTGAATTTGTATAACAATGTTCCTTACAATTATGACAAAACAACACAATAACAAAAACTAATCAATGAATAATGCAAGGAAAAAAAAATATTCACAATATAATACATTAAACGATTACATTAACCTACCTATTAATGAAGTGGAGGATGCCCTTGAACATTTTTCTAAACGTAACCTACCTACAAGTAAAAATATCTAACTCAGGTGACGACCTTGCCATTTCGTTATAGGTACGACACATTCGGGTAATGGGATTATAGTAAGATATATTGTTTTTGTAAATTAGCAATGCAAACAAATTTACATTTATCAAAATTTATTTTCTATTTTTTAGTTGGACTTTCTATAAAACTGTATTTTGTTAGTTTTTTTTAAACTATAATTTATTTTTCACTTTTTAGTTTAATTTCAATTATTTTCTTCTTTTTTGAATTGTCATCGGTCCTTAATGAGTATACCAAATTTCGAGTTAATCCGACGTTTTGAAGGGGGTCAAAATCATGTTCAAAGATTCCGTTACAAACATACATACGTCTGAAGCTAATATAAGCGTATTAAAAATACCGTCAGTTCTATTGGTGCATACCTCTATGGCATATGATAAGATATTTACAAATGTATACTCAGCTACAGGTCACGGTCGCTTTAGACACATATTTTCGTGAAACAATTTGTGATTAAATTAATTAATGAAGAAATTAGGGAAAATCTTTATCGATTCACAATGGGAGTTTTTTTTTAAAATCAAACATTAATTTGGAATCGGTTCTTATGAGTACATGGTTACATGAAAATTGAAAATATTACTTTGATGACGTAATACATTTGTTTTGCGAAGAATGTAATGTCTGTATGAATCTATAACTCTCAGACACAGCCCACTGAGTTTCTCGCCGGATCTTCTCAGTGGGTCGCGTTTCCAATCCGGTGGTAGATTCTGCGAAGCACGGCTCTTGCTAGGGTTCGTGTTAGCAACGTCACCAGGTTTGAGCCCCGTGAGCTCACCTACTAAAGTTAGGGCTACGCTGACATAGCCACTAGGGCTATCAGCTTAGGTAGGAAAAAAAAAAAATGAATCTATGTGTAGGTTATATTTGTCTCTTTCTGGCTTTCTTGACTCGGTGATGCCATAGTTAGCGCCGTGGGTGGTGAATTCGATTCCCGCATCGGGCAAACATTCATGTGATGAACAGTGTGCTTAGTGCGAGTTTCTTAACGTTCTCGATAGCGTAAAAGTTAACTCAATTGTGTATGCAGTTGGAACAGCGCCCCTAGCGGCAAACGTACGCAAACGATCGCATTCCATACAAATATGCTTCGATCAACAATAGTAACTGTTGATCGAAGCAAATATAATAATAATAATAATAATAATTTATTTATTAACCTTGAAAAACATTTACACGACAGTTTGCTAAAAACTCTCCACACTAGGCACTGCCTGTCTCGTGGAGAGCTTTTTACTTTACTTTTCTACTTTTTTTTTTTTTTTAGAAAATCAAAATAGGTAAGCGAATATTATACATGTATATATACACACACACATATATATATATATATATATTTACATACACACACATACCCACACATACACATATATATAAAAAGAAAAGGAACAGGTGTAATGATTTTTACCATAGGTATGTGTTTAGGGGCACTTAATGCATTTCACAAAAATTCATAAATTCATAAATTCAATTCATTTCATAAATTTCATTTCATTTTTTATTTCAGTTAACTTTTACGCTATCGAGAACGTTAAAAAACTCGCACTAAGCACACAGGTGTGTTTGCTCTTAGTTGCGTGTTTATACTTTATCTATATATTAATACGTACTCAAGCAAAAACTTCATAGCCTTTTTTACGAAAATTGCGCGGACGGAGGAGTATGAAAATTTTCACACTTATAGAGAATATGCAGAGAGAGCAGAATATTATTTTTTTTTTAAATTATGCATGAAAAATACATTAAATCAATAAAAATAAACATTACACACACCACCACGTATTTGTCATACCCAAACGCATGCATACTATTTGTTTATTGTAAAACTTTTCTTATTGCTTAAATTCTGTGGTCAAATTGAGAATAAATAAATATTGTTTGTCTAAAGTGTAGTCTTGGCGAAATCTGTAATTGAGTCGTCTATTATCAAAGGTGGCAATCTGTGCATTTGGACAAAAAAATGTTATTGATATGTCAATACGGATTGATTTGAATATAATCGTCTCCTTCAAAGAATACGGTTCAAAACCTGCATTAAATAAAGGTTAATACTTAACCTGTTATTTATCTAAGATGTCGTTCAGAAGAGTTTTGTGACTGCCAATGGAATACAAAGTCAATAATTCGTTTTTCTGATTTACCAATAATTGTCCAAAAGTCACATTACCGGCTTTGATAATAGTCGACTCAAATNTGATTTGAATATAATCGTCTCCTTCAAAGAATACGGTTCAAAACCTGCATTAAATAAAGGTTAATACTTAACCTGTTATTTATCTAAGATGTCGTTCAGAAGAGTTTTGTGACTGCCAATGGAATACAAAGTCAATAATTCGTTTTTCTGATTTACCAATAATTGTCCAAAAGTCACATTACCGGCTTTGATAATAGTCGACTCAATTATAGAATAGTCTTTGACAATAGAATCATAACAGTGTACAAACTTATAATTTAAATTTATTAAAGTCGAATTTCGACTACCGGGGGACCACTAGTATATTTAAACGTATATAAGTGTGTATGTCATTCCCTAGTACCCATAACACAGGGAATCCTAAATTGGGGGTCGGATCACCGTGCATGATTTATTCCCAGTTATCTATATATTAATACGTGAAGCAAAAACTTTGTATCCCTTTTTACGAAAATTGCGCGGACTGAGGAGTATGTAATTTTCCACACTTATAGAGAATATAGAGAAGAAGTGCACAATGCTAATTTTTTTTTAAAATAATGCATAAAAGATACATTAAATCAATAAAGAAAACATTACACACACTACATACCATGTATTTGACGCACACACGCGTGCATACTATTTTATTTATTGTCAAACTTTTGTTCTTGACGTCTGTTGTCAAATTGAGAATAGAATATGGTTTGTCTTTGTTAATATTTTTTATAGTGTAGTCTTGGCGAAATTTATGATTATAGAAGTATAAAATACAATCATAATAGTGTACAAATTTGCAATTCCAATTAATTATAGTCTAATTTCGACTACTGCGGGACCTCTATTTATTATTAAGATATGGGAGTTCAAAGGCTGAGCCTCTAGTCATTTCCGTGAAGAAATCAACACGGCCCTTGAATAATCGAACTACAAGTCCGATCTCTCGTTGACATAGTCTTAGCCTCAAGACTTACTTGTAATTGATAAAAGTTCAAAATGTCAATTAAACATTTACCGTAATGTAACGATAAAATTGTTTTCTAAGATCAATTCGAGAATTACGATAGTTAAATCAAGGTCGTAAACAATAGGAGATTGCGGGTTTTTGGAACGAAGTTCCTTATGGGACGATGCGGAGGGGTACACTAACCGGGAAAAAACGTCCGTAACGTAAGATTTTTATTAGTAATGCACACAGTGTACGACTTAACTTTGTAATAACGTACAAAAAATAACATATATTTTTTATCATTCATTGACCACGCTCTCAGAGCGTTCGTTTGCGCAATACACCAATTCTTATGCAAACAACCGTGAATGAAGTGTACCACAATAAGTTCGCCCGTTACCGAATGACCGTGGGTTGTTGCGAAACCTTCAGTTTTATTTTCTTTATACCTCGAAGAGAACTTAAAATTAATATTTTTATAATAAGGAACTTCGTTCCTATCCGGTGTCCCACGACACCACACATTTTTTTTTGGGTTGAGGTCGGGTCGATCATTCTTACGACGTCCCCGCTGGGGGGGGCGCGTGGAATATGCGGGACTCGGTGGCCAATTAAAGGTCGGGTCTAAGACGATAGAGGTCTACCTAATAATCGACTCCCCTTCACTCTCGCTCTCTTTAGAACCTGGGGGAGTTAAGGGGGGTGACCGCGGAATTGTCGAAGCGAAGAAATTGCAGAAATTACAGTTCATTTATGTAGAATAGGAATCGCAGCGCATAAAATAAAATTTACACTGTTCCAAAATTTTCTGTTATAATAATAATAAAAAAATAATAAATACTTTTATTACGCCTTGCTTTTTAACCGTCTTCGCCATCTTCCTTTTTCTCTGTTCCTCTGTCTGTCATTCGCTTTTCCCTTTCTTTCCGTGTTCTCTCACTTATATCTTAACGCTCCGTTCCACACTCTTTTTATACGTTCCGTTCTTACCAATCCTAGGTTTATTACAATCCGAAGATAATGTTATTTCTTTTTCTGGAGACGGAACACAACAAATGCAATAGTAAGGTGAGGTGCTTACGGAGTGTGTCTCCTCGTCACCCTACCCTCGAGGGTCGTCATTAGCCCACAGGCGTGGACACAGGCTTCACCCGAGGCTCGCCACAGGGAGCGGTCCTCTTCATCCAGCGGATACCCGCGACCTTCAGTAGATCGGTCCGAAACGTGGCAGGCTTAGCCTTAACTTAACTAAGCTTAACTTTTAGACCCCAGCCGCTATCGCTTCGAGCAATGTGCTTATCTATATCTACACTAATATATAAATCTACAATGGTTTTTACGGATGTTCCGTTATAACTACTGAACCGTGCATCCGATTGACTTGAAACTTCGTATCCATGTAGAAAATACATGTACTTAATGGATAGGCTAATATTTATATGAGTGTTGAACTCCCTACACAAGTTGCGGGGGCGTTAATGATGAGAATCTTTGTGGGGGTGAGAAATAATAATGTTAATTTTAAATGCCCAACGAAGCGAACGGGTACAGCTAGTAGAGGTATAAAGTAAAATTAAATAAATAAAAACATAACACGGACCTCGAAACACTTTCTGAATACATCCCTGCCTCAATTAGATACGAACTACATATAAAAGGTCACACATGTAGCTAATTAAAAGCACTTACAACATGATTGTACGCGTGGCGATACTTGTGCTCTGCGTTGCGGTCCAAGGGCGCGGTAGGTGAGTACATCAGTTACTGTGTTACGTCGAATATGAGACGTGAGACATTTTTATGTGTTTTTATGCGTATTAAATTCGATTTAGGGAATTTACAATAACAACGATGAAAGCGTTCGAATAATAAAATATATTTTTTACTTTTATATGTACATCAATATGTCAATGTTATATGTAAATTGCTTATTCTTATTTATATGTAAAGAAGCAAAATTTAAAATTTAATTTTATTTTTTTATTTTTAATAATAATTATTATATTATAATACTTTGTATTAATTGTATGTATATTTACGGAGGTATGTATGTTTACATATATGTATATGTATTTCACTGGAATGGTACACCGCGCGTAGTTCGTTTCCAAATGATTCTTGTCCACCTGATGGTTGTCTGGAAGAGATCGCTCTTAGCGATAAGACGATAGTTACGTTAGTAGACGAAGCGATAAGCGATAATTGTACTTTTTTGTTTTTAATGTATAGCACTGTTTATTTGTTTTTTGGTGTACAATAAAGAATACTCTCTCTCTCTCTCTCTCTCTCTCAATACATTATTTTTATTTTTTATTAATATATATCTTTTACTATAATATGATAAAAATACTTGAATGTGGTTTTTTTTCTTTCTATTTCTAAACTGAAATATTTTGGGCGCATCATTGTAGTGACAACAGTTTTGTTTGTGTCCAGAGCCAACAGACAAAGTTAATCTTGGTTTAGTTAGAGACATCTATGGATGGAGTGTGTGAATGAAGATATGAGAGAGAGAGGAGTGAGTGTTGAGATGACGGCCGATAGAAGAGAATGGAATAAAAAAATTAGCTGTGCCGACCCCACCTAGTGGGATAAGGTGGAGAAAAAGAAGAAGAGGTTAGAGACATCTATGTTCCGAGCAATGTCAACGTTGCACAAGACTGGTCGATTACATTAGATGCTTTTAGGTACCCCAAGCACCGGTCATCCTTCTCGTCGAACCCGTCGCTTACGACGAAGGGCTCGGTGAGTGAATTGACCCACAGACACACCCGCTGAATTTCTCGCCGGATCTTCTCAGTGTGTCGCGTTTCCGATCCGGTGGTAGATTCTGCGAAGCACTGCTCTTGCTAGGGCCAGTGTTAGCAACATCGTCGTTTGAGCCCCGTGAGCTCACCTACTAGCCCGGTATTTATTTTATTGCTTAGATGGGTGGACGAGCTCACAGCCCACCTGGTGTAAGTGGTTACTGGAGCCCATAGACATCTACAATGTAAATGTTCCACCCATCTTGAGATATAAGTTCCAAGGTTTCAAGTATAATTACAACGGCTTCCCCACTCTTCAAACCGAAACGCGTTGCTGCTTCACGGCAGAAATAGGCAGGGCAGTGGTACCTACCCGCGCGGACTCCCAAGAGGTCCTATCACCAGCCTAGGTAGGAAAAAAAAGCACTTTCCCGTAGGTGATGCTCCATCCTAAGCTTTTTTTTCAAGTCAAGACTGTTTGTTGGATCGTTGAGTACATTGAACTGTTTATTCCACTTTACGTATTTGTTGTACACGGGCGGACTCAGTGCGCTCTCTGCCAGTCAACCAAAGACAACGATGAGACAGTAAATTAATTTATTGAGTTTACCGTCAAAGAGAAGATTTTCTACCGAGCGTGTGCAATTGCTCAGTAGACCGACAACCCAGATGTTGTTGTTCGCAACTTGTATATAATATGTAAGCTTGTGTTGTAAATGTCGTAAGCGAGCGTAGGGGAAAAATCGAATAAGTGTCCACCTGTAGACAACAAGTTATTTTTGGAATTGGATTCACCGAAATAGCTCTAGTATAGCAAATGGAAATGATAAATATTATGAATATAGCAGTTTTAAACAGAATAAAGTATATACCGGGTTGAAAAATATTGTATTTTTCGTGACTTGTGTAGTTAAAAAATATGCAGTAGGTACATATTTAAAATCTCAAGTATTTATTTTTATTTTTATTAATATTTAGGTAGGAAGTGTTTCTTTCGTTCGTCATTTATTATCATATTCTAATAGTTTATGGCGCTGTTTTTTTTAATATTTCCTTTTGCTACTGTGGCGCCACCTTAATTGGCTCCTTTTCAATGGACATTTTTTAATACACTGGGATAGTGCTCCGTACTTCTAACTCCCATAATTCATCAATATTCTTCGGGAAACCAGAAAGAAATCACACGGCCATTTTAATTTAATTTATTTTATTATGCATCACCGTAATCAATTATAGGGAAGATCAAGGCTTGTACTAGCATAGTGTTCATATATCATAGTCATAGTCGCTATATATGTCGGCGCGTGTTTTTATAAACCATTACTTCATGACTAATAAAGATGGGACGACAAACAACAGCTGCAAGCATTCATCGAAAACAACACGTGCAAGATAAGAATCGTAAACAACATCGTCCCACACGATACCTTGCTATAAAAACGCTCCGTTGTTGTCTCTCGAGCTCAGAAGCGAGCGAGTCGCCGTATCAGACGGAACGCTCCTGCGTAATATACGCTCTGAGTTAACATTTCTGTTTTATTGACTTACGAAGACCGCCCGCTTACCATGTCGCTACCCGAAAGTGGAAATACTCCAACATATATATCATAGTCGCTGATAGTAAGAAATTCTTGAGGCGATACAGAAGAATTCCAGAGGTTCTTTGTCCTATGTAAAATACTTGAGCTTTCCAGTAGAGTGTGGAGTCTATATAAAGGCCTAGGTTCTTAACCACGGAACTTAGGGGAATCACTGTACCATTATACAATATAGGTGGGAGTGACATAGTAGTTAAGCGTTGGACCATACGAGGACTACCCACAATAATGGCCTGGCATTTCGTTGGATGCACGGTTAAGCCTAACTTAGTTAACCAATTACATATGTAGTCCAGGTCCCTATTTAACTGGTTTATTGCCTGAGAAATAGACTCCACAGTCGTCTGCCTATAAAGCTGCAAGTCATCAGCATACAGATGATACGCACACTGAAGATTATTTGTTAAAAAAATTATAAAAATAGAAAATAATAATGGGAGACAAAATACCGCCTTGGGGCACGCCAGAGTCGACACTACACCAACTTGAAGAGGTTTCATCAATACGAGTAGACTGCTGGCGTCTCCGAAGATATGATGAAAACCATTCCAGCGCTGTAGGAGAGATCATAATATAGGACAGAACAGATAGGAGGATATCGTGATTGATGGCATTGAACGCATTTGAAAAATCAATTAGTACGAGTACGGTGACTTTAGTGTCTTGCATATCTTTTTTTTTTTTTTTTTCGGGGGGATATCCTCGTGGACTACCTCCGCCCACTCGGCGAGCGTGTGTTGCGCCGTGTCCTCCCCGCAGTGGACGCAGTGGAGGCACCGAGCGTCCGGCTCCCTGTCTATGCGGCACTGGTACTTGGCGAAGCAACCGTGCCCCGACAGCACCTGTGTCACCCTAAACGACAGGGAACCGTGCCTTCTCCTGAGCCAGTCGTCGAGTACTGGCCGGATCGCCTCGACGGTTGCGAGGCCGGCGGCAGGGCGCAGAAGCCTTTGCCGCCATTCCGCCACCAAGGCCTGACGGAGCTCCTCGCGGCGCAGCGCGATCTGCTGCTGCACCAGCCTCGAGCCCCGTGCCCGCTCTTCCTCGCGCCATCGATATAATGACGCGAGTGTGTCTTGCATACCTGCCCTAATGTCGCCAACCACTTTAAGGAGAGCGGAAACGGTGCTGTGACCTGGTCGAAAGCCAGACTTGTAAGGGCTCAATAAGTTTTTCCGGAAAATAAACTGCGACAATTGTTTGTGTGCACAGGCGTCGATCACCTTTGATAGGAAGGGAAGAATAGATATGGACCTAAAGTGATTTGGAAAGGAAGGGTTAGGGATTTTAGGTAAAGGAAAGACGTAGGCCTTACGCCACAATGACGAAAAAGAGCCTGATGATAGGGAGAAATTTGTGATGTGCTATATAGCTGGCAGAAGATGATCCAGGATTGTGACGATCATACGGCGACTTATTTTGTCACAACCCACGGCTTTCGATTTTATGGACAGGATAATATTTTTGATCTCATCCACAGCAACCGAAGTAAATTCAAAAGAGTCAACATTAAGTCGAGACAAACCATTCAGATAGTTCAAGGTGCGACATTTCGTAAATATGATCATATATCTTCCTATCGTGCTCAGCTCAAACTTCTACCGATTCGCCAGCATCGTAATTTACGTGTACTGACGACTCTTCACTCCTTACTTATGTCTCCGGAATCTTCTTCCTATCTAACTCCCTATTTTCAATATCTTCACTCCAGCCATGAGTAGCCTTACGTTCTCTCCATAGCCTATTAATTCGTTGTGTGGGAACACATAGTTATAATTATGTTCGTAACTCTTTCGCCATCTAGTCTGTTCTGCTATGGAATGCGCTTCCTCTCGAGATCAGAGCGCTTAGTGCGAGTTTTTTAACGATCTCGATAGCGTGAAAGTTAGCTCATATTTGTATGGAGTTAAAACGTTTGCCTACGGTTGCCGCTAGGGGCGCTGTTCCAATTGCATACAAATTTGGCTTAACTTTTACGCTATCGAGAACGTTAAGAAACTCGCACTAAGAACACAGGACTATTACTAACCGGTGCGCGTTCAAGTTAAGGGTTCGGCGAATGCTGTCGGAAAAGTTAGCGAAATCGTCATGAACTTATTGAGGTGAAGTTATTTGTTAAGGAAATTTATTAATATATTCCTTTTAATACTGTATAAACTATTGAATGTATGTATGTGTGTATGTATATGTGTACAGATATATATATGTCTATGTGTATGTATTTGTAACTCAATATAAATTTCATTGCATCTACCACTATTTACTCTGCACTACCTTTGGTTGACTGGTAGAGAATGCCTTAGGCATTTAGTCCGCCAATCTAATTTTTACATGAAGTGTAATAAATAAATAAATAACGCTCCACCGTATATGATAATATTGAGGATTGACTTCAGCAAGTATTTAGGTGTTTTAAATGAAATTTCTGATCGTAGTACTCGTAAAATAGGTCCCAAAATGTAAGCCTTTGTTTAAATGGTCTGTTCTTAGACTCCAAGGCGCTGTCTATGTTAATATAGGGTCTTGTATTCTGGGAGATCTTAGTCCACTTCACGGGTAGTAGTTGAGAGGTCTCCGGGATTGGGTTTCTGCAAAAAGAGAAGAGTACGTGTCGGTCAGCTATCGTGGAATTTTTATAACCTTCAGACACAGCCTATTGAGTTTCTCGCCGGATCTTCTCAGTGGGTCGCGTTTCCGATCCGGTGGTGGATTCTGCGAAGCCCTGCTCTTGCTGGAACTAGAGTTAGCAACGTCCTAGGTTTGAGCCCCGTGAGCTCACCTATTCGCCCGGTTACGCTGGCATAATTCCCTAGATTACCAGCCTAGGTAGGGGAAAAAAAGTGCTTTTTTTTGTTTGGCTGCGCATTTGCCAAGAGCTCCGAGAGGCTATTATCGCTTCACCGGTCATCGTTCTCATCGAACCCGTCGCTTGCGACGAAGGGCTCGGCGAGTAAATTAAACCACTGACACAGCCCACTCGTGGTCTAAAGGATAAGACGTCCGGTGCAATCGTGTTGAGTGATAGCATTAAAATATATATATAATATTTAGATAAAAGTATTGTAAATTTTAACAGCAATAAAGGCTTATTATATTATTATTATACTTAGTCTGGCCATAAATACTGTTACAATTAAAAATAAACAAAATATTACATTTGAATTTGGAATCTGCCATTTTTATATGATTGCTCATTGAGTTTTCTCATTTAGGCGCCAATACATTGTACAATATTTTGCGATATTAAAATGGAGTGGGGTGATAAAGAGAACCGAAGCGCTGTGATTGCATTACACAAAGTAGGTATGGAGCCAAATGCAATTTTAAAAACTCTCCATACGCTTGGTATTAGTAAAATGTTTGTGTGCCGGGCTATTAATAGGTGCAATGAGACCTCCTCTGTTTGTGACAGAAAAAGATCTGGCCGTCCAAGTAGTGTTCGTACGAAAAAGGTGGTCAAAGCAGTAAGGGAAAGAATTCGAAGAAATCCTGTCCGAAAGCAAAAAAAAATATCTCGGAAGATGAAGATAGCACCTAGAACCATGTCGCGTATTTTAAAAGATGACTTAGGACTTGCAGCCTATAAGAGACGTACTGGTCATTTCTTAACTGATAATTTAAAAGAGAATAGGGTGGTAAAATCGAAACAACTACTGAAGCGGTACGCAAAGGGAGGTCCTAGAAAAATTTTGTTTACAGATGAGAAAATTTTTACAATTGAGCAACATTTTAACAAANTAGCACCTAGAACCATGTCGCGTATTTTAAAAGATGACTTAGGACTTGCAGCCTATAAGAGACGTACTGGTCATTTCTTAACTGATAATTTAAAAGAGAATAGGGTGGTAAAATCGAAACAACTACTGAAGCGGTACGCAAAGGGAGGTCCTAGAAAAATTTTGTTTACAGATGAGAAAATTTTTACAATTGAGCAACATTTTAACATACAAAATGACCGTATTTATGGTCAAAGCTCTAAGGAAGCTTCCCAATTAGTCGACAGAGTGCAACGTGGGCACTATCCGACTTCAGTGATGGTTTGGTGGGGTATTAGCTATGAAGGAGTGACTGAGCCATACTTTTGTGAAAAAGGTATCAAAACATCGGCACAAGTGTATCAAGATACCATTCTTGAGAAGGTAGTGAAGCCCCTTAACAACACTATGTTCAATAATCAAGAATGGTCCTTCCAGCAAGACTCAGCACCAGGTCATAAAGCTCGGTCTATGCAGTCTTGGTTGGAAACGAACGTTTCGGACTTCATCAGAGCTGAAGACTGGCCTTCGTCAAGTCCCGATCTTAATCGCTGGATTATAATTTATGGTCAGTTTTAGAGAGTACGGCTTCTCTAAACGCCATGATAATTTGGAGTCCCTAAAACAATCCGTACGATTGGCAGTGAAAAATTTTCACATGGAAAGAGTGCGTGCTTCTATTGAGAACTGGCCTCAACTTTTAAAGAACTGTATTGCAGCCAATGGAGACCACTTCGAATAAGCTTTTTATACTTTAAATTGTTTTATATTTATGTATTAAACTAACACACTGTAAAAGTAATAAATGTTATTTGCAATAGATTTTTTTTTTCTTATTGTAACAGTATTTATGGCCAGACTAAGTATAAGTATGTTTATTACCAAATATTGAATATACCCACCCGTACTTAGCGAAGTTTCCCCAAAGCGTTGTCATTTTCTCTATCATGTGTACGTCTTCGTCGTTGGGTATTCCGGTTATCAAATCAGTGCCGAACAAATAGCCCAATTCGTCGCCGTGTGTCGCTCCCGGCGCGGTCACGTTCCGGGCTATTTTCATCATGTTCCGGCCGCCGTCGTACGAAAACACGTAATAGTATATGTCCTTGACGCCGGCTTCGGTGAACTGTTTCATGCTCCTCTCGATCGGATGGTTGAAATTGAAGTCGGACGTCATATCAATGAACTCATCTTCGCGTGTTTCAACGGGTCCGTCGTCGCCGAAATAAAACTTGTTCACGTATTCCGTTTGTTCGTCATCGAAGCCGAGGATGTCTTTCAGGGGAACCTTCAAGAACTGACTCTGATAGTAAACCAAGTTCTCTCGTTCGTTGAAACCGAAAATCATTGGGATATCCTGTATCTCGTCGACTTGTAAATTTTCGGCGTAATCCGTGATGAATCTATAGGTCCCTTCGAATTCTTTTTCGACGCACGGCCTCAATTTGATCAGGCCTTCGTCTACCAAAGCGTTGGCATTTCTGACTAGTACAGGCGGGTCTTGTTTGGCGAGAAACGATAGCGCTAAGTCGAGGTTTTCGGTCACGAAATCCATTTTGGCGGCAATTTTGAAAGGCACTGTGTTGTCCGGTTTTACCGTTGTGCCTGGCATATAAGCGGACCCGCTCTGCAGTATAGCTTTATGGAAGAGCTTTTCGTGATTCGCCAGCAAATGCCAATGGACAGAGATCGCGCCGCCGCTCTCGCCGAACAACGTGACTCGACTGCTATCCCCGCCGAAAGCATTAATATTTCTATTGACCCATTCCAAAGCAAGATGCTGATCTTTCAAACCCTGATTCCCTGGTACTCTCGAGTCCTCCAAGCACATGAACCCGTAAGGCCCGAGGCGGTAGTTCATGAAAACCAAAACCACGTTTTGCTTGATTAAGAATTCCGGGGAGTAGTCCCGCCAGTTACCGCTTCCATGTCTGAAGCCGCCACCGTGGATCCAGACCATGACGGGGAGCAGGTTGCGGGGGGTGGCTGTCTTCGGAACGTATATGTTCAGGTGGAGACATTGTAAAGTCCCTCCGTCGTTGATAGGTGATAGTTGTGGACACGCGGCAGAATCGTCTATGGCGTTGAAAGTCTCATTGAAATCGGGATGCGGCGAGGATATCTGTCGTGATCATTGAATTATTTTAATTCATGTTTATTTTAAATTAGAATGTCAAACTGATTTTTAAGAAATCTCTTTATGTTACAATGAAATCTAATTGCATATAAGGGATTTGTACAACAGTAATCTCTTAAGGTTTTCTGTTTTTTTTTTGTTCACACAACTGGATAAGATCTACATGCACACATTAACATTTAACTTAAATGGAATAAAATGAATACACTATTTTGGGTCCCGGCCAAAGGTCACACAACATTTAAAGTGTAACACAAGTACCTTGTACAAGGTCGGTTCTGTTAAAAGTCATCAAATGCAGAATTTTATTTATTAATTTATAAAATAAAAAACATAGTCTGCAAATAAAAACTAACAAAAAACAAACTAAAACAAAACTAAGTCATTGTAACTATACTTGAGACCTTAGAACTTATATTTCAAGGTGGGTAGCGCATTTACGTTGTAGATGTCAATGGGCTCCAGTAACCACTTAACACCAGGTAGGCTGTGAGCTCGTCCACCCATCTAAGCAATAAAAAAAAAAGATACCACTACTCTACAAGATAAGTACTATAAATAAACTAATAAAATCTTAACAACAAATAAAAATCAACGGGTTATACATTAAAAATCGACTAAACTCACTAATTGTGTTAATAATAATGTAAAGAATGATCAATGCATCTACTAAACTCACCCCAAACGGATTGTTTTCATCGACTAAAGCGTACGGAACACCGAGAAACATAGAGTACTCTCCGTCTACTGATTGCAAACCTCTGATCAACCCTGCCGGAGTGTCCACAAGTGGATCCGACTTCACACCACCCATCCACACTAAGAGAGCAACGCTAATCGACAACAGCATTGTCTGAATCATGACTGGAAAAACTTTGTTAGCACTACTTTTATTTTAGTCCAGAATCTTGATTAGATAAAGATCTTAGGAGTCGTAATTTGTTAACTAGAGAGGTTTTCCGTTGTATTCAATAATTCAATTAAGATATTAAAGGTATATTATCTAATTTTATCGCTATCTGATGTTGAGATAACGTCAGAGCCGTTGTTGTTGGGCGATTGCTGAGCTATAAATCGAATCAAAAATACCTTTTGAATTAGCTCCTTGAAGCACTGCTGTTAGTATACTGTTGAGAGGATTAGATCAATCTGGAAACTTTAAAGCACCTAATCTGTTAATCTATATATTAATACGTGAAGCAAAACATTGTACCCCTTTTTACGAAAATTACATGGACCGCGTAGTATGAAGTAGTGTGATTTGTAGTAGTGAAATTTCCCACACCTATCTATACTAATATTATAAAGAGGAAAGATTTGTTTGTTTGTTTGTATTGAATAGGCTCCGAAACTACTGAACCGATTTAAAAAAATCTTTCACTGTTGGGAAGCTACGCTATCCCCGGGTGACATAGGCTATATTTAATATATTTAAAAAAAAATTAGGGATCCTCACTGAAACACTAATAATATAACCCAATGTGTAAAAAAATTACCTAATATTCTTTACATCGCTTGCGCTACTTACTTCCCAATCGAAGCCGGGGCGGGCCGCTAGTAGAGAATATATAGGAGTGCGGAATGCAATTTTTTTATTTTGCCTAAACATATGTACTTCAAATCAATAAAAAAACCTTTACTCACACTACCATGTATTTGTCATACACACGCACCTATACTCTTTTGTTTATTGTTAAAGCCTGTGGTCCAATTGAGATGAATAGATTATTAATGTTTGCCTTAATATTATTTGTCTATAGTGTAGCTTTGGCGAAATCTGTGATGAATGTAAAGTCTTTGACAATTATAGAACTATAATAATGTTCAAACTTATAATTTAAAATAATAATAACGGTCGAATTTCGACTACCGGGCGACCACTTAATAACCTAAATTATTTCACGCAACTTATAACCCGACACCTTGTGTGTTGTTTTACAGACACGTAATGACACGTATAGAATCTACAATCGTGAGTCACGATTTCGATCCAATTCGTGACCCACAGAACCTTCGGCGAGAAACTACAACGTGATTTATTCCTATTACTAATTTTATGACACAAATACTATGAAACTATAAAAGGAAACTAGATACAATTCTCCAGCGATCTAAGCTGTGCTTAGAGCAGAGACAACAGACAACCGAGAAATATTGTATTTATACGAAAATCTTATTAGAAATAATTCTTACATCTTTTATTTACTAAACATAAGGTACTAAACAAAAATGACATGTATACAGACACAATGTTTTTGACTGTGTTAAGGGTGCCATTTCAGACAGCCAAACATTTACTCCGGTCGAATAACTGGACCACAGGAAATGAGCAAGAAGTTGATCTAATTTGAAGAGTTACCCAAAGAATCCTTAAATCGCTTCATAAAATTCAGGAAGATAAATGTAAAATTCAAAGCTTTTGAACAAATAGAGTGAGCAATACTCACTAGCTTTTTTTGTAAAGCTTGTAATTCCTGATTTCGAAGCGAATTCAAATTATTTATTTACTAATATTCCGTTATATTAATGGATGGTCCGTGTTTCTATTACACGAACTTGTCTGTAACAGGATCCGGGTTCTGGACGGCTTTGTAAACGAGATCCCAGAATGCCATTCTGTCATGGAAAGGTCTCGTTTTCAATGTTAGATTAGAATCGATGTTCATGTAATATTTCTTCGTCGAGACAGGTTTCCATTTGTCTGGTATCGCGTCCGATATTTCTGGTGTAGGGTTGCTGCAACAACAAAAAGCTTATTTATAATAATAATAGCTGGGAACAAATCACGCACGGTCTTACGGCCGCAATTTAGGATTCCCTGTGTTATGGCTACTAGAGATTGATAGACATACTTGAGTCGTCTATTATCAAAGGTGGCAATCTGCGCATTTGGACAAAAAAATGTTATTGATATGTCAATACAGATTGATTTGAATATAATCGTCTCCTTCAAAGAATACGGTTCAAAACCTGCATTAAATAAAGGTTAATACTTAACCTGTTATTTATCTAAGATGTCGTTCAGAAGAGTCTTGTGACTGCCAATGGAATACAAAGTAAATAATTCGTTTTTCTGATTTACCAATAATTGATATGAGATATGAGTTCTAAGGTCTCAAGTCTAATTACAACGGCTGCCCAACCCTTCAAACCGAAACGCATTACTGCTTCACGGCAGAAATAGGCGGGGTGGTGATACCTGCCCATGCGGACTCACAAGAGATCCTACCACCAGTAAGTCATCATCATTAATAAATCATTAATCATTATCTTGATGCAATAGATGCAGAGCGAAATTATGATTTGAGAAAATAAATCTTACCCGAACTTTGCAAAGTCCGTCCACATCTTCGTCATTCTATCTATAACTAATTGATCTTCTTCGTTTGGCGAGTCCTTGAGTGCATCGTTCCCGAACAGATAACCAAGCTCGTCACCGTGGGTCGCACCGGAATGAGCGATATTCAAAATCTTACTCATAACATTCCGGTGTCCGCTATAATTAAACACGTAATAGTATATGTCTTTAGCTCCGTTTTCGATCATTTTGTTCATGGATCTTTCGACAGGGTGATTGTAGAAGAAATCAGAACCGAACTGAACAAATTCAGGTATTATATTATCATTAAATTCAGCGTCACCAACGTAAAACTGTTGGATTATTTGCGCTATTGACTCATTTAAATTTTCGAAGCCCATCTCTAGAACTTTCCCGAAGGATCCTTTGTTATAATATTTATTGTAGTAAGCCAGCATTTCTTCACCGTTCGAGCCGTAGATCAAATTGAGTCCGCTGATTTTCTTGTTGCCCAAATTCTGTGGAAGGTCAGGTATCACGGCATCAGACCCGCTATCCACGCACGGTCTTATGATTTGATAAACGTTTTCTATTTCGTTTGTCGCCGCTATTACTAAATCAGAGTCTTTTTCTGACAGAAACCTTATAGCATTCTCTATATTGTCAGTTTCGTATCCCATGTTAGAGGCAATTGTGAAAGCTATTTCGTTATTTAGTTTGGATACAGCGATAGGTTTTAGTGTCGATTTCTCGTGGTAGCTTTGTTTGGAACGTATATGTTTAAGTGGAGACATTGTAGTGTTCCTATAGGAGTCTGGCCCGACATTTGAGGGCACACCGCTGTATCGTTGTACGCTTCGAAAGGCGTCTCGAATCCGGGATGAGGTGTCGATGCCTGTCGACGGTAATGAGAAAACTGATTTATTTGTTGTTAGCTAACAGTTAAACTAAAACATACGTAAAGTATTAACGGTACCGTAAGTAGCTTTTTGTGACAGATACAAATCGCTGCAAAATAAGAAATATATTCGTTTCCGGAGCATAGATGCTTATCCGGGATAGATTTTAATGAAATTTTCTGTTTACCTTCTGGTGGATTCAAGAATGGTTTAGATTTACAAATCAGCCCGGCAGATGGCGCTGCAGTCGCTATCTAGGTTATTTATCTTTCCTAGAAATAATTTATATGGCAAAACAAGGTTTACCGGGGCAGCTAGTTTTCCTAGTAATAATTTAAAGGGTTGATCGATACACCGATTAAACTTACCCCAAACGGATTGTTCTCATCGACTAAAGCGTACGGAACGCCGAGGAACATAGAGTACTCTCCATCTTCAGACTGGACACCTCTGATCAACCCTATCTTCGAATCCACGAGCGGATCAACTGCTGTCACACTATGCATAAAAAAAATTGACGCGAATAAAAATATTAGCAGCATTGTTCTAATGTGATTGCTAATTTTTAATGGTAAAATTTTGTATTGATATGAATTTATAAAGATGTTTTCTTAATGCTCAAGTGTTTGTTGGTATCTCGATGGCCGATAAACTTATCTGTTTGCGCAGATAACTGTGCTGATAAATAGAAATATTGAATTTAATGTCTTCGTAGCTGAAACTATGATTTTGGCCTTATTATCTACCACCACCGCATTAGAGACATACCTGGAACCACAGTGTTTATCCGCGGTGCGTTCCCAGAGATCTCTTCTCTTAAGTGCCAAGCGACTTTGGGATAAATTCCCCTCTATCCTGAGCGCTTTGAATGTCCTTTTTCAGGAGAGGCTTGCTGAGAATACTCAGTGGTTGGCAGTGGCTTGACCCTGGAATTATTGGCATATATTAACCACGGTAACCATTCACCATCGGATGGACCAAATTCTTGTCTATTTACAACCATGGGATGGAGATACCTAACAATTCACTAATGCAATTTCTATTTGGTTATAACGGCATCCGTTGTAAGTTAAGTCGTTGATTTATGTTGTTTATCTTTGTTGGTTGTTCATTTTGATTTTTTTATTGCTTAAATGGACGGAACATCTTGAATTAAGTGGTTACAGGACCCAATGCCCGCGAGCGATCTTGAAACATGAGTTCTAAGTCTGAATTGTAACTGATTGTCTCCATTATTCAAACGTTAACGCATTAGTGGTTTTCGGCAGAGATAGACAGGTTGATTGTACCTTCAAACAATAATTACACAAATTACAATTTTTGCGGAATAACTTTTTGTTACACTATGTTATTTGTTTATCGTGGAAGTTGTGTGTGAAGTATAAATTTCATTAAAAAAATGTTATTTTTGAGATTTGCATAGTCGCATACCTCGATACGGTGACACCGAGAGTGTATCTTTAAAACCACAACGATATGATATTGAATTAACATATTCCTAAATTGCCTCATTCATACACATTCACAAACATATTTTCAAAGTGTTATCTAAGCCGGGGGGAGGGTCAAATTATTATTTGGTTTAATTTAACCGGAGCTTGGCCTTGTGGTCGTGTAGATAAACTACAGTAATGGAAAAATTATTTCTTCCTTCATTCTAATTAGGTACATGACATAACGTATATTACACATGTGTTTGTGAAGACATTACAGACGACTTCTGTGTGAACCATGTGAACTGTCATAAATGAATTTGATGTAATGACAGTGACATACACCATACCATATTGACAACTGCAGTACAAAGGATTTGTTTTGTTTACTTTATAAATAATTAAATAAGTGTACAAATTCTTAAATATTCAAGACATTGTTCATTAATCGTGTTCTTATCCACAAATCAGGTTGGTCTTTATTTCCATTCTTATACTTTTAATACGTATATTTTTTAATATTCATTTAAAAGTAACCTTAATTTCGCTATGTTGCTCCGAAAGCGCTATTTTATTAAAAAATTCCATAAAACGTATTAAAACTGGGTAATATAAAGAAATAATCAAATCTATATATTTATTTCGGATTAGATCCGATCTTTCAGTTCCAAAATACGTAAATTATTACGATATAATTTTTACTATTTGAAAATTGATCCTGCGCAATCTTATTTATTATTGAGTTACTTGTTCTGTTATATTCGCTTTGCATGTAAACTTTTCACTCATGATTCTCTGTAGTCGCCTCAACTAACAGTTTCATATCGCCTGAAACTGTAATCCATACATATGACATACGTATGTAGCTAGTTAAAAGTGTTGATCTGTGTTTTTTCTAATCAAAAATAGGTTTATGTTAAAAGACAACAATTCTAATGACAACAGAAAATATGCAGTTTCTCCCTTAGTAAAACTTAATTACTGAATTAACAAACAAACACTTAATGTGAATCTTGTATTTCGATTCTATGATCCAATTTTTATTTTATCTATTTTAATACAGCTGAGGTCAGTATGAATTGAATTTTTGTGCTCGCTTGGCATAAATCACGAGCATAAATCTTTGATGATAGTTTCATTTAAAAAATTTAAAACATCAACAATCTGCTCCATGAGATTAATCTGTTAAACAAAGCCTTGCGTTTAGAAATTTAAATGAGCAAAATAATTTTCTTACAGCCCAATGGCCACAACGTATGATACCATTATAGTAGGACTTGGGCCGGCCGGCTGTACTGCAGCATCAACCCTCGCTCAGGCTGGCAAAAAAATACTAGCTCTGGAAGCACAGAATAGGATCGGAGGGAGAGTTAAAACAGTACCTTTCGGTGATGGAGTGATTGAACTTGGAGCTGAATGGTGAGTATATTTGTATTAGTATATAAAATTATTCAAGCATCACACATGTATGAAGATGGGCATTAAATAAATTAACTTGTTGATAATAACGTTTAGTAGATGACCCTAAGAGATAGGGGCATCGCATTTGTGGATAAATTTTTATAAAATGTTCTGTTTTCACAATATGATTCAGGAAAAGGCAATCACATTAGTAGTAATTTAATGTTTACTATCAGAAAAATTAAAAAAAATTTGAAGAATTAATTTTGAGAACTTCCGCTGCGTGCGATGCAGAAACGGTCAAAGTTTCGCTAAAATAATGTATGACCGAATTGTTCCCTTTTAAAAGATCTGAAAAAAAGTCCGCGACAGCATATGTCTATATATTAAGGTTGACTCACTATAACGTTTTTTATGCTAACCAAATTTGTTCTAAAATAAAGCATTATTTGTGATCATTCCACGCGGACGAAGTATTCCACGCGGGCAAAAACTAGTCCATTTATAACTGGTAGATGATGAAATGTCAAAATTAACATCGATCGAGACCGCTACATAGGCCGCATGTAGCGGTAGGCAGCGGCTTGGCTCTGCCCCTGGCATTGCTGAAGTCCATGGGCGACGGTAACCTCTCACTATCAGGTGGGCCGTATGCTCGTCTGCCTACAAGGGCAATAAAAAAATAAAAAATAAAAATTTCTCTTTCAGGATCCATGGGACCCATCCGAGTCGTGTTTACGATCTGGCCATCAAGAACAACGTCTCCATCATATCTCAGAACCTGGGCTTCGAAGCGTATCGTTCGAATGGAACGAAGGCGGACACGGCTCTCATCAATGAGCTGTTCGAATACACCCTGGAGGTTCAAGAGCATCCACCCGAGACTCCTCAGCCTCTGGGACAGTTCATCACAACGAAGTTATTTTTTATTTTTTTTTATTGCCCTTTAAGGCAGACGAGCATACGGCCCACCTGATGGTGAGTGGTTACCGTCGCCCGTGGACTTCAGCAATGCCAGAGCCAAGCCGCTGCCTACCGAAAACGTGATTTCATTTTATTTTTGAAGTGAAACTTCTTTAGGCACGTTGAGAGTAAAATTTAACTCGCAACAGATTCGTTACAGCTAGAGAGAAAAGATACAATTTAGGAAGAGCGAGAGTGAGAAAATAGACAGCGTCTCACTCGACCGTGGAGAGAGGGAAAGGCTAAATTGGTTTAGGTTTCTCTTCCTATTACGAGAGAAATTTGATTTAAGGATGAAAAATGAAGAAGCATGTAGACAGCAGCTTGGCTCTACCCCTGGCTGACGTCCATGAGCGACGGTGACCACTTACCATCAGGTGGACCGAATGCTCGCCTGCCTACAAAGGCAATAAAAAAAAACGCAACCGCCAAAGAAGTTTCACTTCTTTCACCAAGTTGTGCGCGCACCATTTTTTTTAACTGTTCACTGTCGTTTTGTTATTAATGATTGAAGTATTACTTACTGGTTGTTATGTCTACCACATTCAAATAACTGAAGAAGTTTTCTTGTTACAATAATTCTTTTCAAATTTTTTAACTTTAAATGACTCGCATGTAAACTTGCAAAATGTGGCTTAAACCAAATAGCCTTATTACCCTTCGACATGTACTATTGGTATTGAAAGTAAAACAAAAGCTTCACTAAAGCACAAACAAGAACTATATTAAGTTTTTATTTTTATTTTGTATTGCTGACACGGGTGGACGAACTCACAGCCCACCTGCTGGTGTTAAGTGGTTACTGGAGCCCATAGACATATACAACGTTAATGCGCCACCCATCTTGAGTTATAAGTTCTAAGGTCTCAGTATAGTTACAACGGCTGCCCCATCTTTCAAACCGAAATGCATTACTGCTTCACGGCAGAAATAGGTGGTACCTACCCGTGCGGACTCACAAGAGGTCCTACCACCAGTTCCATTATAAGCAAAGCTTTAGGAGCGCTTACGAGGAGAAAAGGACATTTTCGTAAATTTTACTGACAATTACAACGATTTTCCAGAATTAAGGAGTACTTAGGTGAGAAACACCCGGACGTGTTGAAAGATAAAGATTACGTCGACGAAATCCTTCATTTCCTCGATCTTCTAGTCGATAATTACGAGGCTTCTAACAGCTGGAACGATGTGACTACTCAGACGCACTACGTGGACTTGGAAGGGGATCAGCACATGAGCTGGCACAGGAACGGATACAGCACCCTGTTCGATATATTGCTGGTAAGCTAGTTTGTGCCTTCGAGCCTGATTTTCTTTAGTCTTGGACTAAAAGAAACACCCTCTACTCTTGCTGTTCTTAAGGTGACTTAGGGATTCAGTGGAAAACGGTAAGCAGTGGTCACAATAGACGTACTGCAGTCTCCAACTAGCAATAGGACCACGATCTTTCCTATACTCCTGCAAAGCAATCATGCTTTGGAGTATGTAGGGCTGGTCATCCATTACACAATACGATTCGAACTCATGTCTCTACATAGCCATAATAACCAAGGATAAGTCACGCGTGGTTATCTGACCCTACTTATATATATACGTTAAAGTACCCAGACAAAGAGCAAACAAATTTGTTCATCATACGAATGTTTGCCCGATGCGCTAATCAAACCTACGATAGGCTGGCAATATTCACGATGCGAGTTAGGAGCGCATTGGAAAAGTTCGTTATCGGCGTTATAAGATGCCTGTTGTTTTATCCCAGAACACGTATAAGGGCGGTCCCGGTTACCCTAATCTGGAAATACAGCTGAACAAGGAGGTGGTCCTAATCGAATGGCCAACGGACCCAGAGCAGCTGGTCACGGTGAGCTGCAAAGATGGCACCAAATATACCGCGAACAATGTCATAGTAACAGTATCTTTGGGGGTTTTGAAGGAAAGGTATGTTATTTATGTTGTTAATCGAATCAATTTTTCTGTGTTAGAGTTTGGTTTTCTATCGAATGGAGAATGGTCATCGACGTCCATGAGCATTGGTGCTCATTAAAGCCTTTGAAGAAGGAGAGGACGCTCACAAAACATCGTAGAGGGGAATTAGTAGCAGGACCAAATGCTAAGAAGCATATTTTCGAAAGTACACTTTTGAATATAGGTGTTGTAGCCTATTTTATTACCAATATAGATTGGCTAGTATACGGCCTGTCTGTTGGTAAGTAGTCAGCGTCGCTAGTGGACACGAACAACGGCAAATAAAGCTAGAAGAGATCTAATGACCATGCGATTTTAAAGCTTTTTCAAATGTAACTAACTAGTTTTAATGTCTTTTAGCACATACGAATATGACGTATTAGGACCAAACTTCCTATAATTGAACTAAACTCGAAAGTCGAAACTTTTACGTATAAAAAATCTTATTTGTTTTCGGCGAACAAGAATGGAAAAAAAAAATTCTTCATAAATTGCAGCTATATTTATTCCTATCATAAAATGTTTTTATAATGAGCCAACTGTACAAAGATAACGAATACAGTATGTATTATTGATAATATAATTGACGGCCGTTTCAAAAATAATAATACCTTGAATATTAATTAAATGTGATTTCAGATTTATCATTTATAATAAAAATAATAATAATAATAATGATAACAACGCGGAACAAATCACGCACGGTCATCCTGCTCCAATTTAAAATACCCTGTGTCATGGATACCAGAGACTGACATACACACTTATATACTTTTAAATATATACATATATAGATAATTAACACTAAAACAAAGAACAAACAAACCTGTTCGTCACATCAACGTTTGCCCGATGCGAGAATCGAACTAACGACCCTATTTTCCGTATCTACCCGCTGGTAGCCTTAAAAGGCTATTCCAGATACGCGCGGACGCTATTTCTATTTACAAAAGAAACAAATCTGTCTATTCTATTCTGCCTTAAATGATGCCGATGCTCTCACGTCAAGCGATACGACTATATCTGTGTTGAAATCCCGCACGCAGGCCAGACCGATTTATCTAAGAAACCATTTTAGACTTTGAGGCGGTTTACGACAAGAATTTCCAACTTTTAATTATCCAAATCACAATTTTAATATTAGAAAAGCATTTTTGTCAAAGACATTCTTTATATCCCCTTTCCCTACTTATTCGGTGGTAGCCTAAGTGGCTATTCCAGCTACGTTCAGACGGGTAGGAGAGCTCACGGGCTCAACCTGAGAGAGTTTGGTAGCACTAGTCCTAGCAAGAGCAGTGCTTCACTGAATTTGCCATCGGATCGGAATCACGACCCACTGAGAAGATCCGGCGAGAAACTCAGTGGCCACAATGAAGGAATAACACCGTGTAACGAAAATTTAATCTCCATGAACTTATTTCGATTTTTGAGACTTTTTATAAAAAAAAAATTATAGCTTTTTCTGTTATCTCGTCCTGTATCTATATATCTATGTAATGGTGTATATTTGAAGGTCTATTTCAGCGAGATTTCGAGATTAAATTGACAATTCTCACACTTATAAGCCGGTAGGCAGCGGCTTGGTTCTGCCCCTGGCATTGCTGAAGTCCACGGGCGACGGTAACCACTCACCATCAGGTGGGCCGTATGCTCGTCTGCCTACAAGGGCAATAAAAAAAGTATAAAAAGTATGACAATTTTATTATTGCCTATAATCCGTAATTGACTTAAAATTCTGACCATAACGTAGTTTTTTGTATACCCTTCGCCTTCGTTATTATTTAGGGATGGATCCCATAGACACAGCCCACTGAGTTTCTCGCCGGATCTTCTCAGTGAGTCGCGTTTCCGATCCGGTGGTAGATTCTGCGAAGAACTGCTCTTGTTTGGGCCAATGCTAGCAAAACCTCCTGGTTTGAGCCCCGAGAGCTCACCTACACGCTAGGGCAATGCTGATTTAGCCTCTCAAAGCTATCAGCATAGGTAAGAAAAAAAGGGATAAATAGGGGAGTTTCAGCGGGAGTATTGGCAAATATATATAATTTTTTAAATTCAATTCCCAAAAAAATTCACAGATACGATAAACTGTTCACGCCGGTGTTGCCGTCGAGGAAAATATCCGCGATCCAACAAATATCGGTCGGGGTCATAGCTAAAGTTGCCATGTCGTTTCCGGCGAAGTGGTTCCCGGACGATATCGTTTATCTCGGTTTCCTGTGGAGCAAACAGGACCTGGACTCGTTGAGCGACGAGGATCAGTGGATGAGCAAAATGGAGGGCCCGTCTCAGCCGATGTCTTCGAATGATTCGGTCACGTTGTGGATTGTTGGTGATGGTGCCAAATCGGTTCGTTAAAGCGCTTATCAGATTGCGGGACGCACGGGGCTATGTTCAATATTTACGCACAAACAATCTCACTATTTCTAATATATATATATACTAATATATAAAACTACAGTGGTTTTTACGGATGTTCCGTTATAACTACTGAACCATGCATCCGATTGACTTGAAACTTGGTATCCATGTAGAAAATACATGTACTTAATGGATAGGCTAATATTTATATGAGTGTTGGACTCCCTACATCCATTGCGGGGGTGTTAATGATGAGAATCTTTGTGGGGGGAGAAATAATAATATTAATTTTAAAAAGCGGGCAGGTACATCTAGTGTATATATTATATATGGGCTGAAACGCTATTCGGCTTAAGCGACATTTTTGCAATTTTATAGGAGAGCGGTTTGTAATATAAATTTTGAAAAAAAAGAAACAAATATGATGCTAATGCCGAATAAAACGGATCTTTAATTACAAAGATAAATGTCGCGTATTAAGCAAAATGCCGCTTAAACCAGATAGCTTTTCACCCCTCGAATTTACTAATCGAGGGATAATGGGTTTTTTTTTCTTCTTGAGGCGGAGATTAAATTTTTTAATTAACATTACAAATAAATACGACATATGAGCGGTTGTGATTAATTCATCAAACAAATTGTAGAACAAAGACTCCACGTTAGGCCTTTGATTGAACGGTCATCGTTCTCGTCGAACCCGTCGCTCGGGTCGGAAGGGCTCGACGAGTAAATTAACCCACAGACACAGCTCGCTGAGTTTCTCGCCGGATCTTCTCAGTGGGTTGCGCTTTCGATCCGGTGGTAGATTCTGCGAAACACGGCTCTTGCTAGGGTTAGTGTTAGCAACGACGTCAGGTTTGAACCCTGTGAGCTCATCTACTAATTCTGTGAATCTAGAATAACCACTCGGGGTTACTAGAATAGGTAGTAAAAAAATATATCATGATTTTTATGGGGGTGCTTACGTCGGGGTGGGGGCTCGGCTCCCCAGCTGCCTCATCTCGTGCATAGCACCCAATTCATACCGAGAATGACTTGAAATCAGTCATTCCAATGTTAATACAAATCATGTTATATATAACGTGATGAGGGCACCGGCCTTGGGGCATATTCAAGCTGTCAATGTCAACATGGTAACACTAAAAAAGGAAATAATTTCAGACACAGCGCACTTTTCACGCCAACGCTACCACAAACTAAAGTAACCGCCATCAACAAAATAGCCATGGGCTTGATAGGCAAAGCTGTTTTTCATTTCGACGTGAAATGGTGGCGTGCGGACCGCGAAGCTTTCTATCTCTTCTGGCTGAAGGGAGATGGCCTTAGCAAGAACGAGACAGACGATTGGACCACCGATATCGTAGGCTATACCGTACCGAAGGGCTGCGAGAAATGCCTGACGTTTTGGATGAAATACGACACCGCGATGATGGTCAGTGATATGTGGAATCTTGCATGCTTACCGCTGGCTCGGATTTAATGGTGGCTTTGGTGTCCTTCCGACAAGAACGCATGGTCGGCGCCGTCACACACACACACAAGCAGCTGACTGCCTAAATAAGAACCCTACTAAAGTAACCTCGTATATTAAAATCGCGTGGTTCGCGATTGAAGATCCGGCTGCGGACGATTTGTCACGAGTCGTCACGATCGGCTGCCTGTCTGATATAGATTTGGGAAAATGGTGGCTCTCGCTGGCAGCGATGCCTTCCGGATAACCACAGGTGAATAATCATCTGATAACAGCGCTGAACTTACCGTTTGAAAAAGAAAACAAACTATATATCTATACAAATAAACAAAATTGGAGTGTACGTTTGTAATATTGAAATAACAGCTTTTTACTACTTGCATATTAATATGTATACGGTACATACACCAAAATTATTTTTTTTGCAATTTTTGTCTGTCTGTCGGTTTGTATCGGATAATCTCTGGAACGGCTGGACCGATTTTGACGAGACTTTCACTGATAGGTAGCTGAAGATATAAGGAGTAACTTGGCTACTTTTTTTAGACTAGCAATAACCGCGGGTAACATCGCGGACTTTTTTTTTTTTTTGGAGTTTACTCCTTTAGAATCGATTTACATATATAGGCCCGGGGTATGAAAATTATGGGGACCAAAATCGTACTAGCATGTCACACGAAATGCGTTATGCGCCTGATTGGCTCCTGATTGCGTGATGCGTGCGCGCGCCAATCAGGAGCCAACGCGCGGCCGCGTTATCGCAGGTGACGCCGGGCTGCTGCGCCGGCAGTCCGCCACAAAGCCTCGTACTGATCGCGCGTTTCTCTCATTATTGTATTTTCATATATTTGTTAGTCGTTTGTTTTGTGTCTCGTTAATTTGTTAATAATCTGTAGTGTATCGTGTTGTCGTAATATAGAACTATTTCTCGTATTGTTTCGTTTAATTTTTTATATCCAGTAAACTCCAGTCGTGCGTAGGAGCGGACACACACACTTTTTTTATTGCCCTTGTAGGCAGACGAGCATACGGCCCACCTGATGGTGAGTGGTTACCGTTGCCCATGGACTTCAGCAATGCCAGGGGCAGAGTCAAGCCGCTGCCTACCACTAGCTAGCATTGACTCAGCTGTCAATAATAAAATTTAATGTTCCCGAAGCGAAGCGAGGGCGAGTCGCTAGTCAATAATATAATGACAATTTCTCTATTATTTACACATAAAGAACCAATGATAAATACAATAATATTATATATTTCACCCTGACACAAATGAAACTAATTAACAGCCAATCGATTAAACAATTACTATCCGTTGTTTTAAAAGGAATTTAAATATTCTGAATTCACATCGCATTCGAACCATAGATTCGCCGTCAGTTTTTATCCGGATAACTCGTCTCGAACGTGCCTTATTATAAAATCGATTAATGTACTCGCGATAATATTCGTAATTATCCTGTTTCGCAATCTTGTATCACGTTAAAAAAAAAGCTTTATTATTATTATCTACATATATATTTATTTAAATTTTTTTTAATTACGTATACAATTTTTTTTAAAAGATATAAAAATATACAATTTTTAAAAAACACTAGGTATATAAAAGTAGGTTGTCGCTGATGGCGGTGTCTACGACACAAGCCACTAATGGTTAGGACTCCAGAGTGAGAAACCTCCTCACAATGCGCGCAGTATCGAGGATAACTGCCTTCTGTATCAGGCCCCTAACCCAGCTAGATAACGAAAGTTTCCTAAGGTGTTGATTGAAACTTTTCACTATCAAACCGACACAAATATTAATTATTATTATTATTACGTCACAACTACGTAAAAATCTCCCGACTTTGTCACTCAATTAACCGGCCAATAATCTGGTATAATGCACTGACATGGACATTAGCACAGCGCACGGAACTAACACGCACATTTAACATTGGTAATTTCAGTCACAAAACATTATTTCGACCTACCCTACCAGGAAAAAAAATAAAAGCAATAAACAGCACGTCTATAGGAGTTGTAGACAAGATTGTACTGTCGTTCGAACGGGCATGGTGGCCGAAAGGTCTTAGTTTCTTCGGGTTTCTGTGGGACGAGAATTGCCTGAAGAGGGTGAGGAGTGAAGATATGTGGATGACGCAAATTTTTGGCGCCAGTTGCCCCAAAGGATCCGATATATCCATGACGTTGTGGACAAGTGGAAACGGGGCCAAACTGGTTTGTATACATTCCGCTATCGTTCGAAGCCTGGTTATCTCGAGGGGTGAAAGACTGTTTGTTTTGAGCGATATTTTTGCGACTTTACAGGAGACCCATTTAAAGTTTAATGAATATTTGAATTTAACAGAAGTCCAATTAAAAACATCGAACTGTTGATGCTAATAAAACGCACCTTTAATTACGAAGATAAATGTCGCGTGTATAAGTGAAATGGCGATTAAACCAAACAGTCTTTAACCTCTCGCTATAATGATAATAGGAAATGCATGATTAAACCTGTAAAAGTAGTTTTAATTAACTTAAGCGTCCTATTCATTAGATTAACTCTTTCGCTACGGCATGCGACAGGCGGCTGTAAAGTGTTTCCCAGGAAACTGACATCAGTACTGAACGTGCGCACATCACCCATCAAGTATAGGCGAAGTTTTGTGACCAGTGGCTAGTCACCCATCGTGTATAGGCGAAGTTTTGTGACCAGTGGCTATAGTCACCCATCGTGTATAGGCGAAGTCTTGTGGCCAGTGACTATAGTCACCCATCGTGTATAGGCGGAGTTTTGTGGCCAGTGTCGATAGTAGCGAAAGGGTTAACTACATTACAACTTTAATAGCCATGTGCATGTTTGTCTTATGTGTATCTTGTGCATGATTGTATGATTGGGGGTTAAAATTGTTTATTGCTTAAACAAGTGGACGGCTCGCAGTCCACCCGGTTGCTAAATAGTTACCAGAGCCCATAGACTTCAACAACATTATGCCGCCACCCACCTTTGAAACTGCTACTCGGTAGAAATAGGCAGGCTGGTAGTGCCTACCCGTACGGATTCACAAGAGGTCCTAACACCAGTAATTTTTGGTGTATGTTGTTTTTGGAAGGCCGGTCAGAGACCACGGTTCTCGTTTTAAGTGATAGCCGACCTTATGAGGTCCAAGTCTCTAAGGTTGTTATATCCTTATATATACACAGGTCACCCTGCTATAACACGGTATATACGTTCCTACAAAGTCCCGTGTTGTGCGAAACCGCGTTATGAGACCAGAAGCCAGTATAAAAAGGAGAGAGGATTTTTTCTGAATGGAAACATCTCAACCTTTTTTATTTTTTTTATTTTTTTATTGCTTACATGGGTGGACGAGCTCACAGGCCCCCTGGTGTTGAGTGGTTACTGGAGCCCATAGACATCTATGACGTAAATGCGCCACCCACCTTGAGGTACAAGTTCTAAGGTCTCGCGGGTTCGATTTTTATTACACTCTGTTATTCCTTCACCGTTGAAGTCAATCGTGAACATTTGTTAAGTACGCATTTCATAGTTGGGTTATACACGTATTTACATATAAGGGGGTTTTAGGGAATTTTTCTTTTCGTGTTATAGTGGAACCGTGTTATAAAATACCGCGTTATAGGAGGGTCACCTGGATGTATTCTTTTCTTGATATCTTAACGTAAGACCAGACTATTTTAAACTGGATCGAATACCTTCAAGGTGGAGAAGTTACCCGAAGACGTGGTCAAAAGTAAAATAATGGAGATACTCAGGAAATTTCTGGGCAAACACTTCACTATACCGGAACCGGTCGCAATGATAAGGTGAGTGTTTTTGTTTTTAGATGAGAAGGTCTTTTTTTCCTACCTAAGCTGATAGCCTTGAGAGGCTATATCATCGTAATCCCAGTGTGTAGGCGTGCTCTCGGGGCTCAAACCAGGAGGTGTTGCTAACACTGGCCCTAGCAAGAGCCGTGCTTCGCAGAATCTACCACCGGATCGGAAACGCGACCCACTGAGAAGATCCGGCGAGAAACTCAGTGGGCTGTGTCTGTGGGTTAATTAACTCGCCGATCCCTTCGTCACAAGCGACAGGTTCGGGGACAGCTCTTCCATTCTCTTCTATCAGTCGTCATCTCAACACTCACTCCTCTCTCTCTCTCATATCGTCATTCGCACACTCCATCCATGTCTTCTTTGATCGACATCTTCCCTCTCTACCTTGCACTACCATTTCCATACATTTCCTAGTCTCTCTACGCATCACATGTCCATACCACGCTAACCGTCCGGTCTTTAATTTGTTGATTACCATGTGTATTGTGTATCATGTCTTTGGCAAATAAATCATTTGAGTTGAATTGAATTAATAAACGTTCATGCCTAGGTCGGACTGGCACAGCAATCCGTTCACACGAGGCAGCTACACTTACGATAACGTAGACGCGCCAAAGTACCCTGACGCCAGGATCCACTTGGGCGAACCGTTGCTGGACTCTGCCGGGAAACCAAGGGTCCTGTTCGCCGGCGAAGCCACGGATCCGACTCATTTCTCGACTGTACACGGTGCCACGGATACCGGGTACAGGGAGGCCATGAGGTTATTACCCGCAACGAGTAAAATATAAATTAACAATAAAATAAAATAAAAAAATCACCAAGTCCGAGACACATGCCGTTACTCGAAAAGATGCCGCTACTCGACGAGATGCCACTACTCGACAAAATGCCACTACTCAATAAAATGCCACTACTCGACAAAATGCCACTACTCGACAAAATGCCACTACTCGACAAAATGCCACTACCCGACAAGATGCCACTATAAGTACTATAAATAAACTAATCAAATCTGTTTCGATTCTATTCGTAATCATATAGCCGAGTTTCTGTAACAGATTTGTTTAAAATCTCTTGAAAATAAAAATGTATGTAAATGTATTTATATTATCAAGATGAGGCCATGATTTTGAAGTTGTTTAGATAATTTATTTCAAACAGCTTTGTCCGTTTGTGTTTGCCATAAATGGTTGAAGCAGTCCACTAGAGGCTATTTTTATGAAAATTTTGATGACCTAAATAAGTTTATTATTAAGTAAAAAATCAAATTAATTTAAAATATGGATTGTAGAATTATCGATAGAAACATACCCAGTGGCTTAGAAGTTACCAAAAAAAGAGTGTAATTCATTTTGTTCTGAATTAATTTCTTGTATATCTTGTTAACAATGTAAGTTGCATTTTATTTATTAATGATTTTTTTGTATAAATTTCGGTATCCAAACTGCGAATCTGTGAGATTAAGTTGAATTAACTTAAAGTTACTTTGACTTTCTAGTCTAAGTATATTTATAATATTCATGTAGAACCAGAAAAATCAGCAGTAGTTTTTATACAATATTTTGTATATAGTTTATAAAGGACTCATTATTTTTTTTAACAATACAATTAATATATATTTGTGTATAATAATTATACATACCATAACTTGAATTATTGACTATTTAATATTTATCATGTTTAAAAAATATTACCTATAATTACAGATTTGAAGCAATATTTTGTAAGGTATTCTAAAAATATATTTATTTATTTAAGAAATCTTATACATACTTGAAAATAAATATTTTTGTTAAAATTTAAATGTTTGTTATTTTATTTATTTTTTGTAACAGTAAATTGTTATGCAGCAACGGAAACAGCCAAAGAGTTAATATGTTTTGTTAATTTTAAAACTCTCTTTTATCAAGAATAAAATAAAGGCGCGTTTGATGGACGAACGTAAAATCAAACGAAAACTATTATAAAAATGTATTTTTTTATAACCTCCATAAATTATATCGTAACATAAAATGGATTATTTTCGCGTATTTCGCGCGTTTTTAGTTTTGCCTATTCTTGACGTTTCGAGTTCGTTATTGAATACACAGCTGCCAGATTCGAACGGAACTAAAAACGATAGTTTTACACATTTGAACATCGATAGGATAAAATCGATTTGCATCAGTAGGAATGCGATTTGTAAGTCGAATGATACATTGCTATGTGCCGTTAGGAACGATAATCAGCGGGAATATAAAGATTTCGTTAATTCCTGCTATTTATTACTGGAGAACATGTGTGATACACCGGACAACGGTAAGAACTGTAATCGATTGAAATCCTAAGTAATTGAGTATAGAGGCTGTTATGACACATCCCTATAATCGGGACCGACCAGTGGCAAATTTTGATACAAAACTTAGTGTTTTTGAAGTGATAACTACTTTTGGGGGGAACCGCTTCGTTACGTAACGCGTTACGGCACCAGTCTGGCTTCCCTTTCTCTCACGAACGTGGCAGCGGTACTGAGAACCTATGTAACTCCTAACTATTTATATATCATTTTCAATTTATGTTACAATATTCCTTACATTAGCATAATAATGTATATATTGGAGAAACACAATTATTAATACAATCGTCGGACATCGTAGGGGTGAATAGGGTGATCGAGCTAAGAGAAATATTGAGTACACCATTCACGTTTGTTAACTTAGAACAATTTAGAAATCTTCTCTTGGCAAACGAAAACGAATGACAGCTCTTAAGACGGAAGCACCGCTCTTCAAGAAGGCTGGTTAGTATGTCTTGTGTGATGGCGTCTACGCGCCTCCATCGGCTAGACTCTGACGTAGCACGAACTTAGCCGAGTTCCGACGATACCGCAATCGTGCTGCCATCTCTCGGAAATCGTGCTGCGTTTCGTTTAGCTACCAAACTAATGATCTTCTCCGACATATATGTACCTATAAATTTTAAGTGATAACGTAAGTTTTTCTCAAATTAAACAATTTCAATATTAAATAGTTCAACTTAGATTAGTTTAGGTTACTATCGCTTCTGTCAGGCATTTAATATTATATACTTTATTGTATGACACACACACACACACACAAACACACTAACACATACACTCACACACACACACGTACGTACTATATTCTTTCAGATCGTTCTTCCTGGTTAACTTTCTTTACCTGGTGACCTAGCACTGAACCACTGACTTTTGTAACACAGGTTTTTCCTAGCATAAAAGTCAGGGAATATTGTTATTGTATACCTCATAAAAAAGCCATGTATATTATTATACTAGTGTTAAGTATTTTTAACTGGATGCGTAGAACCGAAGATCGGGTTCAGTGGCGAGCTTTGGGGGAGGCCTATGTCCAGCAGTGGACTGCCGCAGGCTGATGATGATGATGATGAAGTATTTTTGTTCGTGTTTGTATTTTAAGAGGCTTGAATATATATTATTATTATTATTATTTCGAAGCGCTAACGTTTTTTTTCTTCATATTTCCTCATTTCATGCGTAAAGGAAGTGAGATTAGGTACAACCTACATTATATTCATAGCGTAGGCCTAAAATAAAAATAGGTAACCGCGTTAACGGTGACTAAATAGTCGAAACTAAACTGTAATGAAAAATAATAATAATTGGTTGTATGTAAAGTCGGTTTACGGACGATAGTTTTACGCGATAACGTCAGTAGCGGAACTATTCGAACTGCTAGCTCTGACGTCACGTGAGAGAGAGATATATGTGTCACAAGCCAGCGCTTGGGCCGAGGCTTGGTGCCTCTCTATCGCTTGTTCCGTGCTCATACACTCAGGCTCAGGCGGAACGTGACACTTATTCGTGCGTGCAGCCGGTTTTCTTCGATTTATAAGATGTTATCACGTCCAAAAAGACTCTTTAAAGAAACTGTTTGAGTTTTTCCTCACACGATATATTTCATCTTTTGACACGCAGTAGAGATGCGGTTTTGCCGAGTGTTAAAATTCACAAAATTTTCAGAATACTACATAATCAGTGATGGTACTTGTTCAGAATATTTGAACGCAAGACGGGATTCGTCTAAACCAGAAAACGAAACTGCAAGTAGCGCTAAACTAAATCAAAACTTCACTCTACAATTTAACAATAGAACAGATAGATTCGATTACGTAACCAGTAAGTATTGTTACGTAATTTGTGTGTAATTTAATCCGATTTCAGCGTCTGTCTCTATGTCGTTTCGTTTTTCACGCCTGCCTGTGGACAACACTGTACTAAATAATCTTAATCACATTAGGTAAACTAAGCTGTTACTTCATGTTTCTTTCTATAGCAATAAAAACCCCACTAAAGTGTACTGTGGTTTGCTTTGAGAAATTGTTTGAAATGACTTCGTTAACTTTCTATAATTGCACCACAGCCGCCCAAACCTTCATCATTACTGGCTGACTGCGTGCCATCTCTGCAACGCTTTTATAGTTGATACGATATCCCTAGAATCGTCGAGAACATTCCTCACAAGTCGTGTATTTTCGATTTGTGTGTTTCCGCTATCTGACAATAGATGGCGTTCCACTTCTCGAACGTTCTAGACGTTACTAGATCCTTTGATATTCGTTTCGGCTATTCGGCGATAGATGACGTGACTCTTACCGGCGTAACAAAATTCTTGCTGTGTCATGTTCTTCTTCAAGTCTAGAGCTCTTGGCATGCACAATTTTCATGAGCTCATCTTGTTCACTCAGAGATAAAGCTGGTAGATATTTTTAGTGAAAATACTAAGCGATTTAGCGAAGTTCCACTGTGGGTCGCGTTAGTTTTATGCATAACCTTTTCAGAGGCACCACTCCGATCTCAAGAAGCGACTTATAGTACTCTGTACGAGGTGGATACGGCATTTGATCTTCACTTGTGTCCCTACTCGTGCCCAGACACCTACTCCCCGGTCTGCCTGAACGTGAACAGGAATTACGGGAAATACTTAAAGATTTACACATTTATCAATCATTGTTCGGGAGATCTGTATTATTGCAAGCATTGGGAAGGTACCTAACTTTGATATTAAACAAAATTTATATCCTTTTTTCCTTTTAATACTTACGTGGAAAGCAAGTGAGACTACATCGGAACCAATCTATCATGCCTGGTTTGCCAAAAAACCTGTCACTTTTGGAGGGATCAATGAAGACAATATCTTCTACCAAACGGATGAAGTTGCTCTGAAGACCGACGCTGCGAATGTTGTCGGTCTCAACTTGTACTTTATCAGCGAACATGTCTTTAGTGCAATATACGCTTCAGTCGAATACCTTTTGTTCTATCATGGCTGCTGCCACACACTGATTTTTCTGCGGACTGTAGCGTTGTGGAGATTGACCGCCTTAATCTGGATGTGAAAATGGAATGCATAAGGTTATCTTTCTTCCGCTTTACAACGGGGGCAAAAGAGACTGGCCACGTTCACAATTGAAGACACGAGTTGATGAAGGGGATATGATACAATTTGATAATTTTGAGAAAACGAGCAACAAACTTTTGTTAATAATATTAATAATAATAATAAAATCATTTATTTCCTTTCATATTAAATAGAATAAAATACATATAAAAGGAAAGACAAAAAAAAGAAAAGGCAAAAGGAGGTGACTCAGCTAATACTGTTCAAAGTCGATAAATCGAACAGCGCTGATTTTCAGTCACCCGCGTTTCCCTTTGGTTAATTGCGGGAATGACTTGTAGTTTTTCTTCGTATATAGCACCTTCATCGCTTGCAATTTCTAAAAATAGCCTTTACAACACGCGTTTTAAGGTCTATGTTTTATAGGCACATAGCACCTTTTAATAATAATAATAAATATTTACTAACAATCACGCCACGTTAACTGGTCCCGTGATAAGTTCGTAAAGAACTTGTGTTACAGGTACCAGATAACGGAAATGAATGTAAGATTTTTATTATACACATACATATATTTAATATACATCCATAACTCTGGAAAAGACATTTATATTTATCATACAAATATTTTCCCTTGGCGGGATTCGAACCCCCTTGTGTAGTGACCATGTCACTTACCACTACACCAGACGGCCGTTAATTTGAAGTCGTCGTGGCCTAATAGATAAAACGTCCGGTGCATTCGTGTTGAGCGATGCACAGGTGTTCGAATCTCAGGCTGATACCAATTTTTCTAATGAAATACGTACTCAACAAATGTTCACGATTGATTTCCACGCTGAAGGAATAACATCGTGTAATAAAAATGAAACCCGCAAAATTATAATTTGCGTAATTACTGGTGGTAGGACCTCTTGTGATGTGAGTCCGCGCGGGTGGGTACCACCACCCTGCCTATTTCTGCCGTGAAGCAGTAATGCGTTTCGGTTTGAAGGGTGGGCCAGCCGTTGTAACTATACTTGAGACCTTAGAACTTATATCTTAAGGTGAGTAGCGCATTTACGTTGTGGATGTCTATCCAGTAACCACTTAACACCAGGTGGGCTGTGAACTCGTCCACCCATCTAAGCAATAACAAAAAAAAATCAATGTAAAAACTCAAAAATCTTAAAAATGGTACTTAACCCCTTCATCCACTCATGTCTTCAATTACGAACCGACCTCTTTTAGAAGAACTAAATCGGTGTTCAAACAACGCGAAATTTACGAACTAGTAAGTCGTAGGGGATGGTCAACCGATGACCGTTATTGTTTTAGACTTTCGCCGACTACCCACATATTAGACAATAAGTTTTTTACCTTAGGGCTTACGTTTAAAGAGGTGTAGGGATTTGCTTCGATTTCCGTCAGCCGTGGACATAGTAAAACAAACTACTTTTCCTGTTTAATCTAGCGTTTTCCTGCAAGAAGAGAGTAACAAACTTACTCCATACATTCTTACAAACTTTCGCGTTTATAATATTAGTAGGAAGTAGGATTCAAGGAAATAAAACTATTAATTATTATTATTTTTTGTTTAGAATTTAGCCCACCACCAGGCGAAGACTCTGAGAAGGTCACCAGTTCAGCGCTAAGTTGGTCCTTTTGCGCCTCATCGAGGTAATAGAAGAAAGCTATCCGGCTTTGAAATGAGCTCCCCTCCACGGTGTTTCCCGAGCGCTATGACATATCCTTCTTCAAACGAGGCTTATGGAGAGTACTTAACGGTAGGCAGTGGCTTGGCTCTGCCCCTGGCATTGCTGAAGTCCATGGGCGACGGTAACCATTCACATCAGGTGGGCTGTACGCTCGTCGGCCTACACGGGCAATAAACTTTTTTTTTACCATAATTTAGTTTGAAACTGCAATATGGTGGTAAGGCGTCTTGCGAGCCCATACAGTTAGGCCTAGTTCTGCCTTAAAACAGTAATGCGTTGCGGTTTTGGAAGGTGGAGCAGCAATGTACTATAAAACCGAGTTAATCATTCGTTGACAATTACAGATACTTATTATTCACTCGATTCGCGGAATCGTCATCGTCGCTTGGCCACTACGGCTGGTTATCCGGAAACTACCGGTACAAACACATAATGGCACCACAAGAACGCATGCCCGGCTTTGGAAAGTAAACAAAAATAAAAATATCTCAAAATAAGTTTATTTCATGTATACCTTTGCCTATTGTGTTATATACTTATTCTGTTATTTCATTTTATATACTTTACTCATAAACTCAAACTTCATAATTCAATTAAAAAAACAACATCAAACAAACAAGTTCTTCTCACAAAGTCCAAGTGCTTAAAGGTCAAAATCTGGACTATAATATATTGTTAAATTCGGAGAACAGAAAATTCATTTATGTTTTAAGCGAGAACTTGTGACTAAAAGCAGATTATACAGAGCGCGATATTTTTATTTCCCTTTGCTATAGGGCCTTTTTCCATAGATACGGTATCGCGTGTACTATAATTAAAATTTTGACATTTAAAAAAATATATTTCGCGCCAAATTACTATGCCTACCTACATATTTAATTCTCTCCACGACGTTATGGCGGCAAAATTTGACATTTCTTCAGAACGCTCAAATCGAAACTGCAATCGCTCAAATCCTGTTCGGGGTGATGAATGATGTGCAACAAAACCTTAACTTTATTTACCGAAGACCATTCGCATATTTTACATGTGAAAACGTCTTTCCCGCGAACTTTTCTTTTCATGCCGTGTTTCTCGTGTTTGTGCCTGTTCATCGCCTGATGACAAACCTCTAGACCGCACTCATCACACTGCTTCCTGCGTTTCTTGTGAGCGAAATAAACGTTCATATCGTCGAATTTCTTCCCGCACAACGTGCACGCGATGATAACCCGTTGTTTCTCGTTGCCGTGCAACTTCTTCTGGTGGGAATTCAACATGCGATAGTTCCGCGCTATGTAAGGACAGTGCTGACATCTCAACGGGTTGTCGGGCCGGTGGATCAGTTCGTGCTTCTTGGCGTATTTCTTCGAAACGCTCCTATAAGGGCAGTAGGAGCATTTAAATGGTTTTATACCTGGAATAATTACTAGAACATTAATATGTCATTATTAAGTAGCAACTTAACGTTTTTTTTTTTACTATTTAAGTTGATAGCCTTGAGAGGCTATGTCAGCGTAACCTAACAAGTAGGTGAGCTTACGTAGCTTTTGAGCCTGACGACGTTGCCAACACTAATCCTAGCAAGAGTAGTGTTTCGCAGAATCTACCACCGGATCGGAAACGCGATCCCCTGAAAAGATCCGGCGAGAAACTCAGTGGGCTGTGTCTGTGGGTTAATCTACTCGTCGAGCCCTTCATCGCAAGCGACGGGCTTGACGAGAACGATGACTGGTGCTTGAGGTACCTAGAAGCACCGTTAGTGGATCGGCAGGATCCGAAATGACGTGGCAACTTAACGACAAGTCTCTATAAGCGTGTTATTATTGTATGAAATACTTGTTATCTTGATCACCCGTTTTACTGTGATTGTTCACAACAGAAAGAAAACCACTCAAATTTCTTACTTAACTCATGCTCATTAATGCCTCCGACAATGAAGGGATAACATAGTGTGATCAAATCAAACAGATGATTTGCATAAATACTATACCATTATAGACATAGATCTGGACCCTCGAGGGAGGTGGTGGCATTCGCCGTTAAATGATTGTCCAGATTAGTATTTACTGCTAACTCGCATGTTTGATGTGTAGCTATCATGCTTTTTAGGGTTGGATGCATTGATAATGTTCTGACCATTGAAGATGTCCTTACTATATTATAAAGTTTTTTTTTTTTATTGCTTAGATGGGCGGACGAGCTCACAGCCCACCTGGTGTAAAGTGGTTACTGGAGCCCATAGACATCTACAACGTAAATGCGCCACCCACCTTGAGATATAAGTTCTAAGATCTCAGTATAGTTACAACAGCTGCCCCACCCTTCAAACCGAAACGCATTACTGCTTCATGGCAGAAATAGGGAGGGTGGTGGTACCTACCAGCGCGGACTCACAAGAGGTCCTACCACCAGTAAGTATTCATGCAGTAAGATGATTGGAAGCATAAACAATCACTGCCCATCTTCTATCATAAAGCACCCTTTGTGATACTTATAAATTATTTGTAATAGTATATTTTATGTCTAATACGGAATCAGAAAGAACTCACCTTGATGTATCCTAACGTGTTCTTCGAATCCACTTTTATTGTATGTCGAGTATTGACACATCGAGCATTGAAAAGCATTTTCTCCACGGTGTGCCCTCCGTATGTGTTGACTTAATTTCTCTTCACTGTCTACGGTTCTATTGCACTCATTACACTTGAAATTCTGGATGCTACTCGTATTGGTGCTGCAATATTATTTATTTATAATATGTAGTATGATCGTTTTAGACTTTTGGAAGTTATTCTATTCGAATTTACTAGTTATTTGTGTAATTACTCATGGCGAGGGCATAGCTTAGGTGGCAAGGGTATAGCCACAACTTGCTTGCTTATTCTGATTTCTGATTTGAAGAGTAGAACAGGATATCAAACTTCAAATGTAAAATATCTGCGAGGCTCAATTGCTCTTTAGCACCAGATAGGTTATTAGCTTACTCCACTGGGCTTCAATATTGAGAAATAAAGAAAAAAATAATATGTTAAATAATAATGACTGAGAGAGAGAGAGAGAATACACTTTATTGCACACCAAAACACAATTCACATTAAAATCAATCAACAAGTAGATATGTTTGTACAAGGTGTTCTTATAGCTAAAAGTGATCTCTTCCAGACAACCGTTTCATTACAGAAATCCTTGAAACATAAAGAAATAGCAGGTATGTTGCAATGTGCTATTAGTGTACTACATTATTACAGAAAATATAAATAACAATTTGTAAGTATATATAATAATTTATTACTTTATCATTATCATTTTTTCTAGGAGCCATTTAATGGCATCATCATTTACTGATGCTGACTACAGTGGTGCCTAGTTTGTTTCTCAAATGAAGTGAGGGACTTAATTAGCATATTTGTTAGTGTGCTGTAAGTGTCCACAAGTATCTTCAAAGAATCTCGTCTGGAATGTGTTTATTTCTGTCACCTATAAAACACCAGAAAGTTCTAGCACAGGGCTCTTCAATTTGAACTTTTTTTTTTAATTGTTGATGTTAATATGGGCATTCAACATACTTGTTCTGGACGGCTACTGTTTCCGTAACAGGTTCTTCGGGTGTATATACATTTTTGTATTCAGTAGCTACATCCACGAAAACAATGGGACCATCTTGCGACATTCCGTGATTAATGGTCACTGGAAAAAAAGGCGTTTGCCACACGACAAAGGTATTTCGCAAAAATATTCTAAATTAGAATTTGTAGATTCGAATGAACATTATTAACTAAATTAATATTTAAATTTTCATTTTTTCTTTTAGAGTGGTTTCTTGTATTTTTGCATATTTTTTTACAGATTGTCCGAGTTTTCTTGACGATTAATACTGTTTATTCCAAGACAGTCGAATACCACAATAATATGAGGCTTTAACATATATTGCGATTGTAGCTATGCATAGCTTTTAGACAGCAAAAAATTTTAAATTCGGTAGAAATTTAGTTAATGATTTGAACTATTTATATTTGGCGGCAATAATAATAAGTAAAATTCATTTTTTAAATTTTTTTATGTTCTAATCTGTTAACGCGAAAACAACAAACACTAACTGACACAAAGCTTAACAAACGTCAAACTTTTTTTTTAAAGGGATTTTATGACCTTGTCACTAAAACCTTTAGGCCAAGTCTTATTTTAATTTATATTCTTATTTTTATGAAAAATGAAGTCCAATGGAATGACGATGATTAATTTGAGATATTAATCAACTGAGGTGAAATTAAATGAAATGGTATGAGATAATATAGGATGAAATATAATCTCAGTAAAATGGTGGTTATTTACTGAGACTTTTTCAGTAGGCTTTTTGGAGGATCCCGAGAAGCTACATCCACCGGCTTTGGTTTCATTTTCCTACATTTGTGCACTTTCACAGACATAAAACAGTTAACAAATCACCGTTATTACACATTTGAACCTAAGAAACACATAGACAAAATAAAACAATTCACATTACGTTCACTCCTCGCGTTCCCGCTAAAAAGTCCTATGACAGAAATGAAAATACCCGCTATAGATAATTTATTACTAAAGAATATTTAGTCTTTACCCGCTAAGATTGAATTCTAAATAAACGGCTACATTTCTGCGCCAAGAAATATGAACCAAATTACTAAAAAAAAGCCGTTTCCACCACTGCGAAGACCTAAATGCATAACGGACCCGAATGAAAAAGCAAAAAGATGTGTTTCAGAAAAACAATATGTGATTGTAACTTTGAAAAATAATAACAAACTTGTTGTTTCTTCTGATGGCTACCACGGGCTAATAATAGCGGGAAGCGTGTATAAGTGTGTATTTTGTAACAGAGAAATGGACTTGGATCATGCCTATAAAGAATATCACAAAAAAACCGCCGGTCATTTAAAAGCTATGACTTCTAATCCAAATATGGAGGATTATGGAGAAAATTTGATACGAAATGTAAGTATGAAAAGTATTTCTGTATATGACAATAATTTACATAAGCTTAAAAGAAATTTCAATTTAATTTTAGTTAAACGTATAAAGGGATTAAAAAAAATTATAAACTTTTTTTTAATTCGCTTAGTAATTATATTCAGTTCACAGATTAGTACTAAATTTTAAATTTATCAATATAATAATTTACCTTAAGTGGAGTCATTCGGATTGATCTCATTGAGAGATTCGACGTGAAATTAAGACGCTCGTAGGTGAACACTATGTTATATCATGAAACTTTTTATCCCAGTTATGTTGTAGTCAATCTTTCTTACAGCTCCGTGGCAATGGTTATTACTGCACAATATGTAACATCATCTTGCCAAATCCAGTTGTAGATCAACATTTAAAGTCGGATACTCATACATCTGAATTAGGGAGAGCTGTTGCCAGTGTGAATGCTTATAAAGTGGTTTAAGACGTGCAATATCGATTTAATGGTTCTGTGATCAATATGAACTCATCTAAATTACTATACATCTACTGGCGTTGGTCTAAGGGCCAATATTATCAAGATCAAGATCTTACCTGCTAATAAATTTTAAAAACTGTATTGAGAATAATTTTATTTGAAAATTTTTATTTTATGTAACAGTCCTGAAATTGACATAATTCCTTCTAAATACAAAAAAAAAAAAAAAATTATTGACATAATTTATCAGCTTTGGCTACAGAGAGAACAGAACTAATGTAGAGGTAATGATGAGGTTTCTAAAGCCCAATTATGCCAACATGTACAAATGTTGACTTAATTGTATTTCCAACAATTCTGACCACTGAGTTGTGGCAATTTTGTGTGTTATCATATATAATTTCACAGAGAATCGTATACACCAGAGGTACACAACTTGAATAGAACCAAGATCTACTGTTTACCGACAAAACCATTTCCAATCTACCAACATTGCTTGAAATTTAATGAAACAATATAGTTCAGTATACAAATGAGTAGTATATTTTATTATATAGGATAAATAATGGGACAGAAAGGCCAATAACAAATAATACAAGATAAAGATGATACATGCAGTAATTAGTGATTACATTGTGCTGTCTTTTCCATGTATTTGTATTTTTTGCCTAGCCACGATGGAACCAAAAGCTGCAATGGATCAGTTGACCACCCTTGATATACACATTTAGCCAGATATATAATATATATATATAACAGTTATTTTAAATTGGTAAATAAACTGCAATAATATAAGAACCTCAAAATTAGAAACTTTAAGTTTTACAAATTGTACTTAACATATAATAATATCGCTGCATTCTATACATAAAAATGAATAATTTAGGATTGTTTGTTTTATGCACCCAAATATCCTGTACGAGTTGAAATTTTAGACAAGTTTGCACCCAAATGGTTTCTTGGCTACCATAAACAAAACAGACAACCAGTAGTGTTTTAATATTTCACGAAATGCAACGACTGTTTAACAATATTCTTCATATATGTTATCAAATATTTTCGACGGGATTAAAATAAAAACATTTTTTTTTAACACTAATTTATTAAAATATTACTTCTTTCGCTTTTTAATTCTCTTTTTTTGCTTCTTTTTACCGTCTTTATTTATTTTGGCGATCTTACGTTTGTGCAACCAAACCGGGTACTGTCCGTTCTGATCTTTCAAAGTTTTCGTATTAAAAACTCTTTTCTTGCCGCCTTCGCTATCGACCACAACGTTTTCATCATCTGAACTCATTTCGACGTCTTCATTGTCCTTTTCGATGTCTTCTAATACTTTTTTGCTTTTCTTTAAATCGCCCGCGTCCAGAAATATAACTTGCTCAGATTCCATAACCTCACTTCCAGCTGGTTTCTCTTCATCTTTGACGCCGAGCATTTTTTTCAATCGCGCTAATTCTTTTACCGCATACCGTTCTCGTTTGATCGCCCTGCATTTTCGCTTCCATCTGCTCCTAATCGATTTCGCCATTGCGTTTTAAAAACAAAAATATTTTGAAGCAACGCCACGCGCTTTTGAAGGTAATCGCGTGAAAGGAATGTCAAAAGTCAAAAATGTCAAACCGCTAGCCTTTTCAGCTGTTTGTGGATTTAATGACCAAATTGCATAGACCTATATAGTAGGGACACGACATATTGTTCTATACGTACAATTGCTTATATAAATAGCACCCATTTTGAAGGCACACACATAAACATATATCTATCTCGTTCTTACTCAGCACTTTAACTCGCAGGAAAACAATATAACAGTATTTCAGTGCGTACATAAAATAAAACATGAATATACGTAAATGTCTCCGTCTCCGTCTAATGAGGCCGAAAATCCGCCATGTTTAGCGCGCCAAATGTCATTGTCACGTCAGTTCGGCCGTCTGTTTTGGGTTGTACATTATTTATTGACTTTGATATCGATTTAATATGATTGCTTATATAAAATTTCTTATTTTATCATGCTTAAAACATACAAAAATAATAATTAAAACGTATTTTATAGGATCTCAAGAAAGTCGATGCCCTAAAACTATTATCTATATGTATTTAAATTCATTATGGAGCCCTCATCCGAAAAATCCATTTTTCGGTCGGAATCTATTGATCATGACACTAATCATAAATACCACTTTAAAATATGTCATCAAAACATATTTAGACATTCTGTTTAGATATTTCGGGAAAAAGGCTACCGACAAAATCTCTTCGGAACTATTTAAATAAAATAGTTTTATTCCGCAGTGAGTAAAACACTATTGTAAATTTGTTAAATATTTAATAATTAAGTGATTTTAGAGAGGAAGTCACAAGGAATGACGTTTGTAATTAATGAATAAATGTTCTGTAGGTGTTTTTTTTTTCACGCGGTCCCTTGATAAGTTTAAAATTTGAATCACTCTCAAGCGAAAGTGATTCAAATGGTGCGGCGCACCTTCCTTGGGGTGCGCTGCGGTAGTATGTTACGGACTTTAGAGTCAGCAAAACAATTAAAATAGATTGTAATAGTCTAAGAAAAACACGTACTCAAAATACGATAACATTTAGCATGCTAGAAATGGGCTGATGGCTTTGAACTACGCCATATCTTTATGTTTTGCGACAAACAACAACTTTATAAAATCAGTGTAGCAACTTTTAAAAATCATCATATCATTTACTTGGCAAATTCGAAGGACGAACTTGTCTTAGATTTCACCCATCTAAATCATATCATATTTGCACATAACAATATACCTACTTACTTCCCATTAAAGTATAAATTCTACAAATAAATAATACTCAACAATACTTAAAATAAAATGAGTCAAGAACGTTTATCGATAAAACCTGATAACATTGAAATCTTTTGTACAGCACTAAAGCCGCCATGTTTTGTGGCCAGATGACGTCACACTGGCACGAAATTTTGGTTGACGTTTCATTTCCATAAGTTTCCTACTTCATTGCCAAATTGGATTCTACAATCACCTGCCGTATGGATTGCGAGTATTGCGACTATTTTTCACAAATAGCTTTATAAAATTAAGCTAGACTCATCAATAATGCTATTTTCTTTCGTATCCAAGTACTACTAAAATTGAGTTACGCAAACGTTATTTTTGTTTGCTGTTGTATTTGTCTGAAATGTCAATTTGTTAGTTTATCGTTCGTTCGTTCGTTAGTTAGTTCGTCTTTAGAGACGAACCTGCATTTTCTGCGCCAATATTTAATAAAATTGTTTCACAGAATTTGGTTGCTACATTACATTCCAATTTGTAAATCTTGTTCTATGAACAATTTGTGGATACAAGTTTCAGTCAAATAATGCTGATATGCTCAGTAGGTATTAAAAAATATTCGACATGCTCATATTGAGAAAATTGAATGCTTTTTAAAGGCTAATGGTGCAAGGAGCAGATTCGTAGTACACAGGCGTACACGCCTACTCACATAAAATGGATTGTAAGGAATGAATGAAGTATCATTTGTAATATATTAAATTTTTGTTAAAGTTGTACTTTTCATTATTGTGTTATGAGTTATGGCAGATATTCATAGCTATTAATCCCTAAAGTCTAGATTTAACTAAATTAGAGTTTACCGTAATGAAGGTTAATTTTTTTTTCAAATGGAGAAACAAAAAAAAAAAACTTTCTACTTTGTGATGTTTTAAACGTGAAGGAATAAGTAAAACATGAAATTAAAACATTATTTTTTATATTGACATAGATGGCTGTTTAAGTATTAGATCCGTTTTACTAAATTTATAAATTTTGAAATCACGAAATTACTCGATGAAAAAGTCAGAACAGAATAAATCGACTAAGAACGTCTCTATGAAAATCAATAAACCCATCTCACTCACCAATTAATCTCTTGTTCGATTTTGTTTTTGTCATGTCAATCTGTCAAAAATTTTCGTAGGTCAGTGCTGCGGTCCCAAAGGAAAACCAAAAGAGTACCTGCTCTTAATAATCTTGGACTCGTTCCAAAACGCAGTTTGTTTACTTCACCCGGCTTAATATGCTTTAATTCATGTCATTCCCTTTGTTCGTTTCGTATTCGTTGGTGTACATTCTACCATTGACGTGAAAAACTTTTCCGATTCATTAAAATTATCAAGGTGGTTTTTTAAGTGTAAAATGGGTTCGCTGCAGGCGGAGAACGAAAGCAACCAGGAATTAGACGACAGCGGATACGGACAAGAAGGTGAGGTTTTTTTTTTTGTGACCATGTAATAAAACAAAGCAATTTATTTTTCCAAGTCAAAGGGTCATAACTCAACGGCCGGTCGATTAAACGCTCTAAATGATAAACGAATACAAACCTGCATGCTTCTGCGTCAATATAACCGAAGATTTTCTTTGTTTGTAATATTCCTCAAGCCATAATTATTGTTAGAGTTTGTAATTTTAAAATTCATAATACGTTAGCAAAGGGTTTTAATATTTATGCAGCCATTTTAAATGAAGCCAACATCAAAATAATTAAATATGAATTGATTGAGGACACGGAATAAATAACCTGGCAGTATACACCAGGTGTAATAAGAAATGGGATTAAAATAATGCCATAGTCATGTCTCAATGTCTGCCTTCACATTTCTTGATTTAGGCTATCATGTTTGTACAATAATGGCTCTGCACGGCACTGTCTGCGATGTCTGCATGTAACTACTGTATTATTCCCATCTTAATGATACCATAAGCTGGAAGCAATATTTATTCAATCAAGCTAAACATAAAGACTTATTGCTGTAACATTGTCATGTCTATGACAAATAGATATCGTAAGAAACCGTCGACAGTCTAATTGAGAAGAAAGGCTTGCTGTGCTTATGCTGTCTTGATTCATCAAATTGGAACATGTGACTCCCTTGTGACATGATGCTTGAGTTATTAGCCAGAATTGTCTTAAGAGCGAATTAAAATAATGTAATTTCAATTATTATTATTTTGCTGTCTTGGTATGGGCATTTTATGAGAAGCTCATGTAGTCAAAAAAAAAATGTGGGTATGAAAGTAGACAGAATTCTGATGAGGGGTCATTTTAAAAATACTTAGATGGCCTTTGTGAAAGATATATATGCAAGAGAACAAGGTTAGACACTGTGAGGAGAGTAGTTGGAGGCAGCATCCAACAGGCGGTTCACAGACCAGACCTATGTACGTGGAAATACTTGCATGCGTGTGATAGCAATCAGTAATGAGGGAACAATTTAGAAGAAGAAGAATGTAAGCGAAGGGTGTGAGTGCAGAGATGACATTGCTTGAATGGAAAAAGAGGGCATACAATGCAGTATATACTGGTGATAGGATATCTTGTGAATCCACAAGGGTAGGTACCGCCACCCTGCCTATTTCTGTCATGAAGCAGTAATGGGTTTCGGTTTGAAGGGCGGGGCAGCCGTTGTAGTATACTGAGACCTTAGAGGTCATATCTCAACGTGGGTGGCGGCATTTACATTGTAGATGTATATGGGCTCCGGTAACCACTTAACACTAGGTGGGCCGTGACCTCGTCCACCCATTTCGGTAATAAAAAAAGTCTTCACGTTATGGGACAAAAAAATAGAAGTCGAAATATTTTCAATGAGTTCTCAGTGTCACACTATTATGGCTTTAACACATTTAGATAGTTACATGCCTCTTGCATTTAGTTTAAAGATAGCTGTAGCCTAGGTCATGAAATAAAAAAAAAAAACCTGTAATACAAAATAATAATTTTCAATTTGGCAACACTCACAACACACACAATTGTGAGTGTTGCCACAGTTGAGCTATCACAGATCCTTATTTAATGCGAGCAGCGAAGTTGTGTGAATTGATTTATTTTGACAATCTATTTTCACATTTAAATTGCAAATGAATGAAATGAAGCAGATATAATTAATTTGGAAATGGGAATTGTCACTGACTTGCAGTTTGTATGAAATTGATGCAAGAATAATTAAATTGACTGACCAATGTTGGTTTGGGGGACTTCAATTACAAATTCTGGGTTTGTTTGGAGTATCTTGCTTGATGCTATCTATGTCTTGCAACAGGTCCTTTCCTAAAACAAATTTTGAAGAGAGTACTCGGCAATAAGCAATCTTTCTTTCTATCCGTCTTTAATATTTCATGTCTCATAAGAATGTTTCGGGCATCCACATCACAAGAGAATTAAAGTTCGGGGGCAATTGCATGTAAAACATACGTTTTTAAATTTAAAATTTAAATATACACATTTGAATGATGTTTAAATTGATAAATACGTTATGTGTATTCTTGGAGTGTGTTGCTAGAATATTCATTTGACCTCGTCTTTGAAGCGTACATATTGTTACGCGCTGGGGTTCAGGATAAATAAAAATTCTACCGAAATATAAATGAAAACTATATTAACGCTTGGAACACTTAAAACACTTCACAGACACTTTAAAATTCTCAATCCATTTCTTCCGCTTCGCTTCAGATGATCCGTACGCTGTTTCGCTTCGAGTAGTTCCGATTACTAACTGACTGCCTGCCATCTCTGCAACGCTTTTATAGTCGATACCTTAAATATCGATAAATTATCGAGAATATTCCTTCACAAGTCGAGTATTGTGTTTCCGCTATCAGACAATAGATGGCGTTGTACTTCTCGAGCGTTCTAGATGCTATTAGATCCTTCGATATTCGTTCGATTATTCGGCGATAGATGACGTTACTCTCACCGGCGTAACAATATGTATGATGTATCAAACAACTGTGATGCCGGTGCTGTATTCATATTAAAATCTTGAAGTGAAGTGAAGTGGAAGTAAAGAGAGATAGGTAGAGAGAAAATAAATAAGAGAGAAAGAGATTACTTTATTGCGCACCAAAACCCATTTAACATTGAAAATAGTCAACGGGTAACTATAATTGTGCATTAAACAGTTTAATCGCTAAAAGCGATCTCTTCCAGGCAACCGTTGCTATCTAGAGAAGTTCTAAGTTAGATACAACCGGTGTTTTGCGGTGCTTTATTAAGAACGATACTCAGAAACGAAGCACCGCTCTTGCTAGGGCTAGTGCTAGCTGGAGTCATGGTCCAGACGGCTGGCTGATCCTTCGGCTAGTCGTAGGACCGTCGAGGCGATTCGCCCGGTCCTTGTGGATTGGGTGAATCGTGACAGAGGATGCCTCAATTTCCGGCTCACGCAGGTGCTCACTGGGCATGGTTGCTTCGGTGAGTTCCTGCACCGGATCGGAGCCGAGCCGACGGCACAGTGCCACCATTGTGGTTGCGACTTGGACACGGCAGAGCACACGCTCGTCGCCTGCCCCGCATGGGAGGGGTGCCGCCGCACCGGTTTTGTTTTATTTTCCCGTTTTCACAGATACTAAACAGTTAATAGTTACCGTTATTACATATTTGAACCTGAAGAAACACTAAATAGACAAAATAAAACACAACAATCACACAATTTCACTTCTCGCGTTCCCGCATGAAGATATAAACAACAAATTTATGTCAAACCTGCTAATAATATAACACATTTTTCCTTTTCTACATTATAGGAGACATTGATTAGTTGGAGGCAAACAGATCTTATTTAAAAAAAAAAACGTATAAACTTCACATAACTCATCTGAATTCAACATGTTTTAGTGACGTCATTTGGGGTCATAATAAAGGACGGGCTAAACATAGATGTTGCCCGCTCAAATAGATTATGCGTTTTTATTGGTGTCTTTTTTTTCTTTTTTTCGATTATTTGCCCGCCACTCGTTATTTTATTTAAGCGATATTTTCATAAGGCGCCTTTTCTGTGGACGTCTCTCAACCTAATCTCCGGCTTTAAATGTTGTTTTCTTATTATATAAACACTAGTGGTCCCGCAGTAGTCGAAATTCGACTATAATTAATTGAAATTATAAGTTCGAACATTATTATGATTAGACTTATTATACTTCTATAATCACATATTTCGTCAAGGCTACACTATAGATATATTAATATTAAAGACAAACAATATTAATCTGTTCTCAATTGGACCACAGACTTTAAACAATAACCAAAAGAGTTTAAATGCGTGTGAGTCAAAAACATATGGTAGTATGTGTAATTTTTATTTATTGACTTCATATATTGGTGGTAGGACCTCTTGTGAGTCCGCGCGGGTCGGTACCACCACCCTGCCTATTTCTGCCGTGAAGCAGTAATGCGTTTCGGTTTGAAGGGTGGGGCAGCCGTTGTAACTAACTTGAGACCTTAGAACTTATATCTCAAGGTGGGTGGCGCATTTATGTTGTGGATGTCTATGGGCACCAGTAACCACTTAACACCAGGTGGGCTGTGAGCTCGTCCACCCATCTAAGCAATAAATTTTTTTTTTTTTACTGCGTATAATTTAAAAAAAAATTGCATTCTGCACTCCTCTATATTCTCTATAAATGTGGCAAATTTCATACTCCTCGGTCATGCATCGCGTATCAATATATAGATACATGTAAGGTTGTAATTGTCCACAAAAAGAGTTAAAAACAAAAACTTGGTCACACGTATGTTTGCCCAGCAGTCAGAGGCGGGAACTATTGCAGCACTGGGTCAATCAAAATCGATGCCATCGGCTTTAGACATGCAACTAGGTTAAGTACAGACACAGCCCACTGAGCTTATCGCCGGATCTTCTCAGTGGGTCGCGATTCCGATCCGGTGGTAGATTCTGCGAAGCACTGCCCATGCTAGGGCTAGTGAAGCTAGGCAAATGAAGGATTTTGTAAATTTTCAGAAACCACAAATTGATAAAATTTAATATCAATTTGTCTATAACAAATAAAGACATTTTTTTTCTTTTTATTGATGCACAAAACAAATTACATAGAAATTATAAGTTTAAATGTTTAATATAACAATCTGGATTGCAATTCAAAACAGGTGCATACAGAAAAAAAATATAACAGAACCGATGCCTAAATACCATGTATACTTACATGTATACACACATACACACACATACGCTCACTCACACATACACAACCGCACGCGCGCACACTCACACACATGTAAGTTACTATCTGATTAAATTAAATCTAATGTATCATTAACTGGACAATATTAATTATTTGAGAATATGTCTAACTAATTTACAATATTTATAAAAATTATTCTCAAATATATCAAGATCTGTGTTGCCACTTGCCAACTCATTATATTGTCGTGCCATTCTAACAATGGGATTAAAGTAAGACTTGTATAATTTATTAATTTTTTTTCTGTGTTTAGTTATACAATAATTAAATGCATTACCTTTAACAACATATAAGTTTAGGGGCATCCGCTAAAAGATGTCGCTAGTTTCCATACAAAACAATATTTGTCTTAAAGTATCGCAGTTTCAGGGCCCTCGGCAAACCGACGGTCCGAACGTTGTTGTTCGGAACTTGTATATATGCGAGCTTATCATGAAAATGTCGTAAGCGAGATTCAAGACGAACGAGAGAGGCCCGTAAATATTGTTGTTGAGTGCTTGAGTTGCTTATCTGTAACTAATTTATGTGTGTTATCTATGCCACCCACCTTGAGACATGACTCGTAAGGGTCTCGTTTTTAACAACGGCTGCCCCGCCCTTCAAACAAAAACTCATTACTGCTTCGTGGCAAAAATAGGCAGGGTAGGGTGGTGGTACCTTTTTTTTTTTTAACGCTGGGGAATCCATTTACGGATACCCGGTCGAGGTGGGGTAACGGACCGGGTTATGTCGGACTCCGGCGCCTCCTGAGAGGAAGAAGGGGAGAAGAGAAGGGCCGAGGTCCTTCACCTCCCCCAATTTCTCACAGGAGACTGGGTGGTGGTACCTACCCGTGCTGATAGCTACTCGCGACACCAATATAGCCCCTCGAGGCTACTAGCCGAGGATAAGCAATAAAAACGCTGATTAATTCGTTCGGTTCTTTTTAGATGCTTTTTTTCTGAAACCGCTTTGTGTTTACCTTGTGAAGCACGATTTAGTTAGTCGATTTTTTCTTTAAAAAATGCTTTTGTTATTAGACAAGTGGCGCCACTCGACTAAGCGGACACAACACTGAATTACCTAAGCAGTTGTTTGCTACGTAAATGCAACGAAATGCATACGACCCCAGGTCTTGGAAAAAAATCAATATATGACGCCTGACCTACTTAACGTTTATCTAGACGAGTTTGTCCCTTCAAGTATGTTAGGTCAACGCTTACGCTTTACAACGGTTACATGATCACGATTGACTTCCACAGTGAAGGAATAAATAACATCGTGTAATAAAAATCAAACTTATACAAAATACAAATTATAATATTATCAATATTTTCGTCCATAATTATTATAAAATATTTTTTTGTGTATCTCAGGAATGTGGACAAGATAGGACTATCATAACAAATTACATTATTATTTTTGCAACGTTTCGGTCTTTTATTAGACCTTCATCAGGCATCTGAAAATTACACATATTGATAACCAACAATATAACATATAAAAAAACAACAATTGTCGACACTACCATATTTACCATAATATGAATTTAAACAATCACTATCCTGCACTGCACAATTGCCTTAGACATCAGAAACTATCACAAATCAACAAAGCCGCTAAATTAGTTAATTACTATTTCTGATTTTTTGTTGGCTTTGTTTCCAAAATCTTGTCCACATTCCTGAGATACACAAAAAAACAAATTATAATTTGCGTTATTACTAGTGCTAGGAGATCTTGTGAGTCCGCACGGGTAGATACCACCACCTGTTTTTATTCCTACCTATGCTGATAGCCTTGAGAGGCTATTTTAGCTTCTCTTTTTCGTCTAGGTGAGCTCACCGGGCTTAAACCGGGAGTGTTGCTAACACTGGCCCTAGCAAGAGCAGACAGCAGGGACAGAGAGAGAACATACTATATTTCTACGATTAAAGCTTAAACTAAGAATCGCGAGCGAAATCGAATAATTATACTGGAGTTAGTGACAACGTTACGAAAAGTGTCACTTCAAAAACAAGGCTAAAAACGTATCCAGACGTGGCATTTGCAATTCTAAAACATTGCCTAACACAGACCTAAACATCTCAAGGCTTTATAATCGCCTCGCTCGCAGTATTTTTATCTAGATTCAATTTTGGTTTTATCTAAATGATAAAGGAGTATGGCTTCAGCGTTGGTCCGACGTAGTGGTGTGAAACGGCTTGTGCGATGTCTTGATTTTGTTTTAGTACAAATATTTTAGTCGATTTTCTCGCAAGGATCGATTTTAACGAGTAACCAAGTGCCTTCAGAGCTAGAAGACAGATGTCAGGTGTGAGTAGAATGTGGGAGACAATTTATTTATTTACTAGCTGAGTCTCGCGATGTTACCCACGGTACGACAATAGGGTGTATGTACGGTATATATACTCATATGTATATAGTAAACAGCTGTTATTTCAATATTACGAACAGACACTCCAATTTTATTTATATGTAGATTTAAACTCCGCTCAAGCAATTAATTACCCGATTACTCGACTATTAAGATCTTTTTGTTCGACAACCCGAGCGCTATTTCTCTTAAAAAATGTGTATGTTTGAATCACACGTTTTTTTATTTTATTTTATTTTATTTTATTTTATTATTTTATTTTATTAGGAAGACAAACAGTGAACTTAAACTATATAAACTCTAAACTTACAACTAAACACCATTTAAATGTCTCCGCATTTAAATAACTATAAAGTATAAAGGATTGTGGCGTCGCATCGCCTAGAATTAAATAATTAAAGTAAAACGTAAAACTAAAATAAAACAGTTTGAGAAAAAAAAAACAGAAAATCGTAGTAAATAGAAAATAATTAATTAAATATTTGCATTCAACCATCGTTCATAGGTTATACTCGTATCTGTCATGGTTAATGACAATTTAATAATATTTCATATTTAAATAGAAAATTTAATTTAAAACAAAAGAAAAATAAATAACAGCCGACCGAGTTTCTCGCCGGATCTTCTCACTGGGTCGCGATTCCGATCCGATGGTAGATTCTGCGAAGCACTGCTCTTGCTAGGGCCAGTGTTAGCAAATTCTCTCAGGTTAGGCCACCAGCGAACAGATAGGGGAATAGAAGAATACAGATAGTAACAACTTTGCACATTTTTTTTATTTTTTATTGCTTAGATGGGTGGACGAGCTCACAGCCCACCTGGTGTTAAGTGATTACTGGAGCCCATAGACATCCACAACGTAAATGCGCCACCCACCTTGAGATACATGTTCTAAGGTCTCAAGTATAGTTACAACGGCTGCCCCACCGTTCAAACCGAAACACATTACTGCTTCACGGCAGAAATAGGCAGGGTAGTGGTACCCACCCGCGCGGACTCACAAGAGGTCCTACCACCAGTAATTACGCAAATTATAATTTTGCGGGTTTCATTTTTATTACACGATGTTATACAGATAGATAATAGCTTGACCTATATTTTATATATGATGTGTGTGTTCGCTGATTGATGTTTCCGCTTGGAGAGCATCGGTCGCCCTTCTCGCTGGAGTCCTAGAGCGGGAGATTAAGAAGTAGGGATGATCGATATTAGATAGAATCGATTTAAAAGTATCGATGGGAAAACATCGATGTTTTTGGTAGGCAATAAAACTGTCTATTTTATTTATTATACATGTATATTAATTAAAACTACGTTTCACTTGATTATAAGCAAATACGGTACGGTAGTTCGCAAAATGGTTGTACTATCTAAGGAACTCACTATCTAGAAAGTACATCCACCGTTAGATGGTCCTAAAATATATATAAATATTTTAATATTTAATTATCGATAATTATCGAAACGAGAACATCGATGTTTTCCAGCTAAACATTGATGTTTATTCAACATCGATATTCAACATCCCTATTCGACATCCTTATTCAGAGATCGGTATGAATAGTCGGGAATATATGTACCACTATAGCGCCTTTAGAACCGAAATAGCTTAACTAAAAAAAATAAAGAAAATGTGTTTCATACTACAAAAAAATTAAATTTACATTTTAGTCTAGGAAAGGACAAAGTATACTTCCGTCTCCTTTAAATGTAGCGCATACCTTAAACTTTAAGACCATTGGACGGCTCGACAGACAGAGGTTTAGTAAAAAAAAAATTGTAAATTTATTCCTACCGAAAATCTTATCGAAAAGTTATAGGTGGATCACATATAACACGGTAGGTAAGTTCCTACAAAGTCTCGCGTTGTGCGAAATCGTGTTGTATGATACGAAGATATAGATATATAGGCTATAGAAGCCAATACAGAAATGCGAGTTTGTTTGTTTATGTGAAACATCTCGACTATGCCTGTCTTTATTTTTTTAACTATTACACACAAAAAAATGCAGTAAAATTTCGGTTATTTCCATATATTGTGTGTTCATAGTGCGTAATGTAATTTTTTAAATGATTCTAAACAAAACATCTCGTTATCGTGTTGTAGAAGTACCGCGTTATAAGAGAGGGTATTTGGGTATTGTTTGTTTTCGTGTTAGAGTCGAACTGTGTTAAAGGAAGGTTACCTATTTTAAAATACTAGTGGTCCCGCAGTAGTCGAAATTCGACTATAATTAATTGGAACTCTAAGTTTGTACACTATTAAGATTGTATTTTATACTTCTATAATCACAAATTTCGCCAAGACTACATCTATTCTCAATTTGACAACAGACGTCAAGAACAAAAGTTTGACAATAAATAGTATGCATGCGTGTGTGCGTCAAATACATGGTAGGTATGTAGTGTGTGTAATGTTTTCTTTATTGATTTAATGTATCTTTTATGCATTATTTTAAAAAAATATTAGCATTGTGCACTTCTCTATATTCTCTATAAGTGTGGAAAATGTCACACTCCTCCGTCCGCGCGATTTTCGTAAAAAGGGATACAAAGTTTTTGCTTTACGTATTAATATATAGATATAACGCGCCCGTTCTGGGAACCGCGGAGTGGAAGAAAATGAATAGTGAGCCAGTATCGCGTCCTTATTGTTCACGGTCACGTTGTGGGTCACGTTGGGAGACTTCATCCTAGGGGACCCGAACTAACCTACTTTTAATAACAATAGCGGATGCACGAGCCGAGCTCTGAGGTATCGCTTCTGTTGTGAGCTACGCAATTTATGCTTAATCACTGGTGCTTAATCTCTTATCACTGGTGGTAGGACCTCTTGGGAATCCGCACGGGTAGGTACCACCACCCCGCCTATTTCCACCGTGAAGCAGTTATGCGTTTCGGTTCGAAGGGTGGGGTAGCCGTTGTAACTATACTGAGACCTTAGAACTTATATCTCAAGGTGGGTGGCGCATTTACGTTGTAGATGTCTATGGGCTCCAGTAACCACTTAACACTAGGTGGGCTGTGAGCTCGTCCATCCATCTAAGCAATAAATAAAAAAAATTGCATAGCTCACAACACTATTTATGCTCAAACAGCGTAGCGTGCGAATGGGACGTTCAGACGAATGCTTAATAGCTTTTTAACGTTTTTGTTTTGTTTTTTTTAAAAACTTAATTCCGTCGTTGCCAACATAACATAGATAGTTTGTAATACTACCATTGTAATGCAAGCGTAGAGGGTACTGTAAGATAAAAAGAATAAACCGCGAAGTGGGTAGTTCAAGAAAAACATGCTATATAAAAAGCGCCGCTTTTGTTGATAAAAAGCACCGCGCTATTGATTTATAATATAGGCGCTTTTTAAAATAGCATTAGCGGTGAATTGTTTAAGTAACGTTTTCATCGTCTAAATCCCAATTTTCCAAATAAGAATTGTTTGTTTGAATCATTGAATAGTACACAATAGATATAACCTGTAAATGTGATTCTAACAAAATATAATAAAAAAATAATCTAATAGAAGGATAACAGATTCAGATGCTGTCATTTCGGTCATGTTTAACAACGACGATGAGATAAAAAATATAAACAAGCATCAGTTAGAATCACTGAGCATTTGTGATCCGCAGATTCGATATCAATGAAGAAGGCATCGTCCAGTGAGAATGGGGGGTACGCGGGATCAGCGGAACTCCTGGACCTGTCCGACGACGTTCTGCTCTGCATCCTGAAGTACTGCACACCAAGAGACCTGAAGGCGTTGGGATAGTAAGATACGATTCATTCTCATACGACTTTATCGGTCACAATTAACCTATTTAGGGCTGAGCTTGTGATATAAGTAGGTATCTCAAGTCTCTGTTGTATAGTGCAACGTTTGACCCCGCCTTTAAAACTGGAACGTATTACGGCTTAGCGGCAGTGATAGACGGAATAGTGGTACTTAACCGCTTTGGCGTACAAAGCGCCCCATCATTACATGCACACGGTTGCCGTCATTGCCGTCATAAGTCTTGTTTTTACCCCTACCTAATCGTTGGTGGCCTAAGGGGCTATTCCAACCAAGTAGGTGAGCTTACGCGTTCAATCTGAGAGAATTACTAACACTGGCTCTAACAAGAGCAGTGCTTCGCTGAATCTACCACCGGATCGGATCACTTCGACAAAGAATTGATAAATTTGGAGACTCTTTTACAGCACCTGTCCTCGTTTGGGAGCCCTTGTCGTGGACCGAACGCTCTGGGAGAGCGTCGATGCTCGCGAAAGCCCGTCTGGCCCGAAGCGTCTCCGTTGGCTGCTCACACACGGCCTCTCGTCCACCACCTCTGAGCTCATGCTGTGCGGCTACGCGAGGGAGGCAGCCGGGTGAGCAATTTGTTATCCGACCTACCAAACATCAGCACCATACACTACAAGTGCAATACGTACTAATCTCACAATAAATGCTGACACGATTACTGGTGCCGCCTGCATGTATGCAGCGGTCATAATTTGGTATACAGACTCCCATGTAAATAAAACATTATTACGAACAAGCTTATCAAATAAGGTCCAGGCTTGCAGAGTACCTCTACTCCGAAACTGCAAATGGTGTCAGCAAAAACAAATGAAAAGATAATAAATTTTCACCTACCCTCTAATTTATACCTGCTCCAGGAGCAAGGAGATGCTTGAACAGAAGGGTTCGCCCCGAGGCCCTTACCGTACCCCGTATAAGGGTAAACGACGACCCTGACGATGAAATGTCCTGTAAATGTTCTTAACGGTAGGCAGCGGCTTGGTTCTGCCTCTGGTGTTGCAGAAGTCCATGGGCAACGGTAACTCACCATCAGGGGGCCGTATGATCTACCGTCTGCCTACAAGGTCAATAAAAAAGTGTGACGTCATTTGTGGCCAAATTCACAAATGCGCGGAATTCGATCAAACCCATTTGATATTTTTCGAAATTTGTTTTGCTTTTATTTTGTGATTTTTTAATGGAGTTAAATACATTTTTAAACCATTTTATGGGTATATTATTGGTGTTAGATTTTAGTCAGTAAAAATTCTTCCTCAGATGCCTTGGTCACATGAACTGCAAGCACAAGGAGGAAGAACCCACCGATCTCACGATTAACAGTTTGTACGCTGGTGTCTTAGGGAACCCTGAACAATCCTCGAACGGAGGTAAGTACTTAGACTGATTACTCTGGAAACACTTAGATTATTATTAGCTCGATTTATATCTATTCGTCGGAGACGGTCATTAGTTTGGTAGCTACACGAAACGCGGCAAGATTCCCGAGAGGTGACAACACGATCGGGATGTTGTCGGAAGTCAGCTAACTTCGTGCTACGACAGAGCCTAGCCGATGGAGGCGTGTAGAGGCCATTTGACACTTACGAATCAGCCTTCTTGAAGAGCGGTACCTCCATCCTAAGAACTGTTATTCGTTTTCGTCTGCTAATGTCAAGAAGATCTTAAAATTGTTCGAAGGCAACAAACGTGTTGTGTGCTCAAAATTTCCTACCCTAAATAAATACCCTAATTTTGATAACAGCGTTGCGTAAAGCTATTTGTCCCAAAAGTGACGTGCCGCCATATGTCAAGTTAGCATCTAATTGGGAGAAACTGCCGGCAGCCACATACCGGCGTCCATTCCGGACAACTCCGTTGATCATTGGTATGGTCTTCTTCAGATCTGAATCAAGCAGTCAGGGGGACGATCTTCTCAAGCGGCCCTGTAGCTCAGATCTACGATTCGATACCAAGGTGAGAACGAACTTCGTAATAACAACTAGACACCAGCAATCCCTAGCGAGACCTATGTTGTATCCTTAAAGAAATCGTTTTCCACTAGGTGCTATTGGTATGCCGGCGAAACATATATTCTAAATGTCGTTAGCGCGATTCGGACTTATGCGGCCGCCACACACCACGGCAACTAAGAAGATCGCTTATGTGCCATAAAAGCCATCACCGCCGCCCAGAGACGAAATGACTGGAAGATTTTTCCCTAAAAATCGGGAATTTATTCCTCCAGACGGGTCCACCTGGTGTGACGGGTCTACCAGAGCTCATAAACATCACGTCAGCGCTGCTCACCTTAAGACCTTATGGTATTCAGTCGATGTCACGAAGACTTAACAATATGCGCTATGACCAAGAGGGGTTTCGCAGTCTTAAGTTAAAATTCCAGGGGTGTCTGCTACAACGCGCTCCCGGAAGCCGTGGGTAAGCAGCTGTCCGGTGACTGGGCCCCGCCGGATGACACGTGCCCTGGTCCCCAGTTCACGTTGACCCAGAATCTCTTGACCAGCTTGGAACAGCAGTGCCCTAATTTGACGACATTAGCTCTAGACTACTGCAACATAGATTGTTCCATGGTGAGTTCTCAAGAAGGAATAAATTTAGTTAAAAATAAATAAATAAAACTGTACTCAAGAATGCGTTACGTTTGACGTCACTTGTGTTCAAATAAACGCCTAACTAATCATAGTGCGCAGTTTGCTTGTTAGATAAACATTAAAACAAATCTTTGTAGTGATACAATTGATTGACTTTAGAATTGATTGTCGTATAGCCAGGTAAACTTAGGCGGTTGTGGGAGTCCATGGACATCAACTTGGATGCTGGAACCTTGGATCGTGAGGTCGGAGTCTCAATTATAACGTCTGCATCTACGTCCAGACCGATGTGCATGATTGCGCTGCGGAAAGTAGTAGGATGTCGGTATCCTCCCGTTCGGGTTAGGTGATTACATCGAACTGTTCGCAGCGAGCCATCTGTCACTTCCCGCGGAGGCTGAAGGTGCTCTCGTTGCGCGGGTCCAAATGCTACAACCAGCCCCTGGACAAGTCGTTTCTGTTCAAAATCCAGGATTACCTGAAGGAGCTCGAGGTAATGATGACTGTTGAATGACCTTAGAAGAAATATCTTTATACCCTCTTACTTATGATATTAGCACAAATTGCCTCAGAACAAATTTCTTTATACCCCTATGCTTATGATATTAGTATAAATTACCCTGGAACAAATATGTTGATACCCTCTTACTTGTGACATTAGCACAAATAAACTCAGAATAAATTTCTTCAAACCCTCTTACTTATGATATTAGCACAAATGACTCTGGAACAAATATTTTTATACCCCTCTTACTTATCATACTAGCATAAATGACCTTGGAACATTTAATATGCATTTTTATACGATGAATGCCAATGTTTGTGTCGCTGGATGGGATATTTGTTACTTTTCAATCCATACTACCTGGAGCCACTGCGGTCATCCACAGTGCGTTTCCAGAGGTATTTTTTGCCACGTACCATCCGGCTATGGAATGAGCTCCCCTCCACGGTGTTTCCCGAGCGCTATGACATGTCCTTCTTCAAACGAGGCTCGTGGAGAGTATGAAGCGGTAGGCAGCCGCTTGGCTCTGCCCTTTGGCATTGCTGAAGTCCATGGGTGACGGTAACCACTCATCATCAGGTGGGCCGTATGCTCGTCTGCCTACAAGGGCAATAAAAAAAAGATATTAAAAATTTACTGGCGTCTTTGTTTTTTTTTAATACACATTTCGATGAGACAAAATATTGGCTGTATGGACTGCGTTTCGTTGGTCCAATGAAGCGAACAGTACAAACGTTCTTCTACGTTTGTACTCCCAGGAGCTGGACGTGTCCGAGTGCGAGTGGGTGGAGCCGTCGTGTCTGCTGCCGCTCAGCAAGCTGTCCAGACTCCAGCTGCTCAGGATGAGGCGCTGCATGAGGATGAGCGAGTGTGTCGCGTACTCGTCCCTCGCCACCAGATACGGGTTCAAAACTCTCAAGGTGAGAGGATAACCCTTAATGGTGTAGCTAGCTAGCATCAATAGCTCCAGAGTCTAGAAACCATTTTAAAACCCAAGCTTATGATTGGTAGGTGGCAGAAATAGGCAGGATATTGTCTCGTGTTAGGTACTTTCATATCCGATGCTGCGGACGGAATGGTGAACAGTCGTCGCCCTAAACACGTCACGTCACACCACAGTATTTTACTGGTGGTAGGACCACGCAGGTAAGTACCACCACCCTGCCTATTTCTGCCGTGAAGCACTACTGCGTGGGACAGCCTTTGTAACTATACTTGAGGCCTTAGAACTTATATCTCAAGGTGGGTGGCGTATTTACGTTGTAGATGTCTATGGGTTCCAGTAATCACCAAACACCAGGCTCGTCCATCCATCTAAGCAATAAAAAAAAACGCATCCTCCCGATCCCCTAATGGTGCTTTTAGGTACCTCAAGCACCGGTCACCGCAAGCAACGGGTTCGGCGAGTAAATTAACCCACAGACAGCCTATTGAGTTTCTCGTCGGATCTTCTCAGTGGGTCGCGTTTCCAATTCGATGGTAGATTCTTCGAAGTACTGCTCTTGTTAGGGCTAGTGTTAGCAACGACCTCTGGTTAGAGCCCCGTGAGCTCACCTACTCATTCGGCCACGCTGGCATAGCCCTCTAGAGCTACCAACTTGGTAGGAAAAAAGGTATTTTCTTAGAAAAATATGTACCCGCCTACAAGATTCGAACACTGGCACGGTCGCATCGCTCGATACGAATGCACCGGCCGTTTTATCCTTTAGGCCGCGACGATTTCGTACCGTTTACAATGCTCGTTAACATCGGCTGGTGGGCCCAGGTGATTGACCTGCGCGAGTCCCCCGTGGGCGACAGCGAGGTGTCTTCTTTCGGCTGGGTGGGCTCGCTGGAGGAGCTGTACGTGTCGCCGGCGATGGAGGCGCCCGCTGTGCACAAGCATGCCCATTATATCGGCGACAACATACCGGAGCACGTCGAGCTCGACGACTGGGAGATGGAGGTAAGTAATCTCCTCCCCACCCCCCTACCACCCCACAGGTCACGTCAGTTGCTGAATGCTTATGAGCCCGTATGCCTAAGTGCGCTCTGCTTTCAAGGGTGGGGCCAATGAGACTGACCTTATGTCTTAAGGCGGGTGACGGCATTCACCTAGCGATTTCTAAGGAAACTGGTAACCAACCAGAAAATAGTTGACCCATCTAAATAATCAATCAGAAATAAATGTTCTTCAAAAAAATCGATTCGCCGCTAGCCCTAAGCTCAAGCGGCCGGATCGGCAGACGCGCTGTCTTGCATCCGCGTAATAAACCCCTCACTCGACAGGAGCCGGACTATTTCAAGGTGAGAAGCTCGAAGGTCGATGACCCGGCCCCCGCCGACTCTAAGACGGTCACGAAGAAACACAAACTCGACGAGGGACAAACCGACAGAAACGTCACAGACGACTTCGTTCCCGCCCAGAAGCGGATCCGTCTCGACGATATACCGCGCGTGTGCTCCTGCAAATCGGTCATTGGAAACACGCCTTCGTCCGTATACGCCATGATCAGGGGGGACAGTCGTAACCGAAACGACAGGTACGACGATGTCGTCAAGCAAGACTTGATCGAAGACGAAATACACAGGCAGAATCTTTTGAAGCTGCAGAAGGAGAAGGAGAAGGCGAGCGAGGATAAAGCGGCCGGGAGTTCGGGCGATGGCGACGCTAAGCCAGAGAACGGAGGCGGCGAACAAAATGACGTGAAAATGGATGAGCCGCGACCTGAGTCCGTCAACCAAGGCGCCAGCACGTCCAAAGACGACCCTCAGCCCTCGACGTCTAACAAGACTGATCAGAAAAACGGCGAGAAAACTGAAAATAAAGAACCGAAACAGAATATACTGTATGTTAACGTAGGAAGACGCCTCCACGCCATGTACAGGCTCGCAATACCGGTTTATAAAGTTGGGGAATCGGGCGATTCCCAACCGGCCGCTCCGAGTCGCAGGCTGGATGTGAGTTCGGCCTACCAGATGACAAGGTTCGACCCGACGACTCTCGTCTCGGACACGACGGTCCACAGATTCGGTCGCGCGGACAGCGATAACATAAACTACATAAATATCGGCCCGAACGGTCAACACGATCAGCCGGCCACGCGACCGGACAGGTCCAATCTCAGGATCTTGTCACTGACCGGATTCAGGAATATAACTAATCGGAGTCTGGTCCATCTGGCCACGGCGGCTCCACGTTTGAGGTTCATCGATTTCTCGGGTACGCGGGTCACGCAGAGAGGCGTGGACACGTTCAGAAGCTTGCGTCCGGATTGCGAGATCATTTACAGCCAGTACATCGACAGGAATGCGTCGGAAGGGGACATGGCTGTGTTTCGGCGCATCTAATGTTCAAATAAATTCTGTATTTCGGATTCCGTTTCTAATGAAGTCTTTTGCACCGCCGCATTTTAAGTGTCACAAATAATTGTCTAGCTATGTCGAAGATGTAGCTGGTGGAATGCTTAGACGAAATCAATGGTCGCTATATGAAAATTAATGCACAAAATTATTGATACATTAATCGCAGATTAACCATTATTTGCTAATTCTTGGAGACACGGCAGCGAATCATGAGTTTTTTTTTTTAAATAAAATGCGGTAGTGTAATAAGTTTTGGTTTTATATAATAATTTCTTTATAATTATATGTATTTTGAGGTATACAGTATAAATGATCTCACAAGTTATTTATGAATTGTTTCGTGGCATTCTTAATTTGGTATCATAGTAACTGGCGCTATATCTCTATCGTATTTTGTATCTGAAATTTGTCCTATCCAATTATTGATTTAAGGATGTACCCAAGAAAATTATGAATCGCGTCAGATAATCGATATTTACAGTATCTATTTCAAGATAATCGATAATTATAGTGTTCCATTTAGTCCCACGTGTCAGTGCTGCAACGATTATATTTTATACAAATGCTATTGCCTATTATCAATGTTGCCAATTTTTGTTTTATAGATTTTTGTAAGAGTGTTTAAAAACATTAATATTGATTCTAAAACTTATTGAATACAAACTACTACCGGATTGGCGCATTAGGAAAGTACTAAATTAAAATCAATACTATCTTTACAGAGATATAACAATGAAAGTTATCTATATTTCATATATATTTCAGTGCTACCAATTTTTGAATCTATCCATATTTCGTGGTTACAATTTACAAATTTTAGATCTGAGTGTTGCTTATCTTAATCTTGATATTACAAAAAAAAGTCTCAAATGATCACGACGGCTCATTTTGTTAATGTTTTTGATTAATTTTCTTAGAGTCATCTTGACATCATTGCTTCTTTTTTTTCTTAGAATTCGATCACAAGCGCACGAATGACATCTTCGTTATAATATGCGTTCGCTTGTTTGCGCAAAACATAGGCACAGTCACTGAACCAACTAAAGACATTAGCTACTGCGAGTGTAACATTATTTAATTAATCAACAGGTATATTTGGGAGAATATTTTCCAACTATGAAAATGTATAGAGTAAAAAATAATAATAAATTATGTGTCTCGGAACGCCCGACAGAAGTAATAACTTAAAGTAATCTATGTTGAACTGTTTAATATTGAAATCGTTTAACTTGAGAAAAGCTTAGGTTATTTCTTAAATTTTATGTATATTAATATGATAATGCAAGGATAATTGTAACATAAATTGAAAAAGATATATAAATAGTTAGGAGTTACATAAGTTCTCAGTACCGCTGCCGTCTGAGAGAAAGAGAAGCCAGACAGACTGGCGCTGTAACGCGTTACGTAACGAAGCGATCTACCCTCCCATAAGAAGTTATTACTTACAAAAATATATACAAGACTTACAGAGTAACAAAAATAATTAAAAAATAAAAATACAAGACTATTTTCGACTATGTCCAAACGCACAAGTTGAATGCACAAAATTTTCGACATTCAAAAATTCCCGCCTAAAAATTTTCGTCCGAATTTGACAGAATCGAATTTTGACGGCTGTCCTTTGGAACCTCGTGTTCTGACGGACGTCATTCTGACAGCTGTCATTTGAGTTGTTTTTTTTCCAGAACATTTCGTCGTATGAAATTTGTTTATTATTAATGTGATATTTTTTGTATTTATTCGAAAATAAAATTTTACGAGTGTCACCCCCCTCCCCCCCACCAAAGAGAATGGGTGTAAGGTTTTTAGTATTAAAATTGTAGGTGTTTTAAAAAGTATATTATGTGTATGTAGGTATTAAGGTAATAGTTGTGGGTCGAGTCGACTTGTCTCTCGACGACTCGCTCTATGCGTGCGTCGCTGTAACGCGTGCGAGAGAGACATTTAGATTGAGTGTTCTATTTTAATGGTAAATTAGGAAGTAGTTTTTGTATGAATGTATGTATAGAGTCAAGTTAGTGAAATAGAGTTTGGCCACTTTAGTTTCATAGTGCGAGGTACTTTGTTTTAGCTAAGCAAGCTTGATTTTGCAGTCCTAATTATGCGATAAGAATTTGTTGTTTCGCCTAAAGATGCCATCTCATAGATACATTGCTTGGGTGATCCTACCTTTCAATCCACCGAAATCTTTTAATAATTCATCTCTGTTTTGTTAATGACAAGATGGGAATGCGTGCGAATTGCTTAGTTCTTGAATCGGCAATGGCTAGTCATGGGTCTTGTGCTAATATGGTCAACTTATTTCCCACTCATCCGAAAGACAGCCGTATTTTGCCCGGAAAAAACGATATCCGAATTCTTTTTTCGGCGAAGGTGACGGCTAACAAAAAATAATAATTAGTTGTCTGTAAAGTCAGTTGACGGACGATAGTGTTACGTGATAACGTCAGTAGCAGAGCTATTCGAACTGCTATCTCTGACGTCACGCGAGATGAGAGATAAATGTGTCACAAGCCAACGCTTGGGCCGATCGTGCCTCTCTGTCGCTTGTTCCGCGCTCTCGCTCGTACGCTCAAGCTCGGGCGGAACGTGACACGTTTTCGTGCGAGCCACCGGTGTTTATCGATTTATAAGACGTTATCATGTCAAAAAAAAAAACGGAAGTACTGTGCGTTAAAAGTGATCAATTGCAATATTAGTTTACCATAAACAAGGAATTCACGAATTATTCGCGTTCAAAAAGATGTCCGGCATTCTCAAAGATCATCGCTCGGTAAAACGAAGCATAACGAACAGCGGCTCTCAAACTTTATTCTGACTCAGCGTCGCACTAACGTATGGTGCGAATACGCGACGCCGTCACATTCAAAGTATCTTGTGGTTGAAGCAATTACATTCATATTATCTATCATAAATTAATTGAATGCAGCTGTAAAGTTAACGTCTAGTAAAGAGTTGTATGTTTATAATGTGCAGCTTTGGCGAGCTTAGATACAAATATTGTATTTGTAAAGAGCTTGCGAGACTACAATGTGTCGCTAAACGCAAAGGTTGAGAGCCGCTGGCTTAGAACGCCAAAGTGTTTCGCTCTAAAAATAACAAAGGTGCATTGTCGTTGGTTCCTAGAACACGATAATCTTGAGGTTAAAGCGTTATTAATACAGCACCATGCTGGAATAGAAGCGATAGATAAGATAGTTGCGTTTACAATAATTAATTAAGCTTTTTCGCGAGCCATTTTCTTTCACTGTCAATCGAAACTAATCTACAAGGGAGCTTATCGGGAAGTAGCAAAATCGCATACAACAAAAAACGAGCTTATAAAAATAGCGCTGTTAAAAGCCCTGTCGTTTAAGGTCAACGAACTCGACTCGCGATTTTTGTGTGCATTTCATTGCGTAATATAATTTTATATAGCTAAAACTGTTTCTTTGATTTTAGAAATACCCTTACATATTAAGAGAATGTGGCATCGCTGGATCGATCTATAGAATAGGATATTTAGGGTTTTTGATATGTTTAACATCACGCTTTCTTAGTAGAAATTAGTTTTAATGAAGATGTTTGTTTGAAAAATAAACACTATATTATATATATACACATTTATATAAGTAGTGAGTTTGCATAGTAACACAAAGACAACGCTGGAGACATCTATTTCGGCGTTGCCAGTGCAGTTTGTACGTTTGAAGACTAATACGCAAGTGTTTATAAGTAAAGAACTCGACGAGTCTTATAACGCGATTGTCTTGGTTTAATGCAGGGGCTCCCAAACTCATTTTGTCTACTGCCCACTTTGAGAATAAATTATTATTTAACGCCCTCATTTTTTCATCTACTTAAAAGCCACTATAGCGAGAGCTCACTCGGTGTTTAAGAGTCCTCCTAGACCTCCCAAGCACACAACACACAACGCCCCCTTTTTTCTGGGTTTCTTACCGCCTCCCTTAGGCCTGCAGCGCTCTCAAGAGGGCGTTATCACCCACTTTGGGAAAGGCTGGTTTAATCCAATGAGACTCCTATTTCGTAGTTCTTTATCGATAATCGTTTAGAAGCTTTGGATTGTAAAAATAAAAAAATAAAAAAAAACATGTCGTTATAGTAAAAATGGCTGATGCCGGGTGTGCGTCGCTTCACCTAAAAACCATATTAATTGTTAGTTCCGATATTGAGATAAGCGTATACACAAAATTTCTAATCAATTCCGCTCAAAGGTTCAAAAGATAAAAAAACCCTGCCCTCAGCGCCACCTATCCGGCGCTAAGCGAACTGTATGTGACTGAATCATATTTTTATAATCCAAAGTTAGTTTATACAGCAACGAAGAGCCGATTTTATTAAAGTTAATTTATAAAATATGTCATATTATGGTGATATGATTGTAAAATTTAAGAATTTATTATTTAAGATTTGTCAAACAATTATATTTACCGTGTATTGAATTAAATGATTAAAAATGTATTTTTTTGTGTTTTTTTTTTGTTCCTATGCCAACGGTTATAGTGTTAATTCTGCCTAACGCAGGTTAACGTGTTTATTAGACAAACCAGAAAGAATCATTGCTTTGCTTCAGAAATAGTATCGAGAGGTGAAATGCGATTTGGTATAAGCGACATTTGGCTTTACAATTAAAGGTCCACTTCATTTGGTATTAGCTATTAGCATGTTTTTAATTGAACTTCAATAAAGTTTCGAATAACTGAAGAAGTTTTTTTGTTAAGTTTTTTTTTTTTTTTCAAATTTTATACTTTAAATGGCTCTCCTGCAAAGTTGCAAAAATGTCGCTTAAACCAAATAATAGTCTTTCACCTCTCGTTATGATTATGGTGTAAGTACATAATAATGTACATGAACCATTTCAGAATTTTACTAAACAGAAAGCACGACTATTGATTAAGTATACTGTGTGTCAGGAGACCGCTTCCGAAAACGAAGACAGACGATAGTACTAATGACACCTTTGATGATGGAACGGATAAAAAATCGATCTTGATTTAAAAAAAAAAACATTTTTAAAACGTTTTATTAGCATTATTTAGGCTCCATCATGTTAGTACAGCTAAATGAAACTATAGTTTCATAAAAATACATTACAAAAAAAAACCAGCAATGAAACACAAAATCAAAAACAGCTGATGCTCGGATCAATGACCGCCCGGACGCGGCGCGGCGTAAACTCGCGCGATCGCACACACTTTACAACATTTGTCTAAATAACTCTATGGAGTTATCTATGGAGTACTCTATTAAAGATGTCATTAGTACTATCGTCTGTCTTGCGTTTTCGGAAGCTGTCTCCTAACACCCAGTACATACGTCCGTACGTACGTACAATACGTCATTACATCGACGTGCAGCCTAACCCATGCATCAGCCCATCTCATCAGCAGTTTCTCGCCGGATCTTCTCAGTGGGTCGCGATTCCGATCCGGTAGTAGATTCATTCGCGAAGCAATTGCTCTTGAGTTGTTAGGTCTCCTTCGGAGGCGCTCGGGCAGTTGTTAGCAAATCCCACCCCTCCTGGCTGAGCCTTTGCCTGCCCACCTGTCCTGGTGAAGCTGGAAAGGCCTCCGGGACAACAGTAATCTTTCAATCATAAAAAAAAAGTCATTACAATAAAATTACCGCCATTTTGTAATATTCAGCCGTGTAATTTTCCCGCTGTATTTCGAAAATAAAAAAATAAAAAACACGTAGGTACATTTCTTGTACACGATAGCTTTTTAATTACATTACCAACTTAAATAGCAATTTAAGAAACATAATTGATTTTATGTTTTATTTAAGTATGTAGTCTTTCAATTTATGATTTCTCGTGTCAGTCGATAACTCATTCCGCCATTTTGGGTTCGGTTCGAACCGCGTTTGGATCAATATGTTGAGCGCTTTATTTGTATTCTGTAAGTGTTTTTTTTTTAATATTTCCATTAAGATTTTAGGTGCGTAGGGCCTTGATTTTAAAATATGTACCAAAGTATCATTCAGGCTATGGAGGGGTACGTATTTTATTAGGTAAATGAGCATCTGTCTGCAGGTTTTGAACACCGGCTTAGCGTCGTTCGATACGAATGGACCAGCCATCTTAACCTTTAGTTAGGTCAAGGCATACCAACATTACCTTTAGTACATGAACCTTAATTTCAGTTTAGGTAAAAACGGTATTAATTTTGTTATTTTATTCGCGAATTTCACTCATATGTAAATCGCCTAAAATCACACATTCGGTCAGCGTCAGAAAATCTATTTTAAACTATCGTTCCAGACTTGACGTTCGCGTTTTTTATGGAAAACATCAACTGCCTTACCTACGACGACCTTAATAACTACGAGAATCTGCAATTCGTTAATGATAAATCGGAGGGGGCCGCTTCTGTCTCGAGGGAAAGTGATGGAAGTGACGTCACAAAGTCAACAGGCCGCTGGTTCTATTCGATTGACGAGGTGAACGCGATGCAAGGTCAACGCAAGAAGAACAAACTCTCGTTCAAAGGTCCGGACAGCGCCGACCGCGAGACCGTAGAGAAACAACAAAGGGACTTCCAATACGTTGTGATGACGATAAAAAAACTGAACGCGGACGTATTAGACATAAACAATAGGATAACCAGCTTGAATCGGTTCATAGACGAGAAGCTTTCGAATGTAATCGTTCGGAGGAGCGCTCACGGCAGACTCAAGCGAGATTTGGACAGCGCGTCAAACTTGACAGCTGTCAAAACTGACGCAAACGTTACCAAGAGCAGCGGAAGGAAATCTATGAACGCCCCCGGAGCGCCGAACATTCTCAAAGAGAAACTGTTGAGCTATTTAGATGACGCATTCGGAGACATAAAAAACAAGATGGCCGTCCTTAACGTCGTAAAAATGTCTTATAAAAACAATGGCTATTTCAAAATAGGCTACATCACGGCCAGCCTGGACACTCTGAAGGTCTATCTGGATAACATGAAGCAGGATATGAATGCGAACAAAGAATTTTGGGACGATAAAAGGGTTTTGAATTTGTTCGACAAACTTAAGGCCGCGGATAACGCTGTCAACGGACTTCTGGAGACGTTGAAGCTAAAAATGCTCTGATTCAATAAACCATATGCAAATTTACCTTTCGTTTTACTTAGGCGCTCATTCCTCTAATCGTACATTGCCGACCTCTTGGATAAACCTGGAGATTGCTTCAGATAGTTTTCCCGACAATTAGAACTCGCCGGGCTGGGGCGCTCGGCGCAACTGGTCGTGGGCGACTTTACGAGAGCGCCCTCTGCCGGTCACTCGCTTGATGATGTACCGATCGCTGTCCAGGATTCTGCATACTTCATACGGCTCACTGTATTTGAGGTCGAGGGATATCTGGTTACGAGTATTGTTCTTGACGAGTACGTAGTCGCCTCGTTGAAATGGGCGCAATTTCGCCTTGCCTAAGTAATGCAACGTAACCGGTTGGCTCCGGAACTGACCGGTTTTTGCCCCCGGGGAGGGGGGATTGGGTGTTTTACGAAGGGGAAACGCTAGTTGCGTATTCCTCTACGTCCATACGTCCTGGTAATGACTGATATGGATGGATTTGGACCTGTTCATAGTGCGAGTGCTGTGCTTAGTGCGAGTTTTATAGCTTCTCGATCGCGTTAAAGTTGGAAAGGGTTACTACGTTTGCCGCTAGGGGCGCTGTTCCAACTCCACACATATTTGAAGTTAATTTTTACGCGATCTGGAAGTTAAAAAACTCGCACTAAGCACACTTGTTCTTTTGTCTCTTTCCTCTTATTTTAATTCTTTATTATCTTCTTTTTTTGTGCCTGAGTTGACAATTGGTCTTCCGCCCTTCTCTTCCTGCCGGAGGGGAGTGATTGGGCTTTGATGCCGGTTGAGGTCTCGGTAAATTGGCCACGGCCGTCAACATGAACAGTTCTGGGTTTGGGTCTGATGGGAGTTTTCCCCTTACCTTTGCCCTTAAGTCCTATGTCCATGAGCGACGGTAACCACTTACCATCAGATGGGCCGCATACTCGTCTGCCTACTTAGGCAATAAAAAATAAATACATACAAAATCCGGCCCAGAGATTCGGACTTTAATTGGCAGGGGCGTATTCTTACCATCGTATATAACGTCATTTCAGCTACCCATGTTCCGAAAATGCTTCGATTTTTTACTTTAAAACAATCATCAGACAACACAATTCAGGTGATGAGAATTAAGCCCCATCTCTGAGTTTGCGAGTGGTGGGTGGGATTCAAGTCGTAATATCTCTTTCATCCATCGAAGGAAAAAAATAAAACAAAACCAATAATATTACTCAATCATTTAAAAGTATATTTTTTCAGTCTATAAAAAGTAGGTATCTTATTTATTATTAGGTATCTTTTTTTTCTATATAAATGGTTCCAACGTCTTAGGCATTGATTTTGCCAATGCCACAGTATACACAAAAATGACAGGTGCTTAGAGAAAAAAAATCTAAATACAATTTGATCAGTTTATCCATACGCGAATCTGTGATTTTAAGAGCAGCTCAAACAAATATGTTAGACTAACTACTTACTTTAAAGATAAATATTATTAGTAGATAAAAATGTAGGTACCTATATGAATATTTATTAAGATTTAAAAACATAAACTTAATTTCTTAATTTGTGACAATAAAGTATGTTTAAATCCTAAAACGATTTGCGTGTAGGTACTTATTTATAACAGTCATTGCTTCATGTACAAACTCCTGACGAGAGCTTTGACCCGGGTCAAAGTCGCACCTACTGTGAGGTCAGACGACATGAGGTCGTAAGTAATGAGTCCTTGTTTTTTTTATTGCACAGATAGGTGGACGAGCTCATAACTCACCTGGTGTAAAGTGGTTACTGGAGCCCATAGACTTGTACAACTTAAATGCCGTCACCCACCTTGAGACATGAGTTCTTAGGTCTCAGTATAGTTACAACGGCTGCCCCACCCTTCAAACCGAAATGCATCACTGCTTCACGGCAGAATTAGGCAGGGACCACCCTGCTACCCGTGCGGACTCACAAGAGGTCTCACCACCAGTAAATACGCAAATTATAATTTTGTGGATTTGATTTTTATTACACGATGTTATTCCTTCACAGTTGGAAGTCAATCGTGAACATTTGTACGTATTTAATTAGAAAAATTGGTACCCGTCTGCGGGATTCGAACACCGGTGCATCGCTAGATACGAATGCACCGGACGTCTTATCCTTTAGGCCACGACGACTTGGCGCGCGATCTTTCGACAAAATACAAAATATTTAAAAGACATAAAACAATTACCTAACTAAACTGGGCTAGGACAAGCCTTTCACGGCTGCAGAAGTGCGCCTGTAAGCATAACCTATATAGTAAAACTTTTGTCAGTTTTAACACATTGAACGCCATATGAGAAATCGAGTATTTTCCTTTGAGCCACGGTGCTCACCGGTGAACCTGATCTTACTGAACAATTCGGGCCATGAGGGTCATCCGTGAGCCTTTTAAAAGATCTAAACTAGACGGTAAAAGTCGTGAACTTTTATCATCCGCGCTAATTATCGCATTTTATACTGAAATCTTTAGAATGAAAATCTCAAGTTTTCTCAACAAATTACTGATTCTCGGATTCCCTGATTTTGATTCCGGAATAGTATAAGTAATGCCAGGCTCTCCGGTGGGTTGTAAAGCCAAGAAACGTGTTAAAAAAATATAAACAACGATTTAACTAACTGATCGTCGTCCGTCAGCGAAACTGTAAAGTATTCGAAACGTCTGACATATTGACATTGACATTGACAATAATAAAATTCTGTTACCCCTTGATTTTCTCTTAGATATATATATATATAATCATTTCTAAAATATTATAACATAGTAAAATTATACAGCTAAGTCAGATAGCTCCAACCATGTACTTATAAAACATTAAAACTATTTCTTAACCTTTAAATTTAATTTAACTACAGACAGACAGACGGCTTCAATAATATTTAACAACAAACAATATTGTACATAATACATTAAAATGGAATTTCAATAGTAGCGAGCAACTACGAAAATTACATTTCAAAAAAAGAACAAACAAAAAAGTATTGCAAGTCAGTGAAAAATCTACCATTTTAGTAGTAAGTTTTTGTTTTTTCATCGTCCTCGAAACTGCTGTGTTTTCTTCGCCGGCTGTAATATTGTTTCCAATACGACTGAGGCCGCATTGACTTTGCTGCATCTACGGAGGATAATGACAAAATTGAATCTCCATATTTCAATCTCATCTCCTTTCTAACCGACTTCAAAAAAGTAGGAGGTTCTCCATTCGACTATGTTTTTTTTAAAATGTTTTTATCATTTTTGACTGGGTGAATTGATTTTGATGATTCTTTTTTTGTTAGAAAGCTGACGCTTTTCGTGTGGTTAGATTTCAATTTAGTCCAGTTCTGATAATGGTATCCATGGGAAAACCATATATGTCTTAAATTTGCATTAAGTACGTGCGCGACAAATAGATGAACAACTCAATATCACGCCAACCGATTTCGATGATCCGGTTTTTAAAGCATGTCTATTTACAATTATTATTGATTAGAACATAATAATTAAACCACAATGTATCATTATCATCACACCTCCGGTGGCGGGAGCAGAGCTAATCTATATAATTTGGAACCGCTGTGTTCATCGACAGTGCGTTTCCAGAGGTCTTTTATGCCGCGTACCATCCGGCTTTGGAATGAGCTCCCCTGCACGGTGTTTCCCGAGCGCTATGACATGTCTTTCTTCAAACGAGGGTTGCGGAGAGTACTTAATGGCAAGCAGCGGCTTGGCTTGGCCCACGGCATTGCTGACGTCCATGAGCGACGGTAACCACTTACCATCAGGTGGGCCGTATCCTCATCTGCCTACAAAGGCAATAACAATAAATATATTTTACAGCGCACATTCTAATCGTAAGCGACTTCTTTTCTTAGATCGATTACAATAATGGTGACTAAAGGTTTGTCACTGGTACTATTTGATCAGGTACCATTGTATCCTTATCCATTATTCTGCAGTTCTTACTCGGAGTGTGTCATGTGTCGAGATATGGCATCTGATGTTGTCTGGTTTGATGTCTACAAGTCCTCTAGCGTCTATATATTTATAAATAAACCTATATCTCTGACTATACTTGATTTTCACTAAAACTTGCAAGTAGTAGTAGAAGCAGTACTGCGTTTCGGTTTGAAGGGTGGGGCAGCCGTAGTAATTATACTGAGACCTTAGAACTTACATCTCAAGGCGGGTGGCGCATTTACGTTGTAAATGTCTATGGGCTCCGGTAACCATTTAACACCAGGTGTGCTGTGAGCTCGTCCACCCATCTAAGCAGTAAAAAAAAACTTGAGGTCACTGACACAGCCTAACATGATGACGCGGCAGCACTTACTTGGGGAACATGTCGTCACACTTCAACTCGGTCCAGCCCGCGAACACTTCGTACAGCATCGTGTCTAAAGCTTTATCACCTGACAGTTCTCCAGCAAGCATCCGGAGGGCGACCCTGAAAGACATTCCAGCTTTCGTTGGTGGTGGGGTGTATCGTGAGCCCGCACGGGTAATTGCCGTCCACCCCGTCTATTTCTGCCGTGAAGCAGTAATGCGTTTCGGTTTGAAAGGTGGGGCGGCCGTTGTAACTATACTGAGACCTTAGAACTCATGTCTCAAGGTGGGTGGCGTCATTTACGTTGTAGATGTCTATGGGTTCCGGTAACCACTTAACACCGGGTTGGCTGTGAGATCGTCCACCCATCTATGCAATAGAAAAAAAAACTTGCCTATTTCTGCCGCAAAGCAGTGAAGCGTTACTGTTTGAAGGGCGAGACAGTCATTAGGTCTATGAATTTTGTGTGCTTAGTGCTTAGAACTCTCAAAGTTATTAGTGTAGGTAGGCGAAAGTAAAAGTTAAATATACACTTACCCGTTAATCCGAGCCATAGTTCCGTAAGGAGGGTTAAGTTTAGATGTCGCCGCGAGATTCCTACAGTACAACAACCAAACGCAGTCAAGCTCCGTGTAGAAACCGTCCGAGCTGGCAACACTGCCGTTTCTACTATACGAACTCTGCAGACGATTAAGCGCGTGGGTGTTCTCGTCTATGTTCCTTGGCAACACCGGCGTGTTCTCTTTATTCGACATTTGGTTTAAGACTGACCTGTAAATTGGAAATTATGTGTGCTCATTATAAAAACCATTGGAGTGTAAGGGATATTTTGAATTGGTCACTTCAAGCAAAACTTGATCACATGTCGGGTGGCTGCATTTTTTTTACTATGGGGAATCTATTTACGGATTCCCCGCCGATGGGCACCGGACCGGGTTGTGGTGGATTCCGGCGTCTCTGAAGAGAGACAACATTTTGAAATAAGTCGTAGTTTGCCCCTTAAAACGACAGTCGTCTTAACACCATCTCTTGACACCCGATTACCGGTCGAGATGACACTGGGGTCAGGGCAGGTAGACTAGCTCAACACTTTTTACCATCACCTCGGCTTGCCACTAGAGAAGAGTTCGTCCATACTACCAAGCATTTCCAGAGATTTTTTAAGCTATTGCATAGATTTTATCGCGGGCTTTGATCGCGGCGACTGAATCCGCCGAATTCCGTAACAAAAATAACCTGACACCCCCACTACGCCTGCTATGTTGCTCGCGTTCAACACATTCACACGTTGCGCTTGTGTAGTGTTTGTGAATAAGCGCGTGGCGTGACGTCACACTGCATGCGCATCATGAAAAGTCTGCCCATCTCTCTCTCGCGTGGTCTAGCTTATAGGTGTGAAGGGGACAGTTAATGTTTTGCTTTTATTAATGTTTAATATAGCGTGGTCTTTTTTATTATTGTTTTAATATTAAATTCTAATTATAATTGCATAAGTTGAAAAAAAATGCTATGCAATAGCTTTACCGGGGCAGTTCCCAAGTGCCACACGTTTTTTTTGCCACACATCACCCGCCTCTGGAATGAACTCCCCTCCGCGGTGTTTCCCGGGCGCTTTGACATGGTCTTCTTTGAATGAGACATGAGGAAATTTCTCAGTAGCAGGCAGGGGTTTAGTCATATCGCTGGCATTACTGATACGCCTGCGCAACGGAGACTACCGACCTCAAGGGGTGCATAGGACAGTCTGCAATGGCAATTAACAAAAAAAACAATTACCGTGTATTCTTGTAAACTCTTCCTAAATGTATGGCCGCTCGGGCCGTGCCCATTCCGATCTCGAGAATGTTCTCAAAGAGATTTTTTCCAAAACCATAGTCGTCTGCGGGTGTTAATTTATTTTGACGTTTTCTAAAAACAAAAAAAAGCACATTGGTACAGGTAGGATAAGGCTCGCACATCGCCCAACCTTAACCCTTCGACTGCCATGTAAGTCACCGGTGCCCTACGCGGCGCACTGAATTAATTATGTCGTCTTCTGTTACTGAGGCGCCTCCCTCAGACATAGCCCACTGAGTTTCTCGTCAGATCTTCTCAGTAGGTCGCGTTTTCGATCCGGGCGTAGTTTCTGCGAAGCACGGCTCTTACTAGGGTTCGTGTTAGCAATGTCGTCAGGTTTGAGCCTCGTGAGCTCACCTTCTAGTTAAGGTAACGTTGATATAGCCTCTCAAGGCTCTCAGCTTAGGTAGGATAAAAAAAAAGAGGCGCCTAGATTGCCTAACTTAATGTATGTTTTAGTATTTTAAGTCACTTAGAAATAGATTCATTCCCAGTAGCTCCGGATTCGTGCTTCGCCGAGTCTTCTAGATATTCCAGCGCCTTACTAATAGAAATCGTCATAATTGTCACACGAAACGTCTAGTACCTTTAAGAAAGGAATTTAGTACTTATCCGAGCAGTTCACGAAAAGTGACATGTAACATATATTATAATAATATATATATCGAGGGATGAGTGTGCGATATTTTTAATTGAACTTCGATTAAGTTTACTCCATCCAAATAGCTGAAGAAGTTTTTTTGTTATGATATTTTTACCAAATTTTAACCTTTGAAAGGCTCCTCAAAGCGCCTCAAAAATGTGGCTTAAACTTGATTTAACACCTTATAGATAACACCATAACACATTATAAATAAACTTGATTTTAACGAGAGAAACAATTAAGTTATCGTCGTAAATTCAACTTACGGATATACGTCGTACGGTTGATTTTGCTCGTTCATTTTGGCTTCGACTTTACTCGGGTCCATGAAGAGGGCGTTGAAAGCGAAAACGTTTGGATCCTTCATCATGTTTATACGGGCCGTTTCCTGGTTCAAAGCGCATGGTTTAGTCTTTTTTTTCTATTGCTTAGATGTGTGGACTAGCTCACAGCCCACCTGGTGCTAAGTGGTTACTGGAGCCCATAGACATCTACAACGTAAATGCGCCACACACCTTGAGATATAGTTCTAAGGTCTCAGTATAGTCACAACGGCTGCCCCACCCTTCAAACCGAAACGCATTACTGCTTCACGGCAGAAATAGGCGGGGCGGTGATACCTACCCGTGCGGACTCACAAGAGGTCCTACCACCAGTAATTACGCAAATTATAATTTTGCGGGTTTGATTTTTATTACACGATGTTATTCCTTCACCGTGGAAGTCAATCGTGAACATTTGTTGAGTACGTCGTATTTCATTAGAAAAATTGGTACCCGCCAACGAGATTCGAAGACCGGCGCATCGCTACATACGAATGCGCCGGACGTCTTATCCTTTAGGCCACGACGACTTCAGACATTATCAGCCAATAGCAGTCCACTGCTGGACTTAGGTCTCTCTAATTATACCCCACTGAGAATGATTCTCGTTTAGGGCTAGACATGTCTTTTTTAATTAATACGCTTTTATTAGCTTCAGACGTACCTATGTATGTTTGTAACGGAATCTTTGAACATGATTTTGACCCCCTTCAAAACGTCGGATTAACTTTGTTTTTTTTTTACGCTTTTTTTTTTACAATAAAATAATTTTTTCTTATACTATTTTTAATTTAAATTTATTAAAATTTATTTTCTATTTTTTATTTGGATTTTCTATAAAAGAGTATTTTGTTAGTTTTTTTAAACTACTATTTATTATTGCTGTTGGAAGCAGACGGCTAATCTGATGGTGAGTGGTTACCGTCGCCCATGGACGTCAGCTATGCCAGGGGCAGAGCTATGCCGCTGGGTACCGTTAAGTACTCTCCACAAGCCTCGTTTGAAGAAGGACATGTCATAGCACTCGGGAAACTCAGGGGAGCTCATTTCAAATCCGGATGGTACGCGGCAGAAAAGATCTGGAAACGCACTGACGATGAACGCAGCGGTTCCAAATAATATGGATAAGCTCTGCTCCGGTGGCGGGAGGTGTGATAATAAAAAGGTGATGAGATTGAAATATGGAGTAGTTGTAAGCTTGTGAGCTTTTCGTTGTAATCGAGGAGTTCCACGAACACGGTGACTTGTGCTTGAGGTACCTAAGCATCGAAAGTGAATGCAGGGGATCCTTTAAGACATGTCTCGGACGACGTCGGCTTTGCGTTGCCCCGTCGTCGTCAGATAAGTCGAAGTGGTCCGCTTAAGTCGACAGAGGCATAGATATCCTATATTTTGGAGTTCGCATGCAAAACTCACCTGACTCTCCCAAGCCATGGTCTGTATATTGTGTAGCAGCATTACGTCTAAACTCAAAATGCCAAACGATAGTAAGTCAGTTTCATTCCCCAGCATCGATCTCCTGCCGTGAACTCCAATAGTGAAATTTTCACCGAAATAAATTTCCTTCAGCTTATTAAGGACCACGCTGGCGTTCCCTTCGATCAGACTTTCGTTAAGAGCTTTTAAAACTTCGCCGAAATCATTTCTGTTCTTAGTCGAATTTTTGATAACATCGAAATCGGAGTCTTTTGTTAGCCAATTGTGCAATTCTTGAACTTTTTCAATTAAATAACTCGTCATTGTGTTGCTTTGCATGTAGTCATCGTAAAGGTTTATATCATTGTAATATTCATCGTAGTCCACTTCAGTTCTTAGTGTCTCTAAATAGCTAACAGGCAGTTTGACTTTCTTGATTAGAACCTCAGAGTTTAACGGCTTGAATTCTGGCACTATTGTATCACCTATATTCTTTATTTCTCTCTCGATAGCGTTAACGTCAAACGAAGACGCGTCATTGTTTTTAGCGCGTAAAGTTTCGATGCGTCTGTCCGTCTTCTTATTAAAACTTATCGGTGCAAAGTTATTATCTTCGGATTCTAATAATTTTTCAGATGCGTCCCTTTCGGTGGCCGCCAAGTCATTGTCATTGTTGATGTCATTCAAATCGTAGTTGATAGGTGGCTTCGGTTTATCTTTCTTCTCGATTTTACGCTCTTTGTGTTCGATTGCTTCGTGTATCGGATGAATTTGCGTTTTAGATTTCAAATCAACATTCCTGTTTCTGTTTACAATGTTTTTGAAAAACGACAGTTTTTCTAGTATCGGTAATTCGTTGTCTTCGTCTAAGCGCGGTTCTGCGGTAACTTCTTCAGTGTTTTGTTTTGATTTTGAATAAATCTCCGAATATATAGGCTCCTGGAAGCGAACGAATTAATAATAAAAAAACCTTAATACGTTTATTACTGAAAATACTACAATAACAGATCGGCATGTCATTAAGTGGTGCATTACTAATATTAAATTACTAATATAACTTTATTTAATTCAAGGAAAACTCAGTTATCTGCACGGACTTCATTAAAACCACTTTCACAGTTTAATGACTCGGTTTTTTTCTTTATTGTCATTACATTTTAATTGTCATTTCCGACTTTTCAAATACTTTACAGACGACTGTCGTCCGTGACCGCGCGATTGAAATGCGAGATTAACCCGTGGAAAGTAGTTTTAATTGTCTCCACGGCTCGTGAAAACCAATGAAAATACTTTAGAATCTGCGTTAAGACAAATGACTTAAATACTTTATGATGTGCGTTAAGGCAAACGACTTCAATACTTTATAATATGCGTTTAGGTAAGAGGTTCCCAAACTTATTTTATCTATTGCCCACTTTGAGAATAAAATATTTTTTAGCGCCCCCATTTTTTCACCCACTTAAAAACCACTATAGTGAGAGCTCAGTCGGTGTCTAAGAGTCCTCCTAGATGAAATTACAAATCGCCTCCCAAGCCTCTACACAACGCCCCCATTTTTTTCTGGGTCTCTTATCGCCCCCGTTTAGGCCTGTAGCGCCCGCAAGGGGCGTTATCGCCCATTTTGGGAAATACTGGTTTAGACGAATTACAAAAATACTTTATAACATGCGTTAAGGCAAACGTCAAATATCTTATCTTATATCTTTAAACGAGCAATTCTTGTATATAAATATATGTATATAATTTGAACCTCGGAAACGGCTCCAACGATTTTCATAAAATTTTGTATACAGGGGATTTCGGGGGCGATAAATCGATCTAGCTACGATTTATTTTCAGAAAATGTTGTTTTATTCGTGTTTTCAATAATCAACTTTATCGATAATTTTGATAATTTTTATTTTTAAATATTATAATTATACAATTAATCAAAAAAATAATCATCATCGGTCATCCAGGTACTACTTTATGATATGCGTTCAGGTAAACGAATCATACCGGTTCATGTGAATGAATCTCTCGGGCTGTGTACTCGCTGGTTCCCCATCTCGTGACCACCACAGTTGCGAGGACCAGGACCGCGCAGACCGCGAAACATGACGCGCTCGCAACGATCCACACCTTCAACGGGACCTGAGCACAATGATAACGGTTCAATAGAAGCTTCTAGAAGAATAAGGACAAGATAAGGAATGAGTCTATCAGAAGTGTGAAAGTAGCCCCAGTGATTGACAAATTAAAGAGCGGACGGTTAATGTGGTATAGATAAAATTTCGACTAAATGACAACCATACTTTTATTTCATATCTCATGATGGCCCACATGATTTATAAGATCTAAAAGGTCCAATAAGTATCATCTAACCTCCTTTCTGTCCAAAAATATCAGTACACCTTCGTATAATTCTTGTATTCACCATAACGCGTATGTTGAGAGAACGTTTAAGTCATTTTCCTGTTACCTTTTGATTACTAGATTCCCTCGAACGAGTTCGTCCGTTCGAATAGTGGCACAGACGCGGTATGTTGGGATTTCGAAGGCCCGTCCTCTCAAACCTGGCTTACTACGTTTTATATAATCTCCGATTGCATCTGCGGCGTATAAAAATTAAGAAGCTTCTCTTCTTCTTTGTCTCCACTTTATCCCGCTAGGTGCGGTCGGTACAGCGAATTTTTCTATTCCATTCTCATCATCTCAACACTCACTCCTTTCTCTCTCATATCGTCATTCATACGCTCCATCCATGTCTTCTTCAGTCGACCTCTTCCCCCTCTACCTTGCACTACCATTTCCATACATCTCTTAGTCACATGCACCTCCTTATTATCTTACATATATATATATATATCTTAGTACCGGTATCCAGAAAAGGTAATAATACCCAGTATAATGACTTTTAAGTCCAATTGTAACCTATTTTACTTTACACAACCTCCCGATTATACGTTATTATGTTGTTTCCGTAGTTGTGAAGTCACATAACGATTGCTTAATAGCATAAACTTTAATCGCCGAGGTAAACGGGTTACAAATTAACTGGGCAAATGAACAGTTACGGTACGTTTAGAAAGTATTTCCTGATAACAGTACGAGAGCTGCAGAGGACCGTGTCTATAGTAGTGTGGTATAGCACCCTCGGCTAGATGTAGGTCGGATCTGTGTCTGTTTGTGTACGAGAAGAGCTCAGGATCAGTACAGAGCTGCAGAGGACTGTGTCTATAGTAGTGTGGTATAGGACCCTCGGGTAGATGTAGGTCGGATCTGTGTCTGTTTGTGCACGAGAAGAGCTCGGGATCAGTACAGAGCTGCGGAGGACTGTGTCTATAGTAGTGTGGTATAGGACATTCAGCTAGATGTTGGTCGGATCTGTGTCTGTGTACGAGAAGAGCTCCGGATCAGTACAGAACTGCAGAGGACTGTTTCTATAGTAGTGTGGTATAGGACCCTCGGCTAGACGTAGGTCGGATCTGTGTCTGTTTGTGTACGAGAAGAGCTCCGGATCAGTACAGAACTGCAGAGGACTGTTTCTATAGTAGTGTGGTATAGGACCCTCGGCTAGACGTAGGTCGGATCTGTGTCTGTTTGTGTACGAGAAGAGCTCGGGATCAGTACAGAGCTGCAGAGGACTGTGTCTATAGTAGTGTGGTATAGGACCCTCGGCTAGATGTAGGTCGGATCTGTGTCTGTTTGTGTACGAGAAGAGCTCCGGATCAGTACAGAACTGCAGAGGACTGTTTCTATAGTAGTGTGGTATAGGACCCTCGGCTAGATGTAGGTCAGATCTGTGTCTGTTTGTGTACGAGAAGAGCTCGGGATCAGTACAGAGCTGCAGAGGACCGTGTCTATAGTAGTGTGGTATAGGACCCTCGGCTAGATGTAGGTCGGATCTGTGTCTGTTTGTGTACGAGAAGAGCTCGGGATCAGTACAAGGATGTTTACTCTAAATACGTTTACATAGAAACATAGCGTTTTCACTCACAGTCGGTTTGACCGGTATTCTATCGTGAATCGGTCGCGGCGGTAAAGGTCTTGATGTCATTCTATGATGGCGATCCACATAGCTTCGACTCCAATCAGTACTGACGGTGGCCTGGCTCTCACACGAGTGTGCCGATGCGGGTCTCTTCTCAAATTCGTATTGAAACATTTTAATCTGAAACAAATTGAGGTCAAATTATATAAAACGGTCGCTTCGCCTCTCAAACAAGCTTTTCTGTACTGCGAGACTGGCATACGCTTAAATTACTTATGAATATTTAATACACAGTAACAGTGTAACTAAATAGGTAGGTTTGATAGCGCTCAAAGTGTCTACACAGAACTTTATCTTGAAATCCGATCTCTAAGGTACATTGTCATAGCTTTCCAAGTTGTGGGAAAACATACAAGGTTTCAGGTTTGAGAATATTAAGCAAAATTCTATTATTTAACTGAGCTTGCTGTCTTCCGTAAAGGGTCTATATATACATTTATAAGATGTGGGGGTTAATCATCATAGAACACAAGATATTCGGCAGATGCCTGAATCTCGCTTACGACATTTTCAAGATAAGCTTACATATGAGGCCGTCAGCGCAAAAGTGGCCTAAGCTTACCATAGTATGCAGGCAATTAGGTTTGAATTTTTGGAGTTTACTCCTTTAGAATCGATTTACATATATAGGCCCGGGGTATGAAAATTATGGGGACCAAAATCGTACTAGCATGTCACACGAAATGCGTTATGCGTTACGCGGCCGCGTTATTGCAGGTGACGCCGGGCTGCTGCGCCGGCAGTCCGCCACAAAGCCTCGTACTGATCGCGCGTTTCTCTCATTATTGTATTTTCATATATTTGTTAGTCGTTTGTTTTGTGTCTCGTTAATTTGTTAATAATCTGTAGTGTATCGTGTTGTCGTAATATAGAACTATTTCTCGTATTGTTTCGTTTAATTTTTTATATCCAGTAAACTCCAGTCGTGCGTCGGAGCGGACACACACACTTTTTTATTTATTTTATTGAATTAGGCAAAAAAATAATACGCGCAAAAATAATGTTTACAAAACTATCTGTTATAATATGAGTGAAACTATGGATAGGCCGGTTTTTGCATCAAAATTTATTATATTTAAAATGAATTCCAACGTCATATAACCTTGAAAATAACACAGAATGAGGGCTATTCTGACATTTCCTTCATTGAATTAGGTTAGAAGACTCCACTTCTGTTGTAGGCAGCGACTTGCTAGGCATCTCATATTGCTTATGTCTGTGAGCAAAGGCAAATAGTTACAATCAAGCCGTATTCTTATCTGCATTTGAGGCCACGAGAAAACTAGAGATAAGTCGATGTGCCAACACAATGGTCTTGGGGATCTGACTCGGCTTCAGGTTGATCGTTCGTGAAATTAAAATTGAGTAAAAGAATATGTCATGCGTGTCGTAGATGCGAACTAAAGGACTTTTCTGGCTACGATCAGGCAGTAGATCGTAAAAATTACGCCGACACCACATAGTGCGGGGTAAGGACAGAAAGAAGACAAGATAATATAATCACTGCTACCACGGAAGATTACTAACGAAAAGATTTCACCACGTTTTACTAGAGAGAGATTTCCAGAGATCTTTTTTGCCACGTACCATCCGACTTTGGAATGAGCTCCCCTCCACGGTGTTTCCCGAGCGCTATGACATGTCCTTCTTCAAACGAGGCTTCCGGAGAGTACTTAACGGTAGGCAGCGGCTTGGCTCTGCCCCTGGCATTGTTGAAGTCTATGGGCAACATAACCCAATCACCATCAGGTGGGCCGTAGGCTCGTCTGCCTATAAGGGCAATAAAAAAAATCTCGACCGTCAAGCAGCTGTGCATGTAAAGGCATAATCTTTCTTAGCCCTAGTTTAGTGACATGAAAAAAAAAAACATTTCTAGCCAGTCCCCAGTCGGTTACGGCTTAAAGACAATGCTAATCTTCGCTTGAGAAAGTCAAACACCGGATACGTGTAGAATGGCAACTGGTGCGAGCCCATGAGAAATAGGACGGACTCAGCGAAACGTGAAGATACCTGATTCTGTCGTTACGAGAGAAATGAACGGAGAATTGTTTTGTTATTACGCGCTCAGTTGACTACTATCTTACTTACTTTACTATCAGCTAGAAAATATCTTAAAGTAGACACGTTATGTGCAGCTTGAAGGGGTTGAGTGGCCTTAGTGGTTTATATTGGTTTAAAGACATTGGCTAGTTAAAACAATTGTTTTGTTTTTGCTTAGTTGGGTGGACGAGCTCACAGCCCACCTACTGTTAAGTAGTTACTGGAGCCCATAGACATCTACAGCGTAAATGCGCCACCCACATTGAGATACAAGTTCTAAGGTCTCAAATATAGTTACAACGGCTGCCCCACTCTTCAAACCGAAACGCATTACTGCTTCACGGCAGAAATAGGCGGGGCGGTGGTACCTACTCGCGCGGACTCATAAGAGGTCCTACCACCAGTATTTACGCAAATATAATTTTGCGGGTTTTCACTTTTATTACACGATGTTACTCCTTCACCGTGGAAGTCAATCGTGAACAATTGTTGAGTGCGTAATTCATTAGAAAAATTGGTACCCGCCTGCAGGATTCGAACACCGGTGCATCGCTTCAACACGAATTCACCGGACGTCTTATCCGTTAGGCCACGACGACTACAAAGTTTGAAGGGTGGGGTCTGGTTTTTACTATAGAACTAAGATTTAGACCTCATGTCTCAAGATGGGTGGCGGTATTCGCGTTGTCTCTGCACTCCAACCACCACTTGTTTAACTTGAGATATGAGTTAATAGAATACGAATCGCACCCTTCAAACTGGAACGCTAAATTACTTCCCGACAGTATATTAGTGCGAGTTTATAATTGGACGCAATTTTTCACAGATGCCACCTTATTCCGGCTTTAATATTTGTCACCAGATCCTTCGTTGTTTCCTTGTGGTCAATCCGCAATCTTCCACCATCAAAATAACAATGTGTAACAACACATTTTTAATAAAAATTGTAGTCGTTTGTGAGCCGATTGCGTTGTGTGAATGCCTTTCGCTGTGTCTGCACGGTTAGGATTCGGTGTCAATGTAGCGTTTTATGATGTAAGCTCGTTAATTTAATTATTTTAAGCTGCTGCGGTAGCGAAATGTAACTAGATCTAAACACGTCATTACGGATCCTCCCGATCCATTAACGGTCCTTTTAGGTACCACAAGCACCGGTCACCGTCCTCGTCGAACCCGTCGTTTGCGACGAAGGGCTCGATGAGTGAATTAACTTATAGACATATCCCACTGAGTTTCTCGCCGGATCTTCTTTGTGGGTCGCATTTCCGATCCTGTGCTAGGGCCCGTGTCAGCAACACTCCCGGTTAGATCGCCGTAAGCTCACCTACACTTCAAGGAGAAGCTGAAATAGCCAATCAAGGCTATCAGGATCAAGGTCATCGGAGCCCAGATGTCTCAATTGGATGTTGATGTCTCAACAACGTAGATGCCATCACCACACGTAGATAGAGATTTATTAACTTCATCTGTTTAATTTCAATAGTAATCATAATACCGGTTTATTATATACTAGCGACCCGCCCTCGCTTCGCTTCGGAAACATTAAAACACACATGAAACCAAAAAAAAAATTTAAAAAAAAATTAAAAAAAGTAGCCTATGTTCATCAGGGACAATGTCGGCTTCTAATGGAAAAAGAGTTTTTCAAATCGGTCCAGTAGTTTCGGAGCCTATTCGAAACAAACAAACAAACAAATCTTTCCTCTTTATAATATTAGTATAGATTACCTCCTCCTCCTCCTCGAGTCGTGTTCCTCATGTCTGAGGGTCGTGACCACCATCATCCATGAGCTTCAATCTTAGGATCTTTTTCCACTTTCCCCTGTTCCCTTTACCTACTAGTAATTAATTTTATTATAGTAATTACAGTACAGTAGTAAAGTATTTATTATTGCTCAAAGCAGAATCGCTTTGCTGGCCAGTTTTTATACGCTTTATTTTATTTTGATCCGGTCGCTACCAAGCTTGCTCTAGCTATCGTAATGGTAGCGTTAGTATCAGTAGTAGTGGTACAGTACTAGAAATATTGAATCGATGAAAATTTCATCTAAATCGTTTCGCAGTCTACAAGGAACACAAACAAACTTTATATGTTTAGATTAATAATCTACAGACGAGAAATTCGTAATGTTCTTCTGACGGCAAAACAAAATCACGGTTAGCGATAAGCGACAGCGTCCGCTACAAGAGAACCGATTCTCGTCGCATTTGGCGCGCAATACGTTTCAATAAGCCACTGCGAGTGAGTTTAGTAATGTTACCCACACGATTTGGCTTTTTGTGTGGCGATTGCAATGCCTCTGCTTGTGTTTGTCTGTCACGCTATATGACGCCACTGGACGGACTGTAGCTAGAATTAAGTAATATTGCAATGCGACGAAAAGGTCGAAGATTATCCGACCGCGACGCAGTTGATGGATTTCGAGCTCGGGCCTAGGGTGGATAGCTTTTGAAATGCCAAAATTACGGAGACCAAAAATATTAAAGACTAAAATCTCCTTTGGAAATGAGTTCTGACTAAAAAACAAAAAAAAAAAAAAATAATGGATTATTAAAATTAATAAATAAAAAGGGCCTAAGGAGGTATGGAGCCTAAATCCATCCATCCACAATCCCCCGGATTCACTCTCGCTGCTTTTAAGATCCTCAAGCACCGGTTACCATCTTCGTAGTCGTCGAGAGTTCGACGTATGAATTAAACCATAGACACAGTCCACTGAGTTCCACATACACAACCAACTGAGTTTCTCGTCAGACCTTCTCAGGTCGCGATTTCGATCCGGTAGTAGATTCTGCGAAGCACTGCTCTTGCTAGGGTCAGTGTTAGCAAATTCTTTCAGCCTCAGTCCGTGAGCTCACCTACCCGTCCGGGCGTAGCTGAAATAGCCTCTTAGGCTACCAGCGAAGCGAATAAGTACAGAAAAAAAACAGGCAAACCAAATTTTCTTTTTTTTAAATTTGGATTCACCAACCACCCCATGAATTACATGGCCTTAAGTGGTGGGCGCCCATAGACACCTTGTCACCTTAAGACATTAGATCCAAGTCACCGTTTTTACAGTACAACAGCTGTCTCGCTTTTCAAACCGAAACGCATTACTGCTTCACGGCTGAATCAGGCAGGGTGGTGGTACCTACCCGTGAACGCTCACAAGACCTGCTCCCACCAGTAAAAAAACTACTCAATTCTTTATTTTCAAACCTACAATTTCGTTAATTGCGTTCCGAAATGACTTTGCTTTATTATTGTCTTTGAATCTCTTTAAATACGTAATTTATTTGACCGATACGACCCTTCTACATACCTACATTATGAATTTACACAATGAGCGAATATCAATTAGTTTTCGATGGTGATTCAATTGCGAGTTCTGTGAGCTTAGTGCGAGTTTTTTAACGTTCTCGATAGCGTAAAAGTTAACTCAAATTCGTATGGACTTGGAACGTTTGCCTGCGTTTGCCGCTAGAGTTAACTTTTACGCTATCGAGAACGTTAAAAACTCGGCTGAAGGATTCATTGGGCAATGAATAGCTGTCGCACAGGCCCACTGAGTTTCTGGGCGGATCTTCCGCCCTTCCGATCTTCTTGTGGGTCACAATTCGGATCCAGTGGTAGATTCTGCGAAGCACCGCTCTTGTTAGGGACAGTGTTAGCAAACTTTCTTAAGTTGAGCCCGTGAGCTCACCTACTCGCTCGCAAATAGATAGGGAAAAGAAGAGCTATCTTTCAGAATATCATACCCGGGTAATGCAATATGTGAAGCAATTACTGGTGGTAGGACCTCTTGTGAGTCCGCGCGGGTAGGTACCACCACCCTGCCTATTTTTGCCGCGAAGCAGTAATGCGTTTCGTTTTGAAGGGTGGGTCAGCCGTTGTAACTATACTTGAGACCTTAGAACTTATGTCTCAAGGTGGGTGGCGCATTTACGTTGTAGATGTCTATGGGCTCCAGTAACCACTTAACACCAGGTGGGCTGTGAGCTCGTCCACCCATCTAAGCAATAAATAAAAAAAAGAATGCGGATACGGTATGAGGCGTGATGCAATTCTGAATTCCGGTTCGAAAGATCGGCTTATCATCGTACGATGCGACTATGATGCCGTGTCGTAGTTTGTTAACGACGATCTGTGGTCCATGGGCTAATGTAACAGCAGCATGATCCTGCTTGTCTGTTCATAGACGCTGTAGGTACAATAACGAAAGGAAGGTCTTTCACCGAGCTGGTGATATTGCTCGGTAGACCGACGGTCCGAATGTTGTTGTTCGGAACTTTTATATATGAGTCGTCTATTATCAAAGGTGGCAATCTGTGCATTTGGACAAAAAAATTTATTGATATGTCAATACAGATTGATTTGAATATAATCGTCTCCTTCAAAGAATACGGTTCAAAACCTGCATTAAATAAAGGTTAATACTTAACCTGTTATTTACCTAAGATGTCGTTCCGAAGAGTTTTGTGACTGCCGATGGAATACAAAGTCAATAATTCGTTTTTCTGATTTACCAATCATTGTCCAAAAGTCAGATTGCCGCCTTTGATAATAGTCGACTCATATGTAAGCTTATCTTGAAAATGTCGTTAGCGAGATTCAGGCATCTGTCAAATATTTTGTGTTCTGTGATGGCTGCCCGCCACAACGCCAATAAAATAATAGTAATGTAGAATGCGAATAGATGAAATAGAAACGATGCAATAATGTGTTATTTTTATTGTTTTACACCAAATCTTTCGTGTAATAAACTAAAACTAGTTTAGTGCTTGTAAGCTCTTCAAGCACCGGTCATTGTCCTCACCATAATAGTCTACTATAACAAAGAGTTCGATGTGCGATTTAGCCCACGCCACTGAGTTTCTCGACGGATCTTCTTTTTTTTTATTATTGAAGGATTACTGGTGGCCCGGAGGCCATTCCAGTTTCACCAGGACAGATAGGCGAGCAAAGGCTCAGCCAGGAGAGGTCGAATTTGCTAACAGCTGCCCGAGCGCCTCCGAAGGAGACCTAGCAACTCAAGAGCAGCTGCTCCGCGAATGAGCTGGATCTTCTCAGTGAGTCCGCTGCTTTAGCTTAGGACTAGTGTTAGCAAATTCTCTCAGGTTGAGCCCGTGAGCTCATCTACAAGTCCGGGCGGATCTGGAATAGCCGCATAAGCTACCAAAGATGAGGGAAAAGCTACCCCGATCCCTGCTTTTATACTTGAGACCTTAGAACTTATATCTCAAGGTGGGTGGCGCATTTACGTTATAGATGTCTATGTGCTCCAGTAACCACTTAACACCAGGTGGGCTGTGAGCTCGTCCATCCATCTAAGCTATAAAAAAAACATATTGGCAAGAAGAAGTAGATAAGTGTGCACACTAACCTTTAAGTTGATTTTCTCTATGAATGTATCTATGCTTTGTTAATATCACATAACACCATTCACTTCGATAGGTTTTCACTGAACACCATTTTATATTTAAAAAAAAAAAGATAATTTAAATACTTATTCTAATATGTATTATTATTATTATAGTTTTGATCTTTATTTTTGTTTGTTAGCTAATAAGAAATAATTTTGTTTTTCGTAAACTATATATTTTAAAACTACACTATGTTTTTTGTTGTTCTAAGCATAAATTGGTTTGTAAATGTTAAATGAACGCGGATGTGCGTCTCTCAAGCCGATTCGACCGATACTAACAGGGGGGTGCAACTCCCATACAAAGGAAAAGAACATTCAACTAGCGTCATCTTTAGGAACCGGCGAGGTCATTTTTGAAACGTTTTGGCCTTAATGAACTAATAAACTCACTAGATGGCAGATACGAGTTCTGACTCAATAAAAAAGGTTAGCGTACTTTGAAGCAGTGCTTCCACTTTTAGGGAATTCTCCCTTTTTTAGGGAAAAATAGCTGATATTTTGGATGATAAAGACAATNATTCGAAATTTTATACAATTGTACGTTCATACAATCTTTTAACAGAAAATTGTTTGTAATATAGGGAAATTAAATAGCTTACAGAGAATTACAGCTTTTTATTTTAAAAAACTGTTTTCTCTCTGTATGAAAAGATCTTATCGATTAGAATGCTGAACACAATCAAACATTCCTTAATATCTCATAAGTACTACCGGGAATTTCAGCGATTCTAAACGATAAGATTTTTTCATAAAGAGAGTTATTAAAAATATTAAAATTACTAAAAAAGCCACCTGGTGGGGGGTAGGGAGACTAATAATCGACCGTAGCGACGCCTGCTGGACCGGGCTTTAACTAAAGCAAAAATAAAAATGAGAGTTGCGCATCTATCTCGAATATATTAAGTGTATAATCTATGGATACTAAATCGCGTTACTGTTTTCGTGGTTGAGCGAGGGAAAGTACGCGGCTAAGTATGTTTAAGATCTGACTATATAGACAATTAAAAATATCGACAGAGCATTCGGAACATCGAAACTGAAGTCGAACTAATCGATGTCGATATCCGATGTGAGTTTACTGCAGTTTATTGAAAAACTTTTATTTTAAAACTGATATTAAGACGTTCAATGAATATGAATCATAATTCGTTATGTTTTAAATACTCATCTCTGTTCCCACCCAATAATTAAAGCATTTCGTTATATTATGTTGTCCAGATGAGTAAAATGATCTCCTAAAGAACCGTAGCAGATAAAGTTGTGTTAGTATTTATAAAACGTCCATTCTCATCAATTAACATCGTTCTATCAATTGATATCCTTAATTATTGCTACCTAACAGAGAGTGTGTCATAACGAATTTTGCACACTTAATTTTGGAAACAATTCTGTGTTCGGAACGCTCCGCTCACAAAATTTTCTATTCAGAATCGAAAGTACAAACATACGTTTTACTCTTGTTAGTATCTTCGTGGCGTTCCAGATTTCACTTTGACCTTTTGAAGTGACATCTAGAAATTAGACCGAAGACAAAACTGCTCGGAGTCACCATAATAAGTCTTGGACTGAAGAGACAACAATTCTAGAAGAGTCCACAGTCGAAAAAAAAAGATGGCGCTACTCGAGAATGTATTTCTGGTTTTTAAAACGACTCTGTTAGCTTGACCCACTTTTATCTAACGGAAAAAAAAACAACTTTAGGACGTCCGTTTAATTTTGTATGATTTAATCATCACAAGTATATCCAGAGACAAAAAATATATATATCTTGAAACTTTTTAATACGGCTTATTCAATTATGGTTTTTTTTAAAACAAAATTCACTAAATATATATTTAAAATTGCTCAATAATACTGGCTTATTTGTGTTAAAACGACTTTTACGGGTCTTCATGACGCCTTTTTTACTTTCAATTGTAAATGAATTATTTTAGAAGTCGTCGTGGCCTAAAGGATAATACTTCCGGTGCATTCGTATGAAGCGATGCACCGGTGTTCGAATCCCGCAGGCGGGTACCAATTTTTCTAATAAAATACGTACTCAACAAATGTTCACGATTGACTTCCACGGTGAAGGAATAACATCGTGTAATAAAAATCAAACCCGCAAAATTATAATTTGCGTAATCACTGGTGGTAGGACCTCTTGGGAGTCCGCACGGGTAGATACCACCGCCCTGCCTATTTCTGCCGTGAAGCAGTAATGCGTTTCGGTTTGAAGGGTGGGGCAGCCGTTGTAACTAACTTGAGACCTTAGAACTTATATCTCAAGGTGGGTGGCGCATTTACGTTGTGGATGTCTATGGGCTCCAGTAACCACTTAACACCAGTTGGGCTGTGAGCTCGTCCACCCATCTACGCAATAAATAAAAAATAAAAAAGTTCAATGTTGTCAATTACTTTTATTAAGCTTACCCCATTGAAATAGCTGAATTAGTATTTTGTTTTGTTGGAGCCAATAGACATCTACAACGTAAATGCGCCACCCACCTTGAGATATAAGTTCTAAGGTCTCAGTATAGTTACAACGGCTGCCCCGCACTTCAAACCGAAACGCATTACTGCTTCACGGCAGAAACAGGCAGGGTGGTGGCACCTACCCGCGCGGACTCACAAGAGGTCCTACCACCGGTAGATACAGTACATAAATAGCCTTTCACCCCTCGTTGAATATATTTTATTGGTTGCTTGTATGGGTGGATGAGCTTATGGCCTACCTAGCGCTAAGTGGTTACCGCAGCCCATAGACATCTACAACGTAAATACCGCCTCTCACCTTTAGTTGTAAGGCCTTAGTTTTTACAACATTCAACAACATTCGGACCGTCGGTGTAGAGAGCAACCTCACCAGCTCGAGTGGAAGATCTTCCCTATGACGTTAGGCCTTTTTTAATTTCTCTTGTAGGCGGACGAGAATACGGCCCACCTGATGGTGAGTGGCTACTGGCGCCCATGGACTACAGCAATGCCAGGGGCAGAGCTAAGCCGCTGCCTACCGAACCTCCCAAAGTAGTATAGAACTGTGACTTAGAACTCATTAAACTAAGTAACGGCGCTATGGACCTCTTCGGGCTCCGGCGACCACTTAAGGTCGGCCGGACCGTGATGTCATTCACCGGTCTAAGCGATACGAGAACCAAAAACCATCGGAACGCGACCCGGTTTCGCTTGCGCGGTTTTATGTGTCAGAGGACATCGGCACTTTTGCTGCCATTACTGCAAATAACTGTTCTTGTATCTCTGTCTCGTAACTGTTTAATGTATTTAGCGTGAGCTTGTTAAATACCAAGTAGCTAAGTGCCGGTTCAGTGTGCTTAGGGCGAGTTTTTAACTTTCTCGATCTGTAACTTAAGGTCTGGAGGCGAATTGTGAGTTAAGTGACTTTTATTATGTCATCCTCTGATCCATTCCAGAAACAGAAAACTTCTATATGGAATGCTAGAGAAGGATTGATGCCAGGAGGTCGGTCGGACAACTCGTACCGAATTCCTGTGCAGCATGATGAGAGGAGATCCCGAGTCGGCCTCACAGGATTGAGGCAAGAAGATATTCCTTGTAAGTAAATATGTAAGTGTTATCTTTAAGAATAAGAATTAAATGTTTCTTTGTTTGTGTTATTTGAAAATAGAATAAAACTCCACGACTTCAGTATTGCTTGCATTGATTTAATTGAAAAAAAATATTTACAAAACAAAAAAAAATATTTAATTAAAAAAAAAAACAATAAAAACCTACAATCTTCAATCCGTTTGCCTCGCAATTGTCATTTCTTTGTTGACGTCATCTACCAATGTTTTTCTCACCTGAAAAATAAAAAAATGTGGTATTTAAATCAAGTTATAGGCTACAGCTCGTTTATTCATGCTGGTGGTATGTCTTCTGCTACTGGTGGTAGCGAATCTTGTGCAAGAGCCCGTACGGGTAGGTAGCATTAGCCGTTGTATTAAAGAAGTGACACTTAGAACAGTAACTCATATCCCATTTTAAGTGACAACTTCACTTTAATAACATTGTACCTACCGTACCACTTAACACCTGATCAATAAATAAAAAAGGCGTAAACAAGAATATTAAGTTATTTGTGTACACATTTAAGTGGAAATAAGAATATTTGGGTAGGTAGTGAATTATTAGCAAAAACAGGTCAATGACCTATTGACAGCGTGCCGAAAACAAAATTTTCATGCTGTATTTCTTGAATGTAATTGAATGAATTTGCATTTTCGACTTTAAAACAATACACCAAATTCGTGTTACGATTTAAGGTTATAATATTCATTTTTAAATTCCTCCCTATATATCGAGGAAAGGCTTAAGCGACATTTTTGCAACTTAACGAGAGAGGCCTTTAAAGTTTAAAATTTGGAAAAAAAATCATAATAAAAAAAACTTCTTCAGCTATTTGAATGGTGGAAACTTAATTGAATTTCAATTAAAAACATCGAACTGTTGATCTTAATACCAAATAAAGCGCACCTTTAATTACAAAGATAAATATAGCGTATTTAGCGAAACGTCGCTTAAACCAAATAGCATTTCGCCACTTGATTTAAATTAATATATTTTAATTTAACTTAATTTAATTTAACATTCTCGTGTTCTAAATATAGTAGCTAATAACTTAAAATATCCTATGTTTACAAGCAAGTGGACGGTAGCGGATTTAACACAATCTTTTGCCTGAAATAGTTACTCTGATACCAACTAGATGGCGTTGTGCTACTTTAAAATCTCAATAAAATGTTATTGATAATTTAAATCTCTAAATCTGTATAAATATGGAAGATAGAAGTAAGGAGCATCATCTCAGTGTATTGAAGTGTTCACTGCTGAAAGGAAAAAAATACATGTGTGCAATTCACACGTGGTAGAAGTGAAACCTTCCAAAATTAAAATACAATTATCCTAAATGTCTAAGTATATGTATGTAAAATTTTGTCATTGGTAAATTATTGTAAATCATCTTTTACAGTATGAGGTAACGCCCTCTATAAATTGATATTTTAACTTCACGTATAATCATAAATTAAAATTCACTACAAGAGGTTTCATACACACGTTAGTATTAAAAAATCTCATAGATGGCGCTGTATTAAAAAACTCTATGGACTTATTTTTTCGTTTCATCGAGTTTGAAATCACAACGATTCTAAAAAAGTTTCACTTCAACAAGGTGGCGCCACAGTAGCAAGTGGAAGGATTTTAAACAGAGATCCATAAACCACTCCGTTTAAAACTGCTATATTCATAATAATATGATTTCCACTTCCTACACTAGCGATTTTAGCGAGTCTTCCAACAATAACTTGCTGTTTACAAGTGGACACTTTTTCAACTTATCCCTCCTATACAAGATGGTGCTCCATACCTCTATCATCCATATATTTATAGGTACCTTTCATATGGCGCAAAAATATCGCAGACTAAAGCTTCTTGATAAAAAAATGCTCACGCGGGAGAACGTGTTACTTAGTCTAGTTTTATTTATTTATTTAGACACACCAACAGCATTACACACAAAACATTTAAGCTTAAAATTAACAAGTCTAAAATTAAGTCCTGGTATGTAAGCCAGTTACAGGCATGTACAGCAATCTCTTATAACACACTATGACATGTTAGAGGTATTTTACAAACAGCGGAAAAATAGGTTAAATTTAAAAATGTTATGTGAATACCATAAATAAGGATCAATGGAACAAACATTATTTCGGAGGAGGGGCTGTGGTGGGTGCTTCTGTAACGCCCCCCTCCGCTGCTGTCGTCGGTCCCCCCGCGGCCCCCGCGGCGGCCCCGCCCGCGGCCCCCGTCGATGCTTCCGCTCCGGCTTGTGCTGTGACAGCTTGGAAAACGTATAAAGTTATATTTAACAAAACCATCGCACCGTCCGCCATCGAAGCAGCCTTCATCCTTTTTATCTGGAACAGCCGCACACATCCGCAATGCGTTTCCAGAGATCTTTTCAAACGCGGCCTTGAAATTCTCGTGCACTTAAGTTTCCTGTGTGCTTAGGGCGAGTTTTTTTTAACGTTCTCGATCGCGTAAAAGTTAACTCAAATTTGTATAGACCTTTTTAACTGTTGGTAGGACCTTTTGTGAGTCCGCACGGGTAGGTACAACCGCCCTGCCTATTTCTGCCGTGAAGCAGTAATGCGTTTCGGTTTGAAGGGTGGGGCAGCCGTTGTAACTATACTGAAACCTTAGAACTTATATCTCAAGATGGGTGGCGCATTTACGTTGTAGATGTCTATGGGATCCAGTAACCACTTAACACCAGGTGGGCTGTGAGCTCGTCCACCCATCTAAGCAACCAAAAAAAAGGAGTTAGAACAGCGCCCCTAGCGGCAAACGGAGACAAACGTTTATTCCTTGCATTTGACCTAATAGTCTGATGATAATAATATTTCTTTTTTTTACCTACCTATGCTGATAGCCTTGAGAGACTATTTCAGCTTCACCTTATCACGTAGATGAGCTCTCGGGGCTCAAGCCGGGAGTGTTGCTAAAACTGGCCCTAGCAAGAGCAGTGCTTCGCAGAATCTACCACCGGATTGGAAACTATATCCGCCAAGAAATTCAGTGGGCTGTGTCTATGGGTTAATTTGTCGCAAGCAGATGTGTTCGACGAGGATGGTGACCGGTGCTTCAGGTACTTAAAAGCACCATTCATGGATCGGGAGGATCCGTAATGACGCGCTTAGGGCGACGTCGACTGTTTACCAGGATTGGGTGTAATAATCTAATTACTTACCTTCAGTTGTTTGAGCGTCTGGCGCCGCACTGGTTGCAGCTGCTAAACATAAAAAGTATACAAAGATGTTTTCTTTCTCTTTTAACCGACCCCAAAAAAAAACGATGTTCTCAATTCGACTCTACTACTAACTGGTGGTAGGACCTCTTGTGAGTCCGCACGGGTAGGTACCACCACCCTGTCTATTGCTGCCGTGAAGCAGTAATGCGTTTCGGTTTGAAGGAAGGGGCAGCTGTTAACTGAAACCTGTAAAACTAAAAACTGAAACCTTAAAACTATATCTCGACATTTACGTCGTGATTGTCTATGGGCTTCGGCAACCACTTCACGCCAGGTGGGCCGTGAGCTCGTCCATCCTTTTAAACAATAAAAACTTCAATGCGTCACGTAGCGCACCCGTGACCTACATGGCAGTCAAAGGGTTAAAAACATAAAAGGAATCTTAAACCGTCACAGGTTCATTGACCTTGCGCGTCAACTAATCTTTGTGTTCCATTGCGTGCGTTTTTCATTTACATTTTTTGATCACTTGCATCCATTGTTGAATAGGTTGTATTGAAACCGTTCACGAAAATGAAGTAGTGTTGTTATTCTTAACGTGATAACAATAAACTTACGTTCCAAATAATATGTTTCTATGATACGCGCAATGTAAGCATAACAAATTTACAAACGATATTGACGTGCGGAGTCAACGACCTTGAGGCAGAGTATGATTGACTTTGTGTTTCAATGCGAGCTCACGAATGAGCTTACCAAAGCAAGCGTTTATACCTTTATTAATAAACTAGCTGACCCGGCAGACTTCGTAGTGCCTCAATCGATAAATAAAAGAGCGACGGGGGACACATCAAAGGAAAAACAAAATTGTTATTTTTATTTAATTACGAGCATTTTCATATTTATCTATCTACCTTCTAAACCTTCTCTGGACTTCCACAAATTATTCAAGACCAAATTCTTTTTTTTTTTTTTTATTGCTTACATGGGTGGACGAGCTCACAGCACAGGTGTTAAGTGGTTACTGGAGCCCATAGACATCCACAACGTAAATGCGCCACTCACCTTGAGATATAAGTTCTAAGGTCTCAGTATAGTTAGCCAAAATTAGCCAAATCGGTTCCGCCGTTCTCGAGTTTTAGCGAGACTAACGAACAGCAATTCATTTTTATATATATAGATAATTAGTTAATTATAATATTAATTAACAAGTACCTGCAGTTGTCGCTGAATCTCCTAAAAATAAGGAATAAAAAAAACATATTGAGGATTCCAATCGAAATTCATTCTTATTCAATCTAGCCTAACGATAGATTTTCGAGTACCCTCGAAATCTAATTAGTTTAAACGTCGTAGCAATTATGACGTATTCTCGTTTTTTTCCCCTACGAATTTGCTAGTAGCCTAAGGGGCTATTTCAGTTACGCCTAGACGGGTAGGTGAGCTCACGGGCTCAACCTAAGAGAATTGGCTAACACTGATCCTAGCAAGAGCAGCTCTGAATTTACCACCGGATCGGAAACGCGACCAACTGAGAAGATCCGGCGAGAAACTCAGTGGGCTGTGTCTATGGGCTAGTTCGCTTCGTCATGATCGTCGAGGGCAAAGCTTCTGGCCATTCTCCGGTGAATCTCTTAGTCGTGAATATTCACGGGAGTATTCAGAGACGAGATGGTACTATTCGCTACCACATTGCAACTTGGAAAACCTCCTTTTGTTAATACACACAACTATAAGATCGGGTTGTTATTAAGATTTTTACATTATTCGTTAACGATATCGCGGCGAGTGGCCAGCGCCACGGTCGCGGGCAGACTAAAGACTGCGAGTAAGATTTTAGGAGCGGAAAAATCTGAATACCCTCTTTCTAGTTCGTTTTTGGGGGCTACCAATGAAACTCGATGACACGCTCCGACAATACTGAGTTTAGGTTCGTGTGAAAATCGTGGTAGGAACCCTTTGAACAATCCCTTTACAGAACTTCGCATCAACGTGTCGATCCTCCAAGAACTCCAGATACAGACGAGGTTTTCTACCATCCGCCTACGTAGAGTTCTGGAATACTTTGGCCACATTGCCAGAAAGGACGACGGCAACTTGGAGAAGCTAATGGTCACTGGTAAAGTGGAGGGGAAAAGACCACGAGGTGGAAGCCCGACACGTTGGATTGACCAGTGTGCTTAGTGCGAGTTTCATAATGTTCTCGATAGTGTAAAAGTTAAGCCAATTTTGTATGCAGTTGGAACAGCGCCCCTAGCGGCAAACGTACGCAAACGATCCCATTTCATATAAATGTGGTATGTATATACCACATTTATATATATATACTTGTATAATATATGTATATACTTGTATTACTGGTGGTAGGACCTCTTGTGAGTCCGCGCGGGTGGGTACCACCACCCTGCCTATTTCTGCCGTGAAGCAGTAATGCGTTTCGGTTTGAAGGGTGGGGCAGCCGTTGTAACTATACTTGAGACCTTAGAACTTGTATCTCAAGGTGGGTGGCGCATTTACGTTGTGGATGTCTATGGGCTCCAGTAACCACTTAACACCAGGTGGGCTGTGAGCTCGTCCACCCATCTAAGCAATAAAAAAAATAATATATATATACAGGGTTACAGGTTAAGTCGACCTATTCCCGTTAAGAGCGTGTAGCTTACATCGTTTCTGACTGATTTGACTATGAAACACCCTACCCTAAATCTAACCGATCTGGAGATATTTCAATTTAATTGTTTTTTATAAAAAATACCCGATTTTCGGCTATCAGCTTAGATATTTTGAAATGCGTAAGTCTTATTATTATTATTACATGATTTTTACTTGTAAAATAAGATGCTGTATGACCCCAATAACAAATATTGTACGTAAAATGAATAAACAAGTCGTTTTAGACGATTAAAACTTATAAAAACGAATAAAAAATTAGAAAGATTATTTTTCTTTCAAGGATATCTTAAAAAAATATTATGGCGCCTGTTTGGCAGATGTGCTTAACAATATCTACGTTTCATCAGCTATCCAACGAGGTATAACAATCTAGGGTTTAAATAAAACATCATAGAAAATATTTAGTTGCGAGCCTCCAGGTAGCAGTTCTAACAGTCCCTCGCGAATTGTCCTTCAATGTTAATGCAGTGCGTGCGAGCGAGACAGCCTGAATGTGTGGATGGGCATTATTTCCGATCATTTGATTGGGCCTTACTTTCTCCCCGACAATTTAAATGAGGTATACTATGAACATTTCCTGCGAGGAGACCTAAATGACCTATTAGATGATTTGCCACTCAATCTGATTCAAGACGTGGTTTCAGCATGATGGCTGCCTTGTGCATTTCAGGAGAAGTGCCAGAGAATAGCTAGACACAAATTATCCAAACAAATGAATTGAACGAGGTGGGCCTATACCCTGGCCAGCCATAAGTCCGGACCTAACCCCCATGGATTTTTATGTGTAGGGGGACACATGAAGAGTCTCGTGTACAGTGAGCCCAACCCAATTTCATCAATTGAAGTATTGAGACACAGGATTATTAATGCGGCGAATGAAATGAGAAGGAAATTAATTACTGGTGTAATAAAACTGGACTTCGTAAAATAATGCGAACATGAGTGCAAAACAGTCCCGGACATAATGGGCATGAAATTTAGACCTTATGATGTTTTGTTGGAACTTGAAAGTTTAATAAATGTAGTATCTTGTACATACTTGTTTTATTTAGCCTCCCCTGTAGCCTATAAAACTAAGTGTTTTCGACAAATTTTTGATAAAACTTTAGATTGCTATACCTTGTTGGATAGCTGATGAAACGTAGATATTGTTAAGCACATCTGCCAAACAGGCGCCATAATATTTTTTTATGATATCCTTGAAAGAAAAATGATCTTTCTAATTTTTTATTCGTTTTTATAAGTTTTAATCGTCTAAAACGACTTGTTTATTCATTTTACGTACAATATTTGTTATTGGGGTCATACAGCATCTTATTTTACAAGTAAAAATCATGTAATAATAATAATAAGACTTACGCATTTCAAAATATCTAAGCTGATAGCCGAAAATCGGGTATTTTTTATAAAAAACAATTAAATTGAAATATCTCCAGATCGGTTAGATTTAGGGTAGGGTGTTTCATAGTCAAATCAGTCAGAAACGATGTAAGCTACACGCTCTTAATGGGAATAGGTCGACTTAACCTGTAACCCTGTATATATAAGCTAACTTTTACGTTATCGAGAACGTTAAAAAACTCGCACTAAGCACACAGATCGCCCACTACTCTCGACATCACAGTCCACGATGCTCTACACTCAGCGGCAGAAGATTAAAACCGATTCCTTCTTTCTTCATTACTCAATATGAATTTAGTAGACAAAAACAAAATACCTTCAGTCGTAGCTGCGGTGTGGCCTAAAACATCAAACATAATTTTAGTTTTATACGAAAAAGAAATAAAGATATTAATTAGTCTGTCTCACGTATCAAGCTACAACGGCATTCCGAATGTCAATGAAAATTCGAATCGACTTAACAAGAATATCGAGATATGAAGTATTTGATGGCTAAAATTTCGATTTAAGAATGCGCGAAGTTGAGTACATTTTTCGAGGAGTCAAAAAACAAAACATGTGTGACACTCGGGGACTGCCGCGGTATTAAACGGTAATAAAAAAGACCACGGTATATTTATAAACATTAACAAAAGCAAAACAGTAACTGTCCCCTTCACACTCATAAGCTAGACCGCGCGAGATAGAGATGGGCAGACTTTTCATGGTGCGCATTTAGTACGACGTCATGCCGCGCGCTTATTCACAAACACTACACAAGTGCAACGTTTGAATGTGTTGACTAGTTTTTTTTTATTTTTTATTTTTTTATGATTGAAAGATTACTGGTGGCCCGGAGGCCTTTCCAGCTTCACCAGGACAGGTGGGCGAGCAAAGGCTCAGCCAGGAGGGGGGGGATTTGCTAACAACTGCCCGAGCGCTTCCGAAGGAGACCTAACAACTCAAGAGCAATTGCTTCGCGAATGAATCTACTACCGGATCGGAATTGCGACCCACTGAGAAGATCCGGCGAGAAACTCAGCGGGCTGATGCATGGGTTAGGTTGCACGTCGACCTCTTTGTCGAGTTCGACGAGTACGGTTACCGGGGTTCCTCAGCCTGCTCCTAGTGTTAGAGCTGAAGGTATCTAATGCAAGAGTTATTGGATCTGATGGATCCGTAAGGACGTGTCTAGGGCGACGACGGTGACTTGCTCCTGCGTGATCAGGATTCGGGGAGTAATCAGCGGCGGCAACGATAAGGCGATTATCATGACGCATAGCCTTATCGAAGTAACGTTCCGACACTGACTTCATGTGTTTGCGGATCGATTCGAGGCCCAGGTCGTCGTGTAGGTCGACGTTCCTCACGAACCACGGAGCCCCGACGGCTAACCTGCAAAAGCGGGATTGTAGGGATTGGAGGGTGTCTATGTGTGTGCGGGCCGCGTGAGCGAACACCACACTCGCGTAAGTCATGACGGGCCTTATGCAAGTTTTGTAAAGTGTCACCTTGTTCCGAAGGGACATTTTACTCCGCTTACAGATCATGGGGTAGAGTCTACCGAGAATAAACGCGGCACGGTCACGGACTGATTTTATATGCGGGCGGAATGTCATCGATGCATCCAGGGTAACGCCCAGGTACTTGACCTTCCTGGCCCAGGGTATGGGTTGTCTAAAGAGAGTAATCGGGGGTGTGAGATTCCTCCTCCTAATCCGGGAGGAAATCCGTGTGGAGCTTCCCCTCTGAAATAGCACCGCAGTACTTTTCGCTGGGTTGATGTCTATGCGCCATTTTCGGAACCACTGTCCTAGGGCTAGGGCTGCGCTCTGAAGCTTCTTCGCGATTAGGGACTTATTTCTACTAGAATAGTAAACAGTCGTGTCGTCGGCGAATAAAGCTAAATGGGTCGGCGGCGACCGGGGAATATCGTTGACGAATAAGCTAAATAGGAGGGGTGAGAGGACAGAGCCTTGCGGGACTCCAGCTGTGAGAGGTCGTGGGGAGGAGCGGGTTCCCTCGACTCGATATCGAAAAGAGCGGTTCGACAAGAAGTCCCGTATGATGAGCACGAGACTATCCGGCACGCCCATGTTGAATAGTTTGAAAATCAAACCATTGTGCCAGACTTTGTCGAACGCTTTTGCGACGTCGAAGAAGAGAGCTCCCGTGTATAACGGTTTTGGTCGATTAAGCCCCACAAGAATGTGCTCCGTGAGGCGGTGCACCTGTTGAACGCATGAGTGATTTGTACGGAATCCGAATTGTTCATCGATGAGAATGCCCTTGGATGAGACGAAGTCTCTGAGGCGTTTGTAGAGCAGACGCTCATACAGTTTGCCTAGAGACATGAGGAGGCTAATCGGGCGGTAGCTCGTCGGATGATTTTTTGGTTTACCGGGTTTATGTATGCCGATAACGTCCGCTTCTTTCCACACCGCGGGAAAGATACAGTTCGCCATAGCGGCATTGAAAATAGATGCCAACATCACGATGAGTTGGACGGGTAGAAGTTTAATAACGCGGTTGGATATACCGTCGGAACCGGGAGCCTTGCGAGGACGTAGGTCTTTGATCAAGTCTTTAACTTCCATCGGGGTGACGGGTGGTAACGCATCAGAGGGTGGCAAGGAGGCTCTGCGTTCTACCTCACTGTCTACTAATTCTACATGAACAGGGTCCACGGATTGAGTGCTGGGCGTGCACTGGGTTTGCAATGTATCGGCCAGCAGCTCTGCTTTTTCGTCATCATCGAACGCCGCGAGTCGGCCTGAGGGGCCTACGAGGGGGGGCATAGTTACTACCGTATCCGATTTGAGAGTACGAGCTAAGCGGTAGTAAGACCTTTGGGAGGGCGCGAGTCCTTCTAAGAAATCAGACCATCTGGCATCTCGGACTTCGGCGATGCGAGACTTTACGTCGCGTTGTAGGGCACGCATTCGAATACGATTTTCCGCGGTAGGATACCTGTCGTAGGCGCGTATCGAGGCGTTCTTAGCTCTAAGGAGTTCCCTAATATCGTCGGACAATTTGAAGCGGTGAAGGAAGTCCTCCGCTACAACTTGTTTCGATGACCTATCTAATGTCGAGGTGATGTGTGACGTTAAGATGTCTATGGCTTCAGCGGTATCCTGAGGAGACGGGATAGAGTCCGGGTTAAACGGGAGCGATGGTGGATCAGATTCAGCCAGGCTGATGCCCAGCGTGTGCCAATCCACCACAGTCCTCGTGACGGGAACGGAATCGGGAGCGCGACCGAGCTTCATAACGACGGGACGGTGGTCTGAATCTAACTCTGAAACTACTTCGATCGAGTGTAAGCGCAGAGTTACGTTTTTTAATAACGCTATGTCGAGTATATCCGGGCGATGCGCGATATTTAGCGGGTAGTGAGTCGGGGTTAGCGGAGCGATGATATCGAAGGCGAGATCATCGACTAACGCGTCGAGCCGCCTGCCATTAGGGGTTGTGGTATGTGAGTTCCACCTGATGTGTTTACAATTTAGGTCGCCCGCCAGAATGACAGAGCTTCCCATGCTAAGTAGCGCCTCGATATCACTGCTTAGAACGATCTTATCCGGAGGAAGATAAACGGACGCGATAACGATCGGCGCGTGACCCGTCAGTGAGATTCGGCACACTGATGCTTCGATGTTAGCGAGCGCGGGAGGATCGAGCGGGACGCAATGCAGGGCTCTTCTATAGTAAATGAGTGTTGACTAGTGTTGAGTGCGAGCTACATGGTAGGCGAAGTGGGGTATGTGTTAGGTTTTATTTTTATTACGGAATTTCTTGATTCGGTCGCCGCGCTCAAAGCCCGCGATAAAAACTATGCAATAGTTTAAAAAAATTATAAAAAATTGATTTAAGTTTTATTATGGTTGGTATATATTTAATGCAATCCATTACTTCTTCCAATTCAGGGTATTCCCTGACGTAATTATCGATTTACAGATTTCTGGAATTCTAGTTATCGTGTATATAAATATGTACTAAAATGCCTACGCTACGGGAAATAATTTTAACCGAGTTACAAAGTTTAGATACTTAAAAATACTAGACTAATTGGAACAATTAAATACATTTTCATATAGTTTATTAATTACCTATTCAGGTATATTACGGACAGTACAAGACAAAAGAACAATTAATATGCAATAACTTTTTCTTAAATCCATTCAATTTTACTTGTAAAGATATACATAGTACTAATGTTGCACAATACATCTCCTCTATATAGCTACAAATATGTAGGGACCATAAATGTCCCCATAGCAACTGATAATTATATGTATGTGTTAGCGGTAATTATATTGCAACTAGAGGTCCCGCAATAGTCGAATTCCGACTATAATTCATTGGAATTGTAAGTTTGTACACTATTATGATTGTATTTTATACTTCTATAATCACAAATTTCGCCAAGACTACACTATAAAAAATATTAATAAAGACAAACAATATTTAATCTATTCTCAATTTGACCGCAGACATCAAGTACAAAAGTTTGACAATAAATAGTATGCATGCGTGTGTGCGTCAAATACATGGTATGTAGTGTGTGTAATGTTTTCTTTATTGATTTAATGTATATTATATGCATTATTTAAAAAAAATATTGGCATTGTGCACTTCTTCTCTATATTCTCTATAAGTGTGGGAAATTTCATACTCCTCCGTCCGCGCAATTTACGTAAAAAGGGATACAAAGTTTTTGCTTCACGTATTAATATATAGATGATGCTACGTCAGTCTCGGGATTGTCGGGCTGTCGATAGCACGTTAGGTTAGGTAATCCCAATATACGTTAGTCACTTAACTGAACACGTGTCTTATTAATCCTTGCCCGATATAGAGACTCAACAAATATACTGCTATTACGCATGTCGGTGACGCGAACTCAGAAGATTTCAGCCATCCAAAAAGCGTCTAACGCGCACAGCACACTACGTACGTGTATACGTAACATTAGCATGTCGGTGACGCGAAGCCATAAGTTTTTTTTCCACCAAAAAGTACTCAACGCGGCTAAAGAAGTTTTAAATTCAAAAAATGCGAGATTAAAAACGTATAGTAACAGTTATAGTTTCCTTTTGTTTTTATGTTATGCATATAATATAATTAAACTAATCTAAAGTTCATGTAGAATCTTACCTGATAGTTCGTCTGTGTTATCAGAGAGGTCTCTAAGAAAGAAAATTATATTTGAAAAGTATAATCGCTAATACCGCTCAACGTGGCTCGATTAAGGCTAAACGATTTATACCACTACCACTACCAAGTTAAGAATCGTCGTGGCCTAAACGATAAGACGTCCGGTGCATTCGTGTTGAGTGATGCACCGGTGTTCGAATCCCAGGCGGGTACAAATTTTTCTAATGAAATACGTACTCGACAAATGTTCACGATTGACTTCCACAGTGAATGAATAACATCGCGTAATAAAAATCAAACCCGCAAAATTATAATATGCGTAATTACTGGTGGTAGGACCTCTTGTGAGTCCGCACGGGTAGGTACCACCGCCTTACCTATTTCTGCCGTGAAGCAGTAATGCGTTTCGGTCTGAAGGGTAGGGCACCCGTTGTAACTATACTGAGATCTTAGAACTTACATCACAAGGTGGGTGGCGTATTTACGTTGCAGATGTCTATAGGTTCCAGTAACCACTTAACACCAAATGGGCTCTGAGTTCGTCCACCCATATAAGCAATAAAAAAACTGCTAACACTACCACTACCAATACTACTACTACTACGGACTAATACTCCGAAAGACGGATATTGGTATCGCAGCAGCTTTAGCAGTAGCAGAATAACTCGTTTGCCGAGTGATATGTCATAGCATTCAATCTGCAAACGCACTATAGCTTTTATGAAAATTGCAACGAAATCCTTTCTGGTTGGGGAGAAAAAGACTCCCAATGTCTTCTCTAGACAAACGGAATGATGCTGAGAACATTTATCACAAAAGGCCACCCTTCAAACCGAAACGCATTACTGCTTCACGGCAGAAATAGGCAGGGCGGTGGTACCTACCCGCGCGGACTCACAAGAGGTCCTACCACCAGTAAAAAATGATGCCGAACTTCCCATGAGATTCCCAAGCCTAGGTGACGCGCACTCAATGTCCGATAATAGTACTATACTAGGACCGAAGACATAGAAAATGGTATTAAAGATTTTCTCCTAACTTGATTTCGAGTATGTTTTTCGTCACTGGTCCCTCGCTGGTGCTGAAGACAGCCTGGTAGACCCCTTCGTAAGCGTTCGAGTATTCAGTTATCCGTATAATCACAGATGACTCCACTACCTGAAGGCATTAAAAACAGTTTTCATGTTAAGACAATGTCTTTTGTAGACATAAAAAGGGACCCTTTGCAGCTAATACTGGACTTATCGTTTAAGCCTTTTATGTGGAAGTCAGATGAAGTAACAGTTTGGACTGTATGATAAAAAGATATCTTCGAAAACACCCTACGAATGAAGTTGATTGCAGATTGAAAACAATTGTCTTGACATCTGCAATAATTCCCGGTCCTAATATGGAGGAGTCTGGGGCAGCAGGTTGGCTAAGGAGGAACGGACCAGATCGGGGGGAAACTCAAATGTCTAATGACCCGACATCGGGTAAGCGCCCAGAATAGTTACGGTGTTTCCTGAGCGCTATGACTATGTCCTCCTTCAATGAGCCTTGCGACAGCCACTTGGCTGAGAACCTAGCAACGATAACAACCCACCATCATCATCGGGCCATAAGTCTATTAGGGCAATAAAAATAAAAGTGAAGAAGCTGTAAAGGTAAGGTCTAGTCATTAAATATCTTATAATACCTCATAGAACGCTATGGATCCGACCGAGGAACTCCTCCTGGTGTTAGTTTCCAACGGTATCCCGTTTACAGAAACCTGAAAATAAGAAGCAGCTTTTGCAGTTCTTGGACCAATAAGTAATAAGCTAGAACTCTAATAGATATGTGGTAATAAGACTCTTCTGGTGATAGGACGTCTTGTGAGTAGGGGTAGGAGCACATTTAGGTACCACCATGTCTATTTTTACCGTGAAGCAGTCTTGTGAGTTGTTGGGATGGGTGGGTTGGTACCACCACTCTGTCTATTTCTACCGTGATGCAGTAATGCCGCTTCGGTTTGAAGGCTGAGTCAGCCGTTGTAATGTAAAAACTGAGACTTAGAACTAGTGTCTCAAGGTGGCGTTGCGATGTCTATGGTCTACGATGACCACTTAACACGAGGTGGGCGAAGCTCTCGGGGTTTCTGCCTGAAATAATTTGCTAACACACCCTAGCAAGTGCTTCGCTGAATCTACCACCGGATTGGAATCACGATCCATTGAGAAGATCCCGCGAGAAGCTCAGTGCGACTGTGGGTAATTGACTCCGACTGCATAAATGATGTACTCATCTGGATGTTTCTCGAATTCGGTTCTCTACTTCGTTCAAATAATACGGTTTAATTTCTTTAACGATTAGATTGGATAATTTTATGTCGCCCCCTCGATGATACCACATTCATTAGTCTTGAGCGGCTGGTGATACTGTTACATATGCCCCTCAATAATAACGCAATTTATATAATAATACAGACTAAGGCATTCTTGAATGCATCGTCTCTATATAAAGACGATTTATTACTAAAGCGCGGCAGAACAGATTTGGCTTGAGTAGCGGAAACACACATCATTCGTACTACTTCTTTAATAAAATAAACTCAGCGCCAGTCACCGTTTCCTTTTTTTGAAAAAGAGCTCCTGGACCCAACCCGTAACAATACCACATTAGTCTACGGCTGCTCACCTTCTCGACGGAGCAATCGTTGTCACACGAGAAATGCACATGGTGTTCGAATTGCTCGCCATCTTTTGGAGTACCGATGACTTCCATCGTTGTTATGGTGACCGCTATAATAAAACAATTATCATTGGAACAGCGGCTCTGGGATATCTTTAAGTGCCGATTCGCACACGACCGTCTCAAGTGTGCTTGCTGCTAGTTTCTTAACTTCTCGATCGCGTAAAAGTTAACTCAAATTTGTATGGAAGTTAACTTTTACGCGATTGAGTAGTTAAAAAACTCACACTAAACACAAAGAGTCGGACCGATTCTTCTTGGATGTTCTTCATAATTGTTCCAGTTTTGATATTGGCAAGCAAGAGTGCTTCGCGACATTAAAGCGGTGTCAATTTATTACTGGTGGTAGGAACTCTTGTGAGTCCGCGCGGGTGGGTACCACCGCCCTGCCTATTTCTGCCGTGAAGCAGTAATGCGTTTCGGTTTGAAGGGTGGGGCAGCCGTTGTAACTATACTTGAGACCTTAGAACTTGTATCTCAAGATGGGTGGCGCATTTACGTTGTAGATGTCTATGGGCTCCAGTAACCACTTAACACCAGGTGGGCTGTGAGCTCGTCCAACCATCTAAACAATAAAATAAAAAAAACCGGTTGGGGATCACAAGACACCCTCACGAATGGTACTCACACGAACTCATAAATGTTACGGTTTTTATTTTATTTTTATAAAGCAATGTAATTCCTAGTCGTTCGTGAACATTTGTTGAGTACTTATTTTATTAGAAAAATTGGTGCCTGTCTGCGGGATTCGAACCTCGGCACGGTCGCGTCGCTCAATACGAATGTACCCGACGTCTTATCATTAAGGCCGCGACGAATTCCCATTAGCTAACGGGTTTTCATTTATCGAGAATCTAAATTATACGTAATATGAAAACTTACCAGGGGCTGTAAACGTGAAAGATATATTTTAAAATTTGTTTTATGACACAAATAACCAAAATAAAAATCGTTATGAACATATTTTTGCACGAAATGGGATATATCACGGAGAGAAAGGATTAGCAGAGATGGAGGTGGAGGATCGGTGGTGTTTTTAAAAGGTGTGACGCCAGCATTGGTGACATTCTCATAGAGTTCTCGACGGTTCTCGTAGATTCTCGTAGAGTTCTGAGATGTTCTCGGAGGGTTTAGTTGGTTCTAGGAGGGTCTCGGAGGGTCTGTAAAGTTCTCGGAGGGTCTCGCCACTGCGCCATGTTGTTTATAACTAGTCAGGTCATAAGTATTGTCACACAGTAAAAACTTTTCTTTTAGAATGCTGGCCACAAAAAAGTTTATTGAATTCGAATTTCGAATTGTTCATGAAAATAAAAAAGTATACTTTTAGAATTTTACTCATTTTTAAATATGGTGTGGACGCTTAAAGAAGACCGTGTTGCAGTTATTGCGTTGCATCTTTGCGGTTACGCGCCAATTCAAATTTTTAACATACTGAAAAATTTGAATATAACCAAAAGATTCGTTTATCGTACCATCAAACGATACAATGAAGACTCTAGTGTAGATGACAGGTCAAGAAGTGGTCGCCCTCGGTCTGTTAGGACTCCAGCAGTGATAAAAGCTGTGAAGGCGCGAATTCAAAGAAATCCCAAACGTAAGCAGAAACTGTTGGCCCTTCAGATGGGGTTAAGCAGAACCACGGTGAAAAGGGTGTTAAATGAAGACTTAGGGCTTCGGGCATATCGAAGAAAAACAGGACATCGTTTGAATGCTCGTCTAATGGACCTGAGACTGAAGAGATGCCGCGCTTTGTTGAAGCGGTACGCGGGAAAAAAATATCGGGAAATTCTTTTTTCGGATGAAAAAATTTTTACCGTAGAAGAGAGCTACAACAAACAAAATGATAAGGTGTACGCACACAGTAGTGAAGAAGCGAGCAACCGTATTCCGCGTGTCCAACGAGGTCATTTTCCATCCTCGCTCATGGTATGGTTGGGAGTTTCTTATTGGGGCTTAACAGAGGTACATTTTTGTGAGAAAGGTGTAAAAACGAATGCAGTTGTGTATCAAAATACAGTCCTGACGAACCTTGTGGAACCTGTTTCTCATACCATGTTCAATAACAGGCACTGGGTATTCCAACAAGATTCGGCGCCAGCTCATAGAGCGAAGAGCACACAAGACTGGCTGGCGGCGCGTGAAATCGACTTCATCCGGCACGAAGACTGGCCCTCCTCCAGTCCAGATTTGAATCCGTTAGATTACAAGATATGGCAACACTTGGAGGAAAAGGCGTGCTCAAAGCCTCATCCCAATTTGGAGTCACTCAAGACATCCTTGATTAAGGCAGCCGCCGATATTGACATGGACCTCGGTTGTGCTGCGATAGACGACTGGCCGCGCAGATTGAAGGCCTGTATTCAAAATCACGGAGGTCATTTGAATAAACTTTAGTGTCATAAGAATATATATTTTGTTATATGAATGGTTACAAAATGAATAAACTTGTTTCAATTATTTTACATTAAACATGTGACAGAATTTATGACCTGACTAGGTACAATTTGATGACATCAGCGTCGCTGACGAGCGTTATTAGGCGCCGGTATCGGCATTGTCAATGAACCTGTTACATTTGTGTTCCGTTTTGACAGCGCGCTCACTAGAGGGCGCTAGAATATTGATTGCACACAGACGCTGCGTGGGCTAGAGACGCATCTGGTCATCGGTGCTTGACACGAGTGAAGTATTCAAGCGATAATAAAAAGATGCGTATTATCATTAGTTTATTATGGCCCCAAATGACGTCACGCCAATAAAGTTCCGCGCGACACGGTCTTGGTAAAGTTCGGGCATTCATTTTAAAAACATATGTATATATGTATGTATGTTTTCTGTACTGTTCAAGATTTTTAAAAACATGAATATAATTAAAATACTTACAGCTATCTGCGAAATAAAATAATAATATAGTGTTTTAATCGATTTTTGTGGATAACAGACCCAATTAAAAATACTTTTAGGGTTTGATTATTATCATTGTGAAATTGTTTTTAATGTTTCGGGCAATTTACTGTTTACGTTTTTTGTTAAAGTAGTTTTAATATTTAAAATTATATTTTAAGAACCGAACTTAACCCTTTGTGCGCGAATCGACGATAGATCGACTCTCTATTAATGCGTTTAAAGTGCGTCGGAATATCGACTATTACGCAGTTTGAACATAGGTATCCAAGTGTACGGATGTGTCTTAGCGCGAGCACGTAAAACGATTGTAATAAGTTAAAATAACATCTATAAATGACAATTTAAAATTTCTGTGAATTAAAAATGTACTTTTTTTTCAATAATCCTTTAGCTATTTCTGTTAAATATGTGAAAATAAGCTCAGCACTAAAAGGGTTAAAGAAATCGGATTTATAAAGAAAAAAAAAAACAGGACACATTAAAAGCTTAAAATTGGTCTTCGGTTCAGCTAATGTTAGGAAGTTACGGCAGGGCCCAGAAAGTGTTAACTTTTTTTTTATTGCCCTTGTAGGCAGACGAGCATACAGTCCACCTGATGGTGAGTGGTTAACGTCGCCCATGGACTTCAACAATGCCAGGGGCAGAGCCAAGCCGCTGCCTACCGCAAACGGTGATCTATGTCCAAATTTATTCACCGCATTCTGTTCTCCCATGAAGTCCGAGCTATGAGTACATTTACTGTTGGTAGGACGTCTTGTAAATCCGCACGGAGGTACCACCACCCTGCCTATTTCTGCCGTAAAGCAGTAATGCGTTTCGGTTTGAAGAGCGAAGCAGCCGTTGTACTGTAACAACGGAGACTTAGAACTCGTGTCTTAAGTCGGGTGGCGGCACTTTGTTGATGTCTATGGGCTACAGTCGTAGGCTCGTCCACCCATTTTACTAGAATTTCTTTTTCATATATTCAAAAGCAAATAGAGTTTATTTTCATTAATGAAAACTCACTTTCTATGACGGCTAGTATTTTCTTGTATAATCGATCGTCTTTTTTGAATACGCCCAAATACACGCAGGCGTTCGTGTCTTCGAAGCTGCAACGGGTCAATCAATGTTAATTACAAGCGGGCGAGGAAACGGACGAAGTGGACAGGATCAGGCCCTGCTGAAGATCGCTGGCATTGGAGGACAGGTCACTGTTTTTAACCTTGTCAAAGGTCTACGTCGAACTTTGGGGATGTTGAACCTTGGTTGAAGTCTATAAATAAATAAATAATAAATAAATATTTACTAACAAATCACGCCACGTTAACTGGTCCCGTGATAAGTTCGTAAAGAACTTGTGTTACAGGTGCCAGATAACGGAAATAAATGTAAGATTTTTATTATACACATACATATATTCGAACCTTGGGGGAGATCTTGCCGAACTTTGGGAAGGCCTATGTCAAACCTTGGTTGAAGTCTATGTCGAACTTTGGGGGAGATCTTGTCGATCTTTGGGAAGGTCTATGTTGGACCTTGGTTGAAGTCTATGTCGAACCTTGGGGGAGATCTTGTCGAACTTTGGGAAGGTCTATGTCGAACCTTGGTTGAGGTCTATGAAGGAGGTCGAGCCTTCGGGGAGGTGAACGACAACTGGGTTAAAGGGTACGTTAAAGGGTAGCCCTTATAAGGGCTATACTATATATAGGGCTAAGGCTATTATACCACATAAGGGCTATACATATATACATAGTGGTATACCACGAACTTTAGAATTAACGTCTCAAGGTGGCGGCATTTATACGCTCCGATAATCTCTTGAAAATTTAACTATGGTTAAAGTAAAAGGTACTTGAAAAAAATAATCTCCTCCCAATTTTGAACCATCAAAGCAAGCGGGAAGGTGTTATGCAATTGCACAAATTTACACAATGCAATGTCGGTTCTGCATTGTTTGTCGTGGCGTTTACGTGAATGACACCATCCCGTCCGTCTGGGCAATAAAACTTAACCGCACCTGGGGAAGTTGAAGCTGATCAGTTTCCCGGGTATCACGGTTATCCGTCCGCTGGCCAGGACGCTCTCCCCGTTGCAGAGGACGTCCGTCAGTTCGCAGTCCTCGCATGTGCACTGCACTGTGGTGTCGTAATGATCTCCCACTTTGGAGGCGGTCTTTAATCTCGAAGCTTTCAATACTGCAACGATAATGTCATGGGGATGACGCACCTTCAATTCGATTTAGCGTAGCAAAGAATATATCGACGCTTGAAAGGCAAACGTGACTAAGCGACAATAACTGCTTTGTACATAAATGATAGGCAATAACCATATTCGATGCGCAAAAAATATATATTTATAGATCTATTAAAATCATTTCAATCCTACAGCTAGATTCGTTAAAATTGATTTTTTTTCAGGTATTTCCAATTTATATTAGTCTAATGTAAATTTCACGCATTGTCGCTTAGTCACGTTTGCCTTTCAAGATATGTATATTGAGGGTTGAAAAGTTGGTAAGAGAGTGTTAACTATGAATGTGGAAGGATATAGAGGAAGAGGTAGACCTAAAAAGAAATGGATGGATTGCGTGAAAGACGACATGTGTAAGAGGGGAGTGAGCGAAGAAATGGTATATGATAGAGGAGTATGGAAGGAGAAAACATGTTGCGCCGACCCCAGGTGACTGGGAGAAGGGCAGGAGAATGATGATGATGATGAGGGTTTGGTATAAGCGACAGTTTGGCTTAATACGCGACTTTTGTCTTTGCAATTAAAGGTTTCTTTTATTTGGTATCAGCATCAACAGTTCGATGTTGTTCGATGACCACATTCAAATAGCTAAAGAAGTTTTTTTGTTATGATAGTTTTTCCAAATTTAAACCTTTAAGCGGCTTTTTTACTTAAACGGCTGGAAAGTTGCGAAAATGTCTCTTAAACTACTTACTCTCTTTCTGTCTTTCACACCTCCATTAATAAAAGAGAGTGTATTTATATTGAAACTACTAAAACACAAGAAACGTGTGCCCATTTGATATGAAACTTTGCACACTTAAAAAGAGTGACATGACCCATGCGACGAATATAGAACATTAGCCCCGGATAGATGGCGCTAGTGACAAGGATTATTATCTTTTGAACCTTTGGGTCGAATTCATGTGAGATCTCTATATATAATGGGTTTATGTGTATACACCTAAAATTATCTTACGTAGTCAGCTTTTTGAATCGTCATATGCCTTATATGATGAATAAAATTGCATTTCGTTGCGAGTGAAGTCGCAGGCGTACCAATAATTTTAACTTAATCGATTAAGTAGCATTATTGATGCAATTAATTATCAATCTGTTTTAAGTTGTAAAGGTAACTTATCTGTTTAATTAATATGAAAATTTGCAATATTTATGTAAATTGCTTATAATTTTTTTTTTATATGTTAATAAAACTGTAAAAAGTCCCTCCCTTGCTGCTTGTTTTTACGACTATTATTTGAACAATTAAACTGTAAACTCACCGTTGCCTGTAAAATTTAAAATAGTATTTTAATTACGGTTTACAAAAAAAAATAACAAAAAATATCGACTTGACTTAGATTTGGAGAGAGAAATTAACATTTAATATCAGAAGGTGGGTAGGTACAAATTAATAACACGAACACGCAGGGTTGTACTATTTATTTTATTTTTCCTACTCACTGCTAATAACCTCAAAGGGTTATACTAGCTTTACTGAAAGCGTGGGTGAGCTCACGGGGCTCACCCTGGATGAGTTTGCAACCATCTGCTCTAGCAAGAGCAGCGCAACGCTGAATCTTTCCGCCAGATTGGAATCGTGACCCACTGAGTAGATCCGGTGAGGAACTCAATGGGCTATGGGTTATAATATTCAGAGTGATCTATTAAAATAGACCGAAGTCTTTAACAAAGTACACTATTGTCCCCACGTGCAGGAAAGCATACGGCCCACATAATGATGAGATAAAGCCTTCGTTCAACGACGTCAAACATGCCAGAGACTGATCCAAACCGCTGCCTATCGTCTAGTATACCAGCTACTCCTGTATAATACCAGATTTTACTTACGATAATCTGCAAAAATATAACACTATTAATTAATTAAAATATAATATTGGCATATACCCAAACGAAAACCGAGGGTTTTTTTTTTATTGCCCTGGTAGGCAGACGAGCATACGGCCCACCTGATGGTGAGTGGTTACCGTCGCCCATGGACTCCAGCAATGCCAGGGGCAGAGCCAAGCCGCTGCCTACCGCTTAATACTCTCCACAAGCCGCGTTTGAAGAAGGACATGTCATAGCGCTCGGGAAACACCGTGGAGGGGAGCTCATTCCATAGCCGGATGGTAAATAGTTCCATAGCCGGGTTTTTCGTAGAGGGGACGTTATCGCTCAATCAATCAACCAATTATTCGTCAATCATCAATCATCCAATCATCCAACCAATCGTTCCTTGAATGTTAATTAACTAATGTTAAATGAGCTCGTCCACAAATCTAGGCAATGAAAAAAAAAATTAAAAAAATCATAGCTCGAAGACCTTTTCAGGAGAAAAGGAAAGACCTGGGAAGGTGGGCGAACAGGGTTCAACAGCGGCCCGAGCACCTCCGAAGGAGACCTAACAGCTCTAGGGCATTTTTTTTTATTCCTTAGATGAGTGGACGAGCTTACAGCCCACCTGGTGTTAAGTGGTTACCGGAGCCCATAGACATCTATAACGTAAATGCGCCACCCACCTTGAGATAAGTTCTAAGGTCTCAGTATAGTTACAACGGCTGCCCCACCCTTCAAACCGAAACGCATTACTGCTTCACGGCAGAAATAGGCGGGGTGGTGGTACCTACCCATGTGGACTCACAAGAGGTCCTACCACCAGTAAGCCAGTGTGATCTATCTTTTAGCCCACAGACGTTCACTGTTGGACATAGGCTTCCCTCTCCTAAGCCTTGACCTGTCCCGCGCTGCTTGCATCCAGCGGATCGCCGCTAACCGCAATAGGTCATTGGTCCACCGTGTGGGAGGCCTAACCACGCTACGTCTATCGGAGTCGCCACACGAGAACTTTTCGGCCCCAGCGGCTATCTGATGACGAGCAATGCGGCCTATCCACTGCCACTTCAACGTCGCAGTCGATTGGACTATTTCGGTCACCATGGTTTTCCTACGAATCTCCTCATTCCTGATTTGTTCTGGCAGAGTAAAACATAGTGCCTATTCTTGTCGCAAAAACGTGACATAAAAAAGTTTGATATCCAGCGTTGTGGTGCTATTAACGTCGATAGCTTCTTGATAGCAGTCAAACACACGTCAACAATACACAAAATGGTCTCAGAAAAATTATATAAGTCGCGGTATGTTTTAATTTTTTAGATAAATTATCCCAAAATAGTTGCTATTAGTCTAAAATAATGACGAAAATTACCATGCTCTGAAAAAGAAAATAAAAATTTTTATTATTATTAGACATTTATAATACGGGGAGGGGGTGTTTTCTAAGTTGTCAACAAGAAAACTCCTCGACTTCACTTAACTAATCAAATTCAATCGGTCTATTTCAGTTGGTGAAAAATCAATATTGGCATAGCGCGACAAATTTATAGAAATTTCGGGAATCGAAAAAAGCGTACGACATTGTTTTATTTCTGATTTTCTCGGACATGCATTATATATATATTTTATTGCTTAGGTGGTTGGACGAGCTCACAGCCCACCTGGTGTTAAGTGGTTACTGGAACCCATAGACATCCACAACGTAAATGCGCCACCCACCTTGAGATATAAGTTCTAAGGTCTCAGCATAGTTACAACGGCTGCCCCACCCTTCAAACCGAAACGCATTACTGCTTCACGGCAGAAATAGGCAGGACGGTGGTACCCACCCGCGTGGACTCACAATAGGTCCTACCACCAGTACTCACAATAGGTCCTACCACAAGGATTCACAATAGGTCCTATCACCACTTATATTATCATTAATATTATTGATAGCATTAGTGGTAGTCAAATCTATAGATTTTCTGAAAAATTCATCGAAATCTAGCTATTTCCAAGTCTTCAGGGAACGTACATATATCTTATAAATACATCGACTTTTATATATTATATAAATAATTTACCTGGTGCTGTAATAACAAACATACTTTTGAATAAAAACACATATATTTCAGTGTGCTCAGAACGAGTTTTTTAAAGTTCTCGGTGGCGTAAAAGTTAACTCAAAGTATGTAGTTGGAACAGCGCCAAAACGGCCGTCTGGTGTAGTGGTAAGTGACATGGTCACTACACAAGGAGGTCGCGGGTTCGAATCCCGCCATGGGAAGATATTTGTGTGATAAATATAAATGTATTTTCCAGGGTTATGGATGTATATTAAATATATGTATGTGTATAATAAAAATATTACATTTATTTCCGTTATCTGGTACCTGTAACACAAGTTCTTTACGAACTTATCACGGGACCAGTTAACGTGGCGTGATTGTTAGTAAATATTTATTATTATTATTATAAAAAAATTGGCAAACGTAGGCAAACGTTCCAACTTCATATAAAATTGAGTTATTATAACTTTTACGCTATCGAGAACGTTAAAAAACTCGCACTAAGTACACTGGAGGCAATAGCGTAGTGAGATATCAATGCCTCATCATTAACGACTCTGTATTTCGTGGGCCTTGGTCTAGCGAGACCTGGATATTAATTATTACCTATATATTAGCCCATAGACATACACTGGTGGAGGCCTCCCCCAAGGCTCGCAACAACCGCTGGTCATGCGCATCCAGCAGTTTCCTGCGACTTTCAGCAGCTGCTTAACTGCTGGATACTTTTTTTTAACTTTTTACTGGTGGCAGAACCTCTTGTGAGTCCGCACGGGTAGGTACCACCACCCTGCCTATTTCTGCTGTGAAGCACTAATGCGTTTCGGTTTGAAGGGTGGGACAGCCGTTGTAACTATACTGAGACCTTAGAACTCTTATCTCAAGGTGGATGGCGGCATTTACGTTGTAGATGTCTATGGGCTCCGGTAACCACTTAACACCAGATGGGCCGTGAGCTCGTTCACCCGTCTAAGCAATAAAAAAAATGCGGTGAGCTCCCGGGGTCTAACTTGTGGGAGGCCTACATTGTGGAAAAGCCTTTGGATCCAGCGGCCATTGGTTCTACAAGCAACGTATCTACCCACTGCTACTTCAATCTCGAAATCCTTGCGGCTATGTCGGTTATGATGGTTCTCCTGCTAGTCTCCACATTCCTGATCTTGATCTCGCATCGAAATGATTGTGAACTCACATTTAATGGTAAGCGCCTTGATCCTCTCCTCGTTGCCGTCTTCGTTCTCAAGGACAGCGAAATAATCGCCAAAGTCCTGTGGTCTGGTGCCCTCCAAATCGAGGACTATAAACTTTTGCCTGAAAGCGATGTTTGTGTAAATCGATGGATGCGTATTGGTACGACCGACAAAAGTAGATAAAGTACAAGAAGCACCAAAAGAAAAAACAAAATGTGTGCAATTTACACGTGGTAGAAGTGAAACCTTCCAAAATTAAAATACAATTATCCTAAACGTCTTAAGTATATGTAAAATTTTGTCATTAGTAAATAATTGTAAGGTAGCGCCCTCTGTGAATTGATATTTTAATTTCACGTATAATCCTAAATTAAAATTCACTACAAGAGCTTTCATACACACGTTAGTATTAAAAAATCTCACAGATGGCGCTGTATTAAATAGTATGTATATTTCTGTCTCATTCTTTGCTGGCTTCATCCTACACATTTTTGTATTTGTGTCTCTTACCTGTCATTTTTTCCGTTGCATCCGGTTTGAAATCACAACGATTCTAAAGAAGTTTTCACTTCAATAGGTTAAGGACGTTGTAATTGATATAGTACTGGAGAAATAACCCAAGGAGGATTGAGGTCAGGCTGGTCGTAACACCCATTGCAGATCCTTATTCAGCATAAGAAGACATGCAGCGCCGATCCCACAAGATGTGGGTTTAGGGTAGGAAGAAGAGTAGCTGGCGACGTCTTAGATGAGAAGAGTAGAAGATGTTTGAAAGTATGGCTTTGTAGGGTATCATTAACGCAGACATTAAGTTGAAGGTAGTATACTATTCTGGCGACTTCCAATGTACACCACAATATGTAGAGCAGCATTGGCATCTACCAGATGTACACATACCGTCCTTTACTAGAATTACTATCTGGAATTCTCTCAAATAGCTCCGCAATGGATACCACAAGGTCCGTTTATGTTTAACGTGAAAAGATCAGGCGCTTCGGCTTGGAGATCCCGTTGTTCAGAAATTGAGGTGGTGGGTGTTACGATATTATTGAGTCCTGATAATGCCAGGTAAACCGAGATCTTAATAGCGCATGCGCGGTAGTAAGAAAAATTATTAAATGATACTGTCGTTTTTAGTAAGTTCATATTTTGAGAGCACGCAATCGAAGACGAAGGCAACTGCAGTGCGTTCAAGAAGGGTCGTTGACTCCTGCTTAAATTCGTGTTGCATTGCGTGCAGCGTATGAACTGTATTTTCTATTATTATCTATGAATAATAAATGACGGTAAAACGAAGAATGTGTGTTAAATACACATTTTAAAAGTATTTAAAGTTCCAAGAGGAGATCTTAGAAATAACTAAACAAATATGTCACTTAACTGTTTTCCTTGCCTGCAATATAATTTAATAAAATGTTAACATCATTTTTGAATTAAAATGAAATTCATTACCAAAGCACTTAAAATATGATATTAATAATTAATTTAGGAGTTTTACTACATTGTTTTTGGAAATTCGTTGTTAGTACTACTAAAATGTTACATTTATTAAATATTCAATTATTTTTTTCGTCTGTGATAAAGAGTTTGCTGTTTTAGACAAAATATAGATTAATTTACGGTTGCTATTTAAGCGAGCTTTTAAACGAATTTTTATTTTAATTTTCGACAGCTATAAAAGCTTGCTTTTTTAGACGAAACGTAGCTTCCAAATCTCTTCAGATATAAAAACTTGCTTTTTTAAACGAAATGTAGATTGGTTTTAATATTCAGTCGCTAAAAACGCATGCTATTTTAATGAAATGTACCTAGATTTTAATTTTCGTTAGCTATAAAAGCCTGTTTTTTTGCTTTTTTCAGTTTACGAATTATATATCTATAAGGTTTTTAATATTCAGTCGCTAAAAACGCATGCTTTTTTACCGAAACGTAGATTTTAATTTTCGTTAGCTATAAAAGCGTGCTGTTTTGCTTTTTTCAGTTTACGAATTATATATCTATAAGGTTTTTAATATTTAGTCGCTAAAAACGCATACTTTTTTAACGAAATGTAGATTTTAATTTTCGTTAGCTATAAAAGCGTGCTTTATTGCTTTTTTCAGTTTACGAATTATATATCTGTAAGGAATACACGTACGGATCGCTGTAGCTACGCAAACTGTATCTGGAGGGGTCCAGATTGGCAACTGTTCCGTCCACGGCCCTTAGCATGACACCCATGATGCTGCACTTGTTACATCTCAGCGGAATTGAAGTCCTGTTCAAGCGCTGAGACGGTATGACCTCAATAACTTGCGCATCAACGCTTATCTGCGCCAAGTCTGTGAAATTCGATTGAATAATGTCAAATAGGCCTCAAAAAAAAAAGAACTAGAAAGCTCTCAATTCAGCTCTATGTATTTTTTTGATTTGTGGTTCCAGGTTATTGGGATGATTTCGTTTATTTATTTAGAAACTTTGGTGCTTACCGTGTCGTCCTATTTAAATAATAAGTAATGCATAGATATCTACAACGTAAATGCCACCATCTTGAGATATAAGTTCTAATTGATATTATTTCTGTTTTCTAAGGCCTCAGTTTTTACAGTACAGTCTGCCCCGCCTTTCAAGCTGCGTTACTGCTTCACGCCCACTAACGGTGCTTTTAGGTACCTCAAGCACCGGTAATCGTTCTCTAAGCTAACCCATAGACACAGCCCACCAAGTTTCACGCCGGATCTTCTCAGTGGGTGGCGTTTCCGATGCGGTGATAGATTCTGCAAAGCACTGCCCTTGCTATGGTTAATGTTAGCAACGTCGAAAGGTTGAGTTCACCTACTTATTGGTTACCGTCGCCCGTGGACTTCAGCAATGCCAGGGCAGAGCCGAGCCGCTGCATACCAAAGGTAGGAAAAAAAACTGCATCACGGCAGAATCAGGCAGGGCGGTAGTATCTATACGGGCGGGCTCACAAGACGTCCTACCACCAGTGATGATGTACCAGTTATTTCGTTGTTGTTTTTTTGCAATTCGACGACAGATGGCGTTGCACGCGCAAAAATATCAACGGGGCTTTATCAAGCATCGTCAGAAGTCGTCGTACGACTGTGGAATTCGCGAATTTGCCCCCGAAACATTTACTAAGCCTATTCGTACACTCTTGACAGAGTGGTCGTGGTCATGCATCAGTCGGATCCTGCGATACCGATGCTCTCGCGATGCGACGCCATGTGGCACGATGTTTCGCAGAGTCAGAGCAATCATTTATGTTGGAATGAGTCACAGATTTTATGAGGTCGGTCCATCGTATTGGAGATCGTCCGCGAGATCTTTTGCCCTCGACTTTCCCTTGCACCACCAACCGCTCAACGGAGTCCTCATTACGAGTGATGTGTCCGAAGAACTTGAGGATTTGTATTTGGACTGTTGACGATAGTCTCTCCTTGATTTTGAGCTCTTTCAGGAACCGAGCTTTGGTACGGTGCGCGGTCCACGGAAATCTGAGGAGACACTTACTAAGGGTCAGACATTTTATCTGTTTGAAAGTGCCGGGCTGGCTTGCGGATTCGAAGCGACCGTAGTACGTTCCGACGTCTTCGGGACGAAACGGTCTAAACGTAAATGTAACGGACACGTAACGACCCTGCACACTGTGCTCGACGAATAGTCTGTCCTGTAAATTAATTTATTTATTACCTACACTTCATGTCAAAATTTACATTGGCGGACTTAATGCCTTAAACGCATTCCCTACCAGTCAACCAAAGGTAGTGCAGAGTAAATAGTGGTAGGTGCAATGAAATTTATATTCAATTACAAGTATATACACAAAAATCGTTATAGTGAGCCAACCGCGTCAGCATGGTTCTATATGTTAACATATAGACATATGCTGACGCGGATTTTTTTTAGATCTTTTAAAGGGGAGCAATTCTGTCATACATTATTTTAGCGAAACTTTAACCGTTTCTGCTCCGCTTGTATTGGTCTTAGCGTGATGTTATATCGTAGCCTATAGTCTTCCTCGATAAATGGGCTATCTAACACTGCAAAAATTTTTCAAATCGGACCAGTAGTTCCTGAGATTAGCGCGTTCAAACAAACAAACTCTTCAGCTTTATAATATTAGTATAGATATACGAGTATACACAATCTCATATATATACATACATACATATATACACACATAGGTATAATAGTTTAATTACGTAATGTATTATATTAATAATGTAATAAATAATAATTTACGTGAAATTTTATATGTAATGACGTTTGTATTGCGTCTTTGCTTTGTTAAGATCAGGGGACGAACTAGCAGGCTACCGTCAGCTGGTACAGCTGCAACCCCGCTCTTAAAATTGGCTTCGCGGCTGAAATAGCCAGGGTCGGTGGTACCCGTCCGCGCGGTGTCACAAGACGTCCTACCACCAGTAATTATGCAATTTTTTTTATTGCTTTGATGGGTGGAGGAACTCACAGCCCACCTGGTGTTAAGTGGTTACTGGAACCTTGAGATATAACTTCTAAGGTCTCAGTATAGTTACAACGGCTGCCCCGCCCTTCAAACCGAAACACATTACTGCTTCACGGCAGAAATAGGCAGGGTCGTGAGGGGGGTACCCATCCGTGCGGTGTCACAAGACGCCCTACCACCAGTAATTATGCAAATTATAATCTGTTAGATGACGCTATTGCTTCATTGCTCGGGGAAGTTGTTTGTGAGCATTTGTCAAGTACTTATTACGTTAGAAAAATTTGTATGTGCATGCGGGATTCCAACGCCGGTCCAGTCGTATTGATGGAAACCAGGAAGGAGGTATGAGCTTTCGTCTGGGCAGGTAATAAAAAAAACTAGTCAAGCATGGAAACATGTCGTTCATGCCAAAACGAAATAAATACTCACGTGGTAATATGGCTAGAATAAAAAAAAACATAACTTTTTTAAAAGATTTCAAGATCTGATAACGCGACCTTTTAGCCAATTCTTATCATGAAATAAATTATAAAAGCTAACGTAATGTAATCATTGTCGAGATTTCGAAAATTGCTTTTAAAACAAATTTTCTTAAATGAAGGAAATCGTGTTAGCTTAAAACTTAATGCATTCAAAAATAAAAACTACGTTTTTATTTAGTACACAAACAATAATGGATTTATCTTTTACTTTAGGTATGCTTAAAAGTTTTAGTATTTAAATTTAGTTTTTCCAAGGAAAAGATATATCTTATATACTTATGCATCTGTCTGTCTGTATGAATATTAAAAAAAAACTAATATTTAAAAATAAAAAAATCTAATATTTAAAAAAAAAAGACGTGCTTTCTTGCCAGTTCTTCTCAGGACGGAGGCTAGTTTTTGTGAATTGGCGGTAGTTCTTTTTGACGTTCAACAAGTATGTACTTTCATTCATGTTGATTTTTTTTTTATTTGATTTGTTACCACTAGGTACTTTAATATATATTTAGTTATAAATCTCATTATTCTAATTAAACAGCGGCTCTCCAAACACAAGTTGCTTAACTGACATTCCAAGCCCAGTTCGTGACTATTGACAAGCTTAAAGATAATAATTAAAAGTAAAACTACTTTTAGATATAATAATTCGAGGGGTGAAATGCTACATGGGGTAAGCAACATTTCGCATAACAGGCGACATTTTTCTTTGTAATTAAAGGTCCGTTTTATTTGGTATCAGCATCAACAGCTCGATGTTTTTAATTGAATTTCAATTAAGCTACATTTAAATGGCTGAAGAAATTTCTTTGTTATGATGATATTTTTTCTAAATTTTAAACTTAAAAAGGCTCGCCTGTAAAGTCGCAAAAATGTTGCTTAAGCTTTTGAAACCCCTCGATATGTTTTTACGATAAAGAATTTCTTGACCTAAAAGGTCTTAGTTACCAGGCCATAATATCCCTTAAAAAAAAAGATAAAGTATTTACCCTGTGCAAAGTCGTAAGTCGAGTTTGCTGGAAAATTAATTATTTCTTTTAATGTACACATCTATAATATAATGTACGTCTAAAACTATCCGCCTTATATTCCGCCTATTTCTGTGGAAAATGGTTCTTTTATATTATGGAGGGTAGAAGGAGCACCATCTCAGTGGATTAAAAAGTGTTTACCGAAATAAGCAAATGAAGATGGCGCCATAGTAGCAAGTGGAAAGATTTTAGAAATACATAACACAGGGAATCGTAATTTGGGGCCGGATCACCGTGCGTGATTTGTTCCCAGTTATTTATTAATATGGATAGGACGACAAACAGACGGCAAACAGACGAAGTTGTCGATGTCATCTACTCTGCTGAGTCGTTAATTTAAGTTTATTATTTGTAAATAATTATCCTTTTTGCGTCTGAATAAAGGCTTTTAATATTATTATTGTTTTATTTATTAATATAAATTAGCGTTTTAGCGCGTTAGTGCGCACTGTGGCTTTAATGGAACGATTAGGGCTGTCACGTTCTTCAAATAGAAACGCATCGCGGGAGAAATAGGTAGGCAACCTACCCGTGCGGACTCCCAAAACGCCCTACCACCAGTAAGCTTAGCTCACAGACCCTATACCTTAAGACGTGAGTTCTAAGCCTCAATTTTACAGTACAAGGGCTGCCCCACCCTTCAAATCGAAAGGCGTTACTGCTTCACGACAGAATGGCGGTACTACCTACATCTATCACCAGTTAAGCAGTATGTAAGAGTCTGTTACATAAACAAACCCTTTTGTTTGCGTGCTAAACAAGAAATCTGGTAAGATAATGCTTGCCGAATCAACTCACCCCTCCGGCCGGCGACCATTTCCCAGTACCGTGAAAGACGTAGCCATCCGGAATCTGTACCCGCCTTGGGCTGGTCGTGTAAGATCTCCCGCTGGGCAACACGAACTCATTCGGGTCGTCCTCTGAAAATACATCCAAAGCAGTATTTCTACCTAAGCTAGTTTAATCGAACGTGGTTTGATTTTTTAATGCATTTCTCATTAACAATCAGGCAAGGTCTGTTGTGCACTGTGTCTTAGATATACGGAACGTAACTCTGTCTCTCTCTCTCTTTCTATCTTCACTAACTTATATCTCCCTCTCAATTTCCGTGCGCCTCGCCCGATCACACTTTTCGTAACGATCTCGTCACGCATTCGCCAGCTAAGTTTAAAGAGGTTTTGCTTCAAAAACAATAATTTGAGTATCTCTTAATTATTATGAAGGTGATTAAAAACTTACCCGGGACCGCTGTGGATATTTTTCATGAATGAAAACCACGTGAATAATAAGTAGCTGTGTTAATGTTACTTAGATGTGGACTTGGCTAAGCGTCTGACAGTTAATACCGTACTCAGGTGAAAGTGGTCTTCGGAGAGACAAGTCTCCCGTTGTTCGGACTGACGGAGTCAAGGCTGCGACTGCTCGTGTCCTCTAGATCTACATACTCTATATATATATGTATCTATGTATGTATCCGGCGAGAAACTCAGTGGGCTGTGTCAGTGGGTTAATTTACTCGTCGGGCCCTTCGTCGCCAGCGACGCGTTCGACGAGAACGATGACCGGTGCTTGACGTACCTAAAAGCACCGTTAGTGGATCGGGAGGATCCGAAATGACGTGTTTGGGGCGACGTCGACTGCTTTCCATTCTGTCCGCAGGATCCGGAATGTAATTACCGGCGGCCACGATGAGAGGGTTCTCGTGTCGTGCCGCTTTATCGAAGTGAGACCGTACTACGATCACCACTCACATATGAATTGTCAGCCTTGATGGTCAGTTTTTACGGTCGTATTTCGATTATTGGACGATGACTTAACGGTCCAGTATCATCACTAATGTACTACAGGGTATCCGATGCCCATAACAACAGATGATATTCTATAGATGCGTATGTAACATTTATCGAATCAACACTTACGTGGTACGATTTCTGTGAAAATAATTCCATTAAAATATGTTATATTTGTGTTTTTTTTATTGCTTAGATTGGTGGGCAAGCTCACAGCCCACCTGGTGTTAAGTGGTTACTGGAGCCCACAGACATCTACAACGTAAATGCGCCACCCACCTTGAGATATAAGTTCTAAGGTTTCAAGTATAGTTATAACGGCTGCCCCGTCCTTCAATCCGAAACGCATTACTGCTTCACGGCAGAAATAGGCAGGGCGGTGGTAGCTACCCGCGCGGACTCACAAGAGGTCCTACCACTAGTAATTACGCAAATTATAATTTTGCGAGGTGATTTTTATTACAGGTTATGTTGTTCCTTCACCGTGTAAGTCAATCGTGAACATTTGTTGAGTATATATTACATGTCAGCCTGTCTGCTGTCCACTGAACCTAGACCTCTCTGATTGATGTCCAGTGCGGCCGGTCCGTTGTCAGCTGATTCCAACGTAACCCAGCGATTTTCACCAGGTCCTTGGTTCATCTAGTAGGTGATCGTCTCACACTGCGCTTGATGTGTTTTATAAGTATATGTTTTTATATTTACTAGTGGTCCCGCAGTAGTCAAAATTCGACTAAAATTCATTGATATTATAAGTTTGAAGATTATTAAGATTTTATTGTCAAAGACTATTTATTATATTTCTATAATCACAAATTTTTACCAAGACTACACTATAGACAAATAATATTAACGACAAACAATATTAATCTACTCTCAATTTAGCACAGACTTTAACAATAAACTCTTTAGATCTAATCTCTAATCTAATCGCTCTAGTCAAAAGAGCTATGAAGGATTCGATCATGGGGCAAAATCTTTTGCCCCGCCGATGCAATAAATTTATATCTTCGCTCTAAGCTCTAATATCATGACCGGTATCGACACAGTTAAAAATGACTCGTAATTGTTAGTTCGTTTTGCTTTATATGTGTATTTTTTTAATTTTAAAACTACTTAAATCTATTTTCACTAACAAGAAAAGACGGTACATACAGTCTGGCTTAGATTTTCTTGATTCGTAACTTTAATATAAGTAAAATACAATAATGAAACATACCATCCTCTGCAAAAAAAATAAGCATCAATGGGAATCTTTGCCTTATAAATAGTTGTAATATATATAGTAGTTGGATCATGAAGTAACTTGTTAAATAAAAAAAGAAGTGATTAAGTTTGCTAACACTGGCCCCAGAAAGGGCGTTACTTCACTGAATTTAGCACCGGATCGGAATCGCGATCCGCGGAAAAGATCCGGCGAGAAACTCAGTGGGCTGTGTCTATGGGTTAGTTCGTTCGTCGAACTCTTCGTAAACAAGGAGTTTGAAAGCCCATTGAGTTTCTCGCCGGATCTTCTCAGTGGGTCGCGTTTTCGATCCGCTGGTAGATTCTGCGAAGCACTGCTCTTGCTAGTGTTAGTGTTAGCAACGTCGTCAGGTTAGAGCCCCGTGAGCTCACCTACTCATTCTGCGAATCTACTATAACCCGTCGAGGTTACTAGAATAGAAAGAAAAAAAAATACGAGCTTGACAATGACGGTAAACGGTAATTGAAAAGCACTGGTGGTAGGACCTCTTGTGAGTCCGCACGGGTAGTTACCACCACCCCGCCTATTTCTGCCGTGAAGCAGTAATGCGTTTCGGTTTGAAGGGTGGGGCAGACGTTGTAACTAATCTGAGACCTTAGAACTCATATCTCAAAGTGGGTGGCGGTATCTACGTTGTGGATGTCTATGGGCTTCAGTAACCACTTAACACCAGGTGAGTGTGAGCTCGGCCATCCATCTAAGCAATAAAAAAAAGCCCCAAGAGAACGCCCAATTGCTTCGCAGTTAAAATATACAGAACAGTGGTACCTAATCGTTCGCGCTATGACCATTAAAGCACTTATTCACTATGTAAATAAATCAATTATTTATGTCAAAAGTCCGTCTTTCTTTAAACGAGGTTTGCAGATGTCCATGAGTGATGATGACTACAATAGCATTAGGTTAATGCCAGTCTACCTACAAAAGGCAATAATAAAAAATATATATCAAATCAACGTAATCAATTAAACAAAATTATTTAAACAAATTACTTTAATACTTACTTTCGTATTCTGCAAAAAAATATCTTGTTTTCAATAATAATAACATTACATAATGCTTACACGGCATGAAGAGATCACGACCCACCTGATGTTAACTGGTTACCGGAGCCCATGGACATCAAAGGCGTTCGTACCGCCACTTACTTTGAGACAAATAGTTCTAAGGTCTCAGTTTTAACAGTACAACGGCTGCCCGACCCTTCAAACCGAAACGCATTACTGCTTCACGGCAGAAAAAGGCGGGGTGGTGGTACCTACCCGCGTGGACACACAAGACGTCCTACCACCGGTAAAGTTACGAAGTGTGTGTGTATTTTTAACCGACTTCAAAAAGGGAGGAGGTTCTCAATTCGACTATGTTTTTTTTTATGTTTGATACCTCATAACTTTTGACTGGGTGAATCGATTGTGATGATTCTTTTTTTTATTAGAAAGCTGACGCTTCCCGTGTGGTCCCATTTCAATTTAGTCCACTTCTGATAATGGTATCCACGAGAAAACCATATAACTTTTAAATTTGCATTAAGTACGTGCGCGACAAATAGATGAATAACTCAATAACTCAATATCACGCCAACCGATTTCGATGATTATTGTTTTTAGTGTATATTAATTTGTTTTGGAATATATTTTTCTTTCTATTTGAAGTCGGTTTTTGTCAAAGCATGTCTATTTACAATTATAATAATATTGTTTGAACTAAAGTGACGAAACTTAGTTCCGTAGAACACACCTAATTACGCTATACTACCTAGTATTATTATTCGCAAAAAAATATCGATTGTCTTGTCACCAAATACGCGACATATTATTATGTATTACCTATAACACGGTAGATTGGTTCCGCGTTATTGGCGTATTCTCGCATAACGCGTTGTATGACCCCATTGAATGCGTTATAATAAAATATATACTGAGTGTTAGGAGACCGCTTCCGAAAACGAACATTTTGTACCCACACACAAACACAAAATGCATCTCTTTATAAATTAAAGTACATAAAGACATGGATTTAATACCTACCGTCAAATCCTAAAAAATAAATTATACATTTATTTAATAAATATTGTATAGATGAAACATAGGAATAATCTATTTATTTTGTTACTGCACTTCGGGTTCCTTTAAATAAAATTAAACTCAAGTAGCTTGTAACCTATTTAGGGAGTCATATATGATCGGGCGGTGTCTCATCAACGTTACGTGCTTTTTAAAGTGAAACTTTTATTACATCGTCTCAAACTTTTTCGTCTGTGTGTTGCATGTCGCGTGACGGTCGGCCGTGGAGTAGGGATAAAGAGAATGGCGCTCGTCAGAGCAGCCAATGCCAATATGGCGGCGCCTATAGTTCGCAGCAGCTGACCGTGTGGTGTATAGACTGCTACTCATTTGTGCTAGTGCTCCACGTTATTTTGTTTGTTTTTGTCAGTGTATAATGTAAATGTTGTTTGTCAGGGTTAAATGTGTATAATGTGAAAAAAGTTTCACTTTTACCGTGGTTTCATAAAACCACACAATCCTTTCGTATGAGGTTTGCGAAGATTACTCAGCGGCATTCAGCAACTTGACTCTACTCCTAGTATTACTGACGCCTATGAGCGACCATATGGTTCCTCAGGAATGTGGATCTCCATGATGACCTAGAGCTCGACTCTTTCAGTAAGTATTTACAGTCGGCATCATTGCGCCTTGAAGACTGAGAAGGCAGCACGACATGAAAACCCTCTTCTCGTGGCTGCCAAAAATTACATAGCCGATCCTGTAGACCGTATGGTAATCAGTCGACGTCGCCCTAAGCACGTTAATACAGATCCTCCCGATCTATTAACGGTGCTTTTAGGTACCTCAAGCACCGGTCACCGTCGCTTGTGATGAAGAACTCGAAGAGTAAATTAATCCATAGACACAGCCCACAGAGTTTCTCGCCGGATCTTCTCAGTGGGTCGCGTTTTCGATCCGGTGATAGATTCTGTGAAGCACTGCTCTTACTAGGGCCAGTGTTAGCAACACTCCTGGTTTAAGCCCCGTGAGCTCACCTACACGTCAAGAAGCTGAAATAGCCTCTCAAGGCTATCAGCATAGGTAAGAAAAAAAGAGCGACCGTAATCTCCCACCAATAGATGGGCCTTATGCTCGTCTACCTATAAAAATCACAACAGCTCTTCAAAATTGTCTCAGTCTTTCCTGACAATGTGTCCAAAGTAGTCTAGGTTTCGCTTGAGGCACATGTTGCAGGAAGCCTAATCGAGATTCATAAGTTTGGGTGGGTTGGTCCAATATGCAGTTTATCGGAGACTCCGTAATAACCTCTTATTCCAGCACCGCTAAAATCGTTCGTGAACATGTCTTGAGTACGCGTTCATTTAGAAACATTTAACTTAGTACTAACATCGAGCACGCGAAATAATTAAACTTTACTTACTTTCGACTGAAAAACAAGAATTCATTTATAGTTCCATTAGTTCGTTCGGAATTGTTTTAAGCTTTTATTGACTTTAAGCACACTATTATTTATCACTCTTCTTAACGGAATATCTGAATGTAACGAGGTCCCCATATTATAATCATAGTATTCGTCTAAAACTGTCGAGAAGCGAGAACGGAAATATTCCGTACTAAAAAGAGGGTAGTCAGATTTTTCTGCTCGCAACATCCTACCCGCAGTCTTCAATCGGCCCGCAATCACGGTGCTTGCACCACGTCGCAGTATCGAGAACATATCTCTTTATCTTTTTATCCACCTTATCCCACTAGGTGGGGTCAGCACAGCTAATTTTTCTCTTCCATTCTGTTCTATCAGCCGTCATCTCAACACTCACTCCTCTCTCTCTCATATCGTCATCACACGCTCCATCCATATTTTCTTCGGTCGACCTCTTCCCCCTCTACCTTGCACTACCATAATTTCTATACATCTCCTAGTCACATGCTTCTTCTCTTTACGCATCACATGTCCATACCAAATACATCGAGAACATATCACATGTGAAAATATTGTTAAGAACCCGTTATTTGAGCAACGCTTATCTTGATTTTAAATACCTAAGGGGACCTAAGAATGAACTTTCAATTGATCTATAATGACTGGCTGACTCGGTGGTGCAATAGTTAGCGACCTATTGCGCCGGGATCCGCTTATGTGGGATAAAGACAAGAAGAATAACAACTGATTTTTTTAAACAAATCAAATATGTAAAATCAAACATTACTTACCGTAATCATCTGAAAGTGAATAACATTTACTAATGTTAGATAGAATCGTGTAAACTATCTTATAATAAAATATGTTCCTTAGATTAATTCATGATTTGCCGACGAGCAATGTAAATGCAGCGAACTCGAAGGTTGATGACTTCATTCGCTTTACTTTACAACGCTGCTCGCGAATTTGATCGGCGTTGCGCCGGTTCGATTTGTCGATAGTGACACGTCGTCCGTTTACAACGGATATGTAATACTACCCGCTGTATTCCTCTTCGAGAACTGAGAGCTCATAGCACTCCATTTACAGGAGAATGGAAAGCGCTCTAAGGGACGAGAATTTTTCACGCAAAGATGTGACGATAAACGAAAATACACAGTTTAGTTTTTGCGAATCGCAGACATCAGTTAAAACTACATTCACAATCGAAAATTTCGTCAAAAAATTTTTTTAAAGGATTTTATTACCTGGTAACTAAGACCTTTAAGTCATGTCTTATTTTAATTTATATTCTTATTTTTATGAAAAATGATAATATGAAATGAAATGAAAATGATTAATTTGAGACGTTAATCAACTGGGATGAAATTAAATGAAATGAGATGAGATGATATGGGATGAAATATAATCTCAGTAAAATGGTGGTCATTTACTGAGATTTTTTCAGTGGACTTTTTGGAGGATCCCGGGAAGTTACGTCCAGCGGCTTTGTTTCATTTTCCCACATTTGTGCACTTTCACAGATATTTAACACTTAATTAACCACCGTTATTACACATTTAACTTCAGGTTTACACACTAAATAGACAAAAATAAAACAAACCACACAGCTTCACTCCTCGCGTTCCCGCCAAAAAGTCTTCGTCAAAATTTGATTTTTTTTTCTAACTACCGTCTAATTTTCATTACAAGAATATTTCTTGATTTTCACATTTCGTTTTGTTTAATCGTTCGTAAATTTCGATTAAATCGTAAAAGTGGTTTTGATTATATTCACTTGCCTTGCGTTCTTTGGATGATAAAATTGTGAAATAATGGTGGGAAGATTTTTATGACCTTTCGAAGGAGGAGAAACTGAATTACTCACGCCATAGCTCATTGGCTGTCAGCGCTTGATCGGGTGAAGGTAAGCTGTAGATGTAGCCAATCTGGCAAGGATTCCAGTGGTCGCACACCTCACGATCAGGGTCCAGTTCAGTGACGAATTTATATGTCTGCAAGTAGCACATACGAGCCAGTATCACAGACCTGCCTGGTTTTGCTGTAGGGCTATCATACTTTCGCATATTAGACGAAATTATAGCTTACCCTTCAAGAAGGAACGTAGGGCTGCGTTTTATAAATTACCAAGGCAGTCCCTAACCAGGGCAGTATAGAGAATTAGAATAATTGGTATTTATAGACAGACTTGACCCTTAATATATGACCCAGCCATCTAAAACTTATCATCGCCTCCAACCAGTGTGTTAGAAGATTTCGCAATTGCCATGCCCCATCCACAATCACCAATAGCTGGTCCTTCTTCAAACAAGGTATGTGAAAATCTTCCTAGACAGACAGGGGGTGAATGTACCTCTGGCATTCCTCATATTACTAGCCACTGGTCCTATTAATGAACATCTAGAATCTACCAGTAGGAATCTGGCAAAAACCTGAATCATGTTCCAACTCGCGAAACAAACCCCGTACAGCAGCATTTGGCCACTTAACACCAGGTGAGCTTTGAGCTGGTCCACCCATCTAAGCAATAAATCGGGTCTAGTCAAAACTGGGATGGCATATCCGGGTATACCATCGTCATAGCAGATGCTCTATCGTCCGAAGGTGACTTGAATGATGACAGAGCTTAAGAAAAATCTCACTTTATCCGGATAATATCTATAATGGACGACAACATCGTCGGTATCTTCAAGTGTACATTTATTCGTAGTGTAGTTCAGCGACGTCCTCTCTATTGGAGCGCACCCTATGACGGTACTCCCGTTTCTGGGTAGATCCGGACCCTCCACTTTATGCCCTGCAAGAATAACTCTCGATGCGGATACCAATTTTGAGTGTGGCCACGCGGTAAGCTCGCGGTTGCGATCATCAGGGTCAGAGGACGCCAAATACCGTCACTTATGACGAAAATGGTTGATGACTCCAAGGTATTTTTTATTGCTTAGGTGGGCGGACGATCTCACGGCACAACTGATGTTAAGTGGCTACCGGAGCCCGTAGATATCTACAACGTAAATGCCGCCACCCACCTTGAGATATAAGTTCTAAGGTCTCCGTTTTTACAGTACAACGGCTACCCAACTCTTCAAAAACTCTTGAAAAAATCGGTACTAGACTGCGGGATTCGAACCCAGACACAGTCGCACCGATCGAAACGAGTGTGTCGTCTTATCCTTTAGGCCGCATGGACCCCAAAGACTAAAAATGGGCGACTGGATGCCAGTTAAGCCTTTTAGTGCTGAGCTTATTTTCGCATCTTCATATCAGCCCACAGATGCCCACTGCTGGACATAGGCCTTCCCAAAGTCTCGCCACAAATACCAGCCCTGCGCTGCCTGCATCCACCGGATCCCCGCGAACTTCAATATATCGTCGGTCAGATTTTGCAGAAATTAATGAAATTTTTGCTAAAGGATTTTTGAAAAAAAAGTACCTTATAAAAAACTGTAACTTAACAAAAAATGCAAGAATCAATGCTCTAAATTCACAGAAAAATAATTATTAACGGTTATTTATAAATGATATTAACGTTACTCCGCACAATAGTCGGTATTCCGACGCTCCACACTTTACACGCGTTAATCGCGAGTCGATCTATCGACGGATCTCGCTCGAAGGTTCAACAAAGCGTAAAGCTATAACTCACGGTTGCAAAAGAAGTAATTGTTCTGCGCAACATAAAGCTCCTTGTCTTCGGCGCTTAGGCACGAGTCGTACATCACCGGGAACGGTTCGATTTCGTCTTCGCACATGATCGTGCCAGAACCGTCGGGCTCTTTGGGGGCACGGTTCGACGGACATCGGTACATTAACCCTAAGAATAATAATTGTTACGCCGGTTATAGTAACGCCATCTGTCATCGAATAGCAGAAACGAAAATCTATAGAACTAGTAATATCTAGAACGCTCGAGAAGTGTAACGCCATCTATTATCAATTAGCGGAAACACATATCGGAACGACTAGTACTGCCGGGAACGCTCTCGATAGTTAAAAGATAGTCGTGTCGACTATAAAAGCATTGCAGAGATGACATGAAAGCAGTCACCTGAAGCGAAGCGGAAGAAGTGAATTGCGAATTGTGAAGTGTGCTTTTTATGCAACGTAACATATTATAATTAAAGCTAACTTATACATAGTCTTATAAATCTATGAACACCGGCTGCATGCACGAAAAGTGTTACATTCCGCCTGAGCCTGAGCGTGCGAGCGAGAGCACGGTACAACCGATAGAGAGGCACGATCGGCCCAAGCGTTGGCTTGTGACACATTTATCTCCCTTCTCGCGTGATGTCAGAGCTAGCAGTTCGAATAGTTCTGCTACTGACGTTATCACGTAAAACTATCGTCCGTAAACTGACTTTACAGACAACCAATTATAGCTTATTAAAAAAAAAACTCCAAAATACCTTTTCTTATGATCAAGGGGGGCTTATTCCTGATCTCGGCTATCGTCACTCCCTTCTCCCCGTTCTGGATGGCGGTCATTATTCTCTTGTACAACGTTGTCCTTCTTTCCTGTTCTGCTATGATATACGGAAGCAGTTCTTCTGATAGTACGTCTACCTTCTTTTTGGCTTCTGCGTTCATCTAATATATTTCTATTTTTTACTAGCTGACCCGGCAGACTTCGTAGTGCCTCAATCGATAAACAAAGGATCTAAGCTTTTGTATAAAATAAACTTAAAACAAACAAAATGAATCCGTACGACCGGGGATATTTCAAAAGAAAACTAAAATTGTTATTTTTATTTAATTCCGGGCATTTTCATATTTATCTACCTTTTAAACCTTCCCTGGACTTCCACAAATAATTCAAGACCAAAATTAGCCAAATCGGTCCAGCCGTTCTCGAGTTTTAGCGAGACTAACGAACAGCAATTCATATTTATATATATACTTATATAGATATATATATATAGGTATATATAGATTTTGGTCGTTGAGAATGATATACACGGCAAGGGTTCAAAGGCTATTTGGTATAAGCGACATTTTTGAGACTTTACAAGGGAGAGCCATTTTAAGTTTAAAAGTTAGTTTGGTATTTTTTTTATCATTTAACAAGAAAAACTTCTTCAGCTATTTGTGAATGTGGTAAACATAACTGAAGTTCAATTATAGACATCAAATTGATGATGCTGATACCAAATGAAACGGGGCTGTAATTACACAGATGAATTTCGCATATTAAGCGAAATGTCGCTTAAACCAATAGCCTTTCAACCCGTCTTCCCCTTCTTTTATTGCGTCGTCCATGGCCCGTATGATGTGGTCAGTAAAGCTCAAATCTCGATTGAGTATAACGGCTGTACCACTCTTCAGATCGGAAAGTCTTATTGGTACACCCGTGGTCCCTCCTACCCTTGATTCACAAGACGCCGTAACGCAATTAATTGGGCAAGCTACAATTCTTGTTACACAACGTCTTTCCTGCATCATCAGAGTCGTTCGTGAGAACGTCCTAAGTCATTAACATTCTCCTGCCTTTATCCCCGTCACCTGAAGTCAGTGCAACATGTTTTCTCCTTCCATACTCCTCTATCATACACCATTTCTTGGCTCACTCCCCTCATACACATATCGTCATATATATCATAGAAAGGTTGGTACACGCCTGCGGGATTCGAACATCGACACGGTCGCATCGCTGGATACGAATGCACCGGCCGTCTTATCCTTTAGGGCACGATGACTTGTCAAAACCTACAGCGCAGTCATTGTTGAAATAGAAACAAAAAACGCTTGAGATTTAACCAACAATTTTGGAGGTAAGCGCGCTACATCAATCAAAATTACAATCTATCAAGAACCACTTACCCTGTCAGCATCTTTGTTAAATTTAATGCCCGTCCCATCCTGTAATTGTTATGATTCTATTAGTGAAATAGACATTTGATTAAAGGAATGAGGTTTATTTTCCATAATTATTCACTGGTAGCCTAAGGCGCTATTTCTACGCCATGACGGGTAGGCTAGCTCACGGGCTCAACCTGAGAGATTTGCTGACACTAGCCCTAGCAAGAACAGTGCTTGGCGGAATCACGACCCAGCGAGAAGATTCGACGAGAAACTCAGTGAGCTGTGTCTATGGGTGTGTTCATTGTCGAACTGTTCGTCGTAATCGACGAATTTGTAGTTGTAATTAAATATACGTATAGCTTCGGCCATCTTCGGACGCGTTCGGTTATAGTCGGTGACCTTAGGTAGGAAAATGAAATAGGTAATGGTGTTTTTAGCGGACTTAGGTATATTAACGATTAGTCACAATCACAAATATGAGACTTCCGAGGTCCATTATAAACGCCTACATGTAGTATCGTAACTTTTTACATGATACAATAGTTAGTGTTTTAGCCTATTTAAAAAAAGAGGGGCTTATCTATTCGAGTGATTTTTTAATTTATGAACAGATTCGAATTTGATTCTTTTTTATTTTAAAGCTGATACTAATACTTCTCTTGGGGTTAAATTTAAATTTTATCACGATCCAACGGGCAGTCTTTCAGGTATGCCTTTGGGCACGAATTGTCGGTAGTTCGATACTCTATTAATGCGTATAAAGTGCGGAGCGTCGGAATGCCGACTATTGCACAATTGGATTATAGGCATTGACCTGTACAGACGTGTCTAAGCGCATAAAGTTTTTAATAAGTTTAACATTTATAGATTATTTTACCGTGTATTTAATTGATTTTGGTAATTTATTTTCAAAACAGTGTTTTTGTTTTTTTCAAAAATCCTCTAGCACTTTCTGTAAAATATGTGAAAATAATCTCAGCACTAATAGGGTTGCAATGCATTTTTTATTAATTTCGACTAAATCGATTTGTTTAAGTCGATTTAATTATTTTTATGTTTAATTTTGTTACACATTTAACAGTCGTCTCTGCTTGTAAATACTCACCACGGCTTGTCTTCTAACGATATTGGCTAGATAACGCCCTCGTCTGGTGGCCGGCAAGAGCACACTGCCGAACTGTATCTCATCACCGATCTGGAGTTTAAGAACTCAAATATATTAAGTGTATAATCTATGTTTAAGAAACGGATAAGAGAAAGAGTACTGCGACTGGCGTGTGAAAACATGTCCGCTAAATTCAATAATAAAAAAACTGGAATTAAAACTATCACTTAATACATTACACATAGATACATACACACAATAAATTAGAAGTGCTATCATTATATTATTGATGTAAATAATTTCTTGCCTGAAATGATTATTGTCCACCAGTATGCGGCGCTTAGTGCGAGTTTTTTAACGTTCTCGATAGCGTTAAAGTTAACTCAAATTTGTATAAAATTGGAACGTTTGCCTAGGTTTGCCGCCAGGGGCGCTGTTCCAACTGCATAAAAAATTTAGTTAACTTTTACGCTATCGAGAACGTTCAAAAACTCACACTAAGCACACAGATGGTTGTCCGGAAGAGACTTAGCGGTGAGACCGTTATTTCTACTTTTGTATTTAATGTTTTGCGTTTGTTTCTATATTGTATAGCATTGCATAGGGGGCGTCCATAAATTACGTGAGGTGCTTAAAGGGGGGAGGGGGTCGAGTCAAATCTCATCTAATCTTACGTTGGAGAGAGGGGGGGTCTCGGCAAATATCACGCAATTTTTTTTCTGATTTTGGTCCATTTAATCCAGATTGTACATGCTTAAGATTTAATCTTGAGCGTAATCGTAATACGATTAAGATCATTCACTTCGACGAGTAAATTAACTCTCAGACACAGTCCACTGAGTTTCTCGCCGGATCTTCTCAGTGGGTCGCGTTTCCGATCCGGTGGTAGATTCTGCGAAGCACGGTTCTTGCTAGGGTTCGTGTTAGCAACGTCATCAGGTTTGAGCCCCGTGAGCTCACCTACTAAAGTTAGGGTTACGCTGAAATAGCCCCTAGGGCTATCAGCATAGGTAGGAAAAAAAAAAAAAGTGTGTGTGTCCGCTCCGACGCACGACTGGAGTTTACTGGATATAAATATAAATTTGTGTCAGTTGAATACAGTAAAATATGGAAGTTACGTATTCTAGTGAGAATGATCCGGGAGTTGCGGAACACGTGGATGCGGTAATTAAGTAAGTCTATATAATTCACTTTTACAATTAATATATAAGTTGTCCATTCACTGATAGAAGGAATTGTTTATATTTAATAAGCTTTATTAATAAATGATTTGTAGCGGGTTATATTCGGGTATCAACCCACTAACAGTTGATACGTTCAGGAATCGAACCCGAACGGCGTCCGGCCACAAGCAAAACGATGTCGGTAAATTAAACGAAACAATACGAGAAATAGTTCTATATTACGACAACACGATACACTACAGATTATTAACAAATTAACGAGACACAAAACAAACGACTAACAAATATATGAAAATACAATAATGAGAGAAACGCGCGATCAGTACGAGGCTTTGTGGCGGACTGCCGGCGCAGCAGCCCGGCGTCACCTGCGATAACGCGGCCGCGCGTTAGCTCCTGATTGGCCAATCAGGAGCCAATCAGGCGCATAACGCATTTCGTGTGACATGCTATACTCTCTAGTACGATTTTGGTCCCCATAATTTTCATACCCCGGGCCTATATATGTAAATCGATTCTTAAGGAGTAAACTCCAAAAAAAATTCGTTCGAAAGAAAATAACTTCATACTTCGACGTTATACATTTACTGACTTTGTAGATAGATTTTGAAAAATCTCACGTGAGATTGGGAGATGGGGGAAGGGGTTGAATAAAATCTCACGACATCTCACCAGGGGGAAGGGAGGGGCAGAAAATTTAAAAAAAACACCTCACGTAATTTATGGACGCCCCCATACTCCTGGCATAGCATAGCATATATTATTAAAGTATGGCATACTCTACTCTCTTCGACAGAGGCATTTAAGTAATTATCTTCAACTTACCGGTGGATAAGAGCTTTGTACTGAAATAAAAATGTGAAACAAACAAAATAAACATCTGATATGTTTCCGCATTCTCAAGGCAGACTGTGAAATGACGGAGAACAAATAGAACTGTAAGCGAACGTAATCTAACACATCGTTAGTCGTTGGATTGATTGTAATTGGATCAATTATTTTAATCAATTAAAAAAATCGATTAATCAAAGTGAAAACTTCTTTAGTTATCGTATAGTTTTTTTTTTTGCTATTCGAGTGACTTCGGTTTTCAAATTATACATACCTACGTAACTTACTGGTGGTAGGACCTAATGTGAGTCCGCACGGGTAGGTACCACCACCCTGCCTATTTCAGCCGTGAAGCAGTAATACGTTTTAGTTTGAAGGGTGGGGCAGCCGTTGCAACTAAACGGATACTTTAAAACTCATATCACCGCCGGGCACCGGTAACCACTTAACACCAGGTGGGCTGTGAGCTTGACCCATCTATGCAATAAAAAATAAATAAAATAAAAACTGATCCATAAAGATAAAGTCTATGTGCAATATACATTTGTTTTTTATTAACTCCACTGCTACACTCTAATCAGAGTGGTCGCGAGGATCGTGTTTTCAAAAACGAGCCTTTAAGCCCAACCCGCGCGTTTTGTAGGTACTTACATTTAGAAGGCAATCCGTTGCAGCATTGGCTGGTTCATTCCACTTTGCGGAAGTTCTACCGCGCCTGACACTCTCTACCCTGCCCCGCACTACCAGACGCTCGATAGATGATTCCCGTCACACATATCCAAATAAAGATAAAACACCGTACCGCATACGAGTGACGCTTAGATATTATTCAATCTTTCAAGAATCGAGTCGTTGGTGCGAAATCTAATCCACGGTATCCTGAGCATTTTTCTCCGGACTACATTTGAAGGGCAGCGTCTAACCTGTGGCCGTTTTCCAATTACAGCACAAGAGCGCATTATGCGGCATAATGCTCAACTAAGCTTCAGCATAATTCGGCATTGTGCGTCACTGAGTCGCATTATGCTCTGTAATTGGAAAACTACCATTAAGTAACGGTTAATTAATTGGAAAACTACCATTAAGTAATGGTTAATTACAGAGCATAATGCGACTCAGTGANAGCATAATTCGGCATTGTGCGTCACTGAGTCGCATTATGCTCTGTAATTGGAAAACTACCATTAAGTAACGGTTAATTAATTGGAAAACTACCATTAAGTAATGGTTAATTACAGAGCATAATGCGACTCAGTGACGCACAATGCCGAATTATGCTGAAGCTTAGTTGAGCATTATGCCGCATAATGCGGTCTTGTGCTGTAATTGGAAAATGGCCCATGTTTCTAATTATCCCGCTGGTTCAAGATTTTCGCGGCGTATAAAAATATAGGCAACGCACTAAGATCAAACTTTTTTTCCCTACCTATTCTAGTAACCTCGAGGGGTTATTCTAGATTCACCGAACTAGTAGGTGAGCTCACGGGGCTCAAACCTGACGTCGTTGCTAACACTAGCCCTAGCAACAACAGTGCTTCGCAGAATTTACCACCGGATCGAAAACGCGACCCTCTAAGAAGATCCGGCGAGAAACTCGGTGGGCTGTGTCTGTGGGTTAATTTACTCGCCGAGTCCTTCGCGAGTGCGGTGGGCAGTGGCTTGGCTCTGCCCCTGGCATTGCTGAAGTCCATGGGCGACGGTAACCACTCACCATCAGGTGGGCCGTATTCTCGTCTGCCTACAAGGGCAATAAAAATAAATAAATAAAAGCGACGTGTTCGACGAGAAAGCACGGTTAGTGAATCAGGAGGATCCGAAATGACGTGACGTAAAGATCTAACTCGTATCAACACAATTTTTATACCCCTAATGTGCTCCATTGACAGGTTAGTTTGCCAATGAAAACTACATATTTTCAATTAAAAAAAATTTGGTCAATATAAAATAATAAACATTACAATTTGTTGATAAGGAAGGTGGAAAAAATATCTCAATGACTTTTGTGTAGCTCTACAATTTGATGCGATTTAAAGAGATCATATGGCAAATCCGGCCCTGCTTCTTTTTCTTATATGTATGGAAATTGGTTTCTTGCTTTGCCATTATTACTCAATACTACATTGAGCTTATAAAAATCTTTAAATGAAAAATAGATACTTAAATATTCCTGTTTATTCGCTTTATATTCAATGTTAACGAGCGAAGTGAGACGAAGTCGATTTATTTATTATTATATTTAAGCCACTTCAGTGTACTTAGCGCCAGTTTTTTAATTTCTCAATCAAGTAAAAGTTAACTTTGTTCCACTTTCTCACATTTTTCCATATGGCAGATGCTAATAAACGCCGTTATTACACGTTTATATCTGAACAACCCCTAAATTTACAAAATAAGATAACTCACCAAATTCGCTTCTCGTGTTTTCGCCAAAGGTACACATTTGAAGGTAAGGCTAAAACAAAAATTTTGTAGTTTAATTTTTTTTCAATCACATTCCTGGGTGCCGGAGTCCCATTGTTCGCGCGACAGCGCGACGTTCGTAAATGTTCGGCTCAACGCGGGTGCCGTGGCCCGTACGCACCCCGCACCTCTCATAACAGTGCGGTACATGACGGCACGCGGAGATACGCTCGTTCGATATTGAGTAAATTGTGCGCGCGCGCCTTTCGTTATATATTAAGTAAAAGGTTGAGTGTGAACCGGTGAAAGGGTGTATGTGCCACCCATCGCAGAGGAACACCACTACGACCGTGATAGTGCCAGCATCAGCCTCCAAGTAAGTCCCGTTTTCCTACCTACCCTTTCGTGTCCGCTTATTCTCCGCAGAGTTCATATGCTCCCTTTCAGCTCATCAGCTCACGTTTAAGGTGACGCTCACCTGCGTCACCACCCATCTATATTTATTTTAAAAAGAGCAAAACTATGTTTATTTTGAACAGTGACATGAAGCTGATTAAAATGAAAAAATATTTCATTCCATATTATATTTGCATATTTAAAAGCAGTTTGGTGTGTTACCTGCGCCTTTCCAGTTGGAAAAATGGAACTACTACTACCATCAACTGTCACGCTGTCATTAAATTTCACGATAATGGCGACTGGTGAATGGCGGCAACCGTTCGTCTACGATTGTTTTTCTTTTTGTTTTGTATATTAAACATTAAAACATGGAACGTGCTCTAAATCCTCAGCTGGAGGCGGATACAATATACGAGATATACCGATCGTGCAGGCTGTGCGGTGCGGGCGCTGGTTATAAAATGCCGATCATTCAAAACGTGATCATTGATGATTCGAGCATTGAATTGAGCATAAAAATACGCGAATGCTTACAAATAAAGGTAAAATTGTACGCGGTATCGAATATTCAATGAACAAATTCATTTTAATATTGTTTTTGAGTGTTTAACGATGTATGTTATTTACTGATTCTAAACTTTAAAAAAAAGTTAATTTGACTGTATAAACATAGGTATTTGAAAATGAAAACTTACTAAATCAAACTAGTACTAAGCATATGCTAATATTTTTGTTTAATATTCTACTGAGAATTCGTATAAATGAAAATTCTTTGTTTTATAAATGAATGCTTCCCAACATATTTAAGTTTGTTAAGAATCATAAATTAGCCCATAGAAATCTATTCATTAGGAGACATTAGGCACAAGATAATTTCACTTGCCTCAGGGATTTCACAAGGAAATCATAAAAAAAATTTGTTTCAATTCCTAGATTGAATAAGAATCTTACAATTTACATATCAAGACATACTTTCCTATATGACATGTGTGCCTCACACTCACATCAACAAGAATACTTAGAGAGCATTTCTGCCCAATCTCTGAGGAATCTTTTAGTTGTTCTATATACACACTTAGATTGTGTAGTATTGTTCTAGGGCATTATCATCTCAGAAGTTTCGTCCATCCATTTTTGTAAGTCCATGTTGAGATGAAGAATAATAGTTTTTATTTATCTATATATTAATACGTGAAGCAAAAACGTTGTATCCATTTTTACGAAAATTGCACGGACGGAGGAGTATGAAATTTCCCACACTTATAGAGAATATAGAGAAGAAGTGCACAATGCCAATTTTTTTTTTAAATAATGCATAAAAGATACATTAAATAATAAAGAAAACATTACACACACTACATAGCATGTATTTGATGCACACACGCATGCATACTATTTATTGTCAAACTTTTGTTATTGACGTCTGCGTTCAAAATGAGAATAGATGAAATATTGTTTGTCTTTATTTATATTTTTTATAGTGTAGCCTTGGCGAAATTTATGATTATAGTATGTGTACAAACTTACAATTCCAATTAATTATAGTCGAATTTCGGCTACTGCGGGACCTCTAGTTCAATGGAAATGTCTTTCAGGTACATCAAGATGATAAGATGCCGCCCCTGATTTGTGAGCTGTGCGTGGATAAAGTGAACGACTTCTATGAGTTCCTGGATATGTGTAGGCGGACAAATATCAGAACCAGGCAGAGACTTGGCCTGCCTGTGAATATTATGAAGACTGCTGAAAATGTAAGAATGCATTCAAATCATATTGGACTCAACTTTAAATTTAGTCATAATCTATCAATCGTCAAATAAAAAAAAAGATATGTGGTGTCATGGGACACCGGACAGGAACGAATTTCCTTATTATAAAAATATTAATTTTAAGTTATATTCGAGGTATAAAGAAAATAATGATTCGGGTATACATTTTTTATTGATAACAATAAAAAAACTACATTATCAACTTCATTTTATTCACAATGATTTATCAAAAATAAATATAAATAATATACAAAGAAACAGCTATTTATGTGAATAATAATAATGACCGTCAGCATGTAGACTATACATTAGACACTATAGCCATTAATTATACTAAGACTATACATAAATNTGATTTATCAAAAATAAATATAAATAATATACAAAGAAACAGCTATTTATGTGAATAATAATAATGACCGTCAGCATGTAGACTATACATTAGACACTATAGCCATTAATTATACTAAGACTATACATAAATAATAAAAATCTTCTGCTGTTCGTTCCAACAAGGATTGCTGCCTGATTTTTTTAATTGCAAACAAAATCTTTGTACGCTGACCAAATGATTTCAATGATGTTTTTTTGTGGCTCACCAAATTTTATAATTGCTAAACATTTCATTACTTCTGTATTATTATTGTGTGACATTCATATTATAATATAATACAGATGTTAGATGCGTTAGTAACTGTTGCACTCATTCCATAATTTCAACAGTCTAAGTTGTTCCCATAAAAATTGATAGATGGCAGTAGTATCTCTAAAAATAAAAAGTGTCGTGACAACTTTTCGTAAGAAATTTTTCCGTCTAGCCCCCTTTCACAACGCGCGATAAGGAACTTCGTTCCAATAAAATTATTTCAACTTCAATATTGCCCTAAAACTCTAACTTGTTTGTTTTTAACATAAATAAAAAATCCAATTTGGAAACAATCTGAAATTATATTTCAATATACTTATTGTATTTTGAGTATGTAATTAATACAGATACAAAATTATGAACCGAATTGTATTAAAATTTTTCAGGCGGATAGTAACACATCCATTCTGGGAGTGACGGAGCCTATAGTTTTGAACGATGACTCTGACGATGACCTTCCCATCAAAAAGAAAAGTGTAACGAGAGATAATGACAAAAAAAACAATAAATCTGTCAAAGCGAAAAAGGAAACAGTAACTGAAAAGGTTGGTAATTCTCAAATTAATTTTGCATCCACCAATTAATTGAAGTGTTGATATTTTTATCGAGGGATGATGTTGCTAGTTTAATGAAGAACAGTCATAACATAAAGACAAGCAGCTTACCAAGGTAGAAGAATTACTTAATGTTTTTTTTTTGTTGTTGCATAAATAGATGGACGAGCTCACAGCCCACCTGGTGTTAAGTAGTTACCAGAGCCCATAGACATCTACAACGTAAATGCCGCTAACCACCTTAAGATATAAGTTCTAAGGTCTCAGTATAGATACAAAAGCTGCCCCACCTTTCAAATGGAAACGCATTACTGCTTCTCAGCAGGGTGGTACCTACCCGTGCGCACTCACAGGAGGTCCTACCCCCAGTAATGTGTGCTCTGAATAAAAATTATTTGCTTGAATCATTTAAATATCTGTCATTGTACCTGTAGTGTTTCAGAGAAGATTCTCCTTTTTTTAAAAAGGATTACTAAGTGCGGCTTGTATTAAAATAGGTACATAGTAAACTGACATGGTACCTAACATGTGTGCTTAAGTTTATAATTCACTAAATCTATATACAGTAGAATCCGGATATAACGACTTTCAAGGGACCGGCGAAACTATGTCGTACTAACCGGATGACGTACAAAACGGCAGAATTATTTCTTAAGTACATATATTTATCCAACTCATGGAGCATGTAAAATTTTGCATGTCTAACTGTATAGCGAAAAATTGCTTTCTCTTGTAGCAGAGGGTAAATTCACGGGTATTCCCCAGTCGCGCTGAAGCTCGAACCACTGTAACAATGCCTTATCCACCGACTCATGAGTAGAAGTCCTTACACATTTGTATTTTAAAACATTGGCATTAAACATCGGCTCGATCTTATCTTTATTTTTCTTTATTGTTGATATTGTAGAATGAGATACACCAAACTCCTTTGCGAGGGTTGCATTTGATTCACTGGCTTCTAATCGGTGTAATATTGCACATTATTCTTCAATTGTAAAACACTTTCGCTTCATAGAACTCATTTTGTCGAGCTTTAACAACTTGTCATAACAAGTGACAAGCACTAACTTTGATTCACGCGCCAATAAAGGGGGCGGGGTGAAGTTGGGGCGCCGAGGTATTGGTAAGTTATGTAAATAAAACAATGTGCGTCGTTTTAACCGGACGTATCATCCTAATATTCATAATTAAGGGTCGCTATAAGCAGTTGGTCGCTTAAAACGGAGTCGCACTAAACGGTTATATTTTCTCAGTACCTAACTATGAAACCTAACTTGAGTAATCATTATCGTTATAAGCGAAGTCGTTGTATATGAATTCTACTGTATTAATATGTGAAGCAAAAACGTATCTCTATGAAAATTATGCAGACGGAGGAGTATGAAATACCCCACCCTTATTGAGAATATAGAGAGGCAGCGCAGAAAGCTAATATTTTTATTAAAATTATGCCTAAAAGATACAATAAATCGATAAAATAAAAACATTACACATAGTACCATGTATTTGACACACACACACAAACTTTCAAACTTCAACTTTTGTTATTGTTCAATTTTTGTAGTCAAATTGAGAATAGATTACTATTGTTTGTCTTTAATGTTATGTCTGTAGCCTTGGCGAAAGTTGTGATTGTAGAACAATGATTATTAAAGAAATGTGACAATACAACCATAATAATGTCCAAAATTATAATTTAAATTAATTAGTGTGAAATGTCGACCACAGGGCAACCACTATTTAAATAATAATACATATTAACCCTATTATGTTACCTCACATTGCTTGTTAGTTAGAATCAGAGTTGTAGTTTTTTAGAGAATTTGTTGTCCTCTTACCATTGAACACTTACGGCCACTTTAGAACCTGCATGTGGTGTGTTACCCTTAAAAAGGGCCTTAGGGCTAAAAACACCTGTCGTTAGTCATCTAGGATCAAAATTAAGCTTTGCTATTTAGACTTGTAATTTTCAGTGCATTTGCCGTCACATTAAATGAATTCATCAAGAGTTATTTTTATTTTTTTAGAACGAGACCACACGTTCTAGCAGAAACAGGAAACGTAGCAATGGTTCGTCAGATCTGGAAGAAATACCGTGTCGAGTAACTCGTTCCAGTTTAAATGGCGAACATATAGAAAAACAAGCTTTAAAACAATTAAAGGTATGGAATCCTGTGCTGGAGAACTGATTTTCTCGTACACAAACAGACACAGATTCGACCTAGATCTAGTTGAGAATCCTAAGTTATACTAGTCATCATCATCATTCTTTCCTATTACCCTCTGCTGGGGTATAGGGCTCGAATCAAATTTTTCCATTTACATCGGTCTTGGGCAGTCTGTTCTAGCTCCTCCCACGCCATGCCCAAGACCCCTAGCTCCTGCTCCACCGAGTACTTTACAAAAAACAGAAATCACTGAACCTAAGATATACTGAATTTTTGTTGCAGAGCTTACTGAAAAATCGTAACGATGAAAAAAGTATTATTAAAACCGAAACAAAAGTGAAAATTGAAAATGATTTATCCCATGTAAGTGAATAGAATTTTGTGTTAAAGATCAAAGATAATATTGAGAGCCCTTACATACAATGAGTGATTGCCAACACAATAAATGTCAGAAATGCAAGTTTGAAGGCGAAATTGAAGGTGTAATTATGTGTAGTTAAAATTCTCCTTTTCAGTGGTCCTGATGATAACTGAGGATCACAACTCTCAGTGTAGACTGTCAATTGTCACTCTGCATCATGGTCACTGGCCTCATAAAGACCTGGCCCTTGATAAACCTCTAATGTAACACCTCTAGTGATAAACCTGATCAGTCCATACCTTGAAACTTCACACTGCTTTACCGAACTTGTTTATTTTTTTATTTATTGCTTAGATGGGTGGACGAGCAGACAGCTCATCTGGTGTTAAGTGGTTACTGGAGCCCATAGACATCTACAACGTAAATTCTGCTACCCACCTTGTTATATAAGTTCTAAGGTCTCAGTATAATTACAACAGCTGCACCACCCTTCAAACCAAAACGCATTACTGCTTCACGGCAGAAATAGGCAGGGTGGTGGTACCTACTCGTGCGGACTCACAAGAAGTTCTACCACCAGTAATAACGCAAATCATAATTTTGCGCGTTTGATTTTTATTACACGTTACGTTATTCCTTCACCGTGGAAGTCAATCGTGAATATTAATTGTTAAGAACATATTTCATTACAAAAATTGGTTGGTACCCGTCTGCGGGATTCGAACACCGTTGCATCGCTAGATACGAATGCAAAAGGACATCCATCGCTTGATGCAACGATGGAGAGCCTTCACAATCCGTGCCGAGTATTATTTATTTGGCCACTGATTGAACTTCATGAACTTGTGGGAAAATAAGAAGGCCAGCTCATCATATGTTTAGTACATTATATGAGAGAATGAAGATAACATCACCGTCTCTATAATAAATCTAGCTTAAGAATCATACAAGTACTTAACATATGTTACAGGAACAGACATCATTGTAACCGTTTATGTTTATTATGAAATACATTACATTATGGTTTTGTTTTCAGTGTGATAGCGATGAGGATTCCTTGTTAGTTCCACGTGTGAAAAGAATAAGGGAGGTCAAGTTAGATATTTTCCCGAAATCCAAGAAAGTCAGGTGTGTATAAATTTTATTATGTACAAATGATGTATGATGATAAATCTTCAAAGGATTAGGAATTATGTAGAGTAAACCAGTAACTAAGTACAAATAACAAAAAAAAAACGAAACATCTGAACACACTTTTAATCACTAAATAAAATAAATAATGAAAAATAAAGGTATTGGATCCTTTTGTGAGTCTGCACGGGTAGATACCACCACCCTGCTTATTTTTGCGATGAAGCACTAATGCGTTTCGGTTTGAAGGGTGGGGTAGCCGTTGTAACTATACTGAGACCTTAGAAATTACATATATCTCAAGGTGGATGGCGCAGTTAAGTTGTAAATGTCTATGGGTTCCAATAACCACTTAAGATCAGGTGGGCTGTGAGCTCATCCAACCATTTAAGCAATAAAAAAAAGAACTATACGATATCCAAATGATTAATATGCTTTTAACAGAATTTCAGAACCGCCCAAACCTTCATCAAAATCAAAGAAAAAGGTACAGCCTGATAAAGAAGATTTGCCAGTCCATTCGCCTCTCCCGCACAGAAAGGCTAAAGTGCTCCTGACGAGACTGGATTCTCCACCTGCGGCAGTGAAACCACCGGCAACTCCGTTTAGAACCACAAGGAATAGTTTATCGTGCTACATCAGTGATCCGCCCAAACTCCCCGACAGGTCTGTGAGTCCACCGAGACAGACCGAGAGGAACAGTAAAAGCTCACCCAATCCGGCCAAGTTGAAAAGCAGAAGTGCATCGCTCAGAACTTCTGTCACACCCGAGAACGCTTCGTTGTCAGTGATTAAAAAGTGTGTAATATGCAATCAAAATTATAACTCAATCAAATCCTACAACAATCATATGAGAGTTCACGTACCAACGTACACGAAGTCGATGTAAGTATATATATACTTTTTTTTTTATCCCTAGAAATAATTTAATTTCCATTGCTTGCTCGAGAGCAATCTGTAGTTAGTGGTGATTGCTTGTGGCCCTCGCCAACGCCCGGGGGATGATCAAGCCGCTTCCCGCATATATATCACTACATAGTATAAAACAAAGTCGTTTTCTCTGTCCCTATGTATACTTAAAACTTTGAAACTGCGCAACGGATTTTGTTGCGATTTTTTTAATAGATTGAGTGATTCAAGAGGAAAGTTTATCTATATATTAATACGTGAAGCAAAAACTTTGTATCCCATTCTACGAAAATTGCGCTGGCGGAGGAGTATGAAATTTTCCACACTTATAGAGAATATAGAGAAGAAGTGCACAATACTAATATTTTTTTTAAATAATGCATAAACGATACATTAAATCAATAAAGAAAACATTACACACACTACATACCATGTATTTGACGCACACACGCATGCACACTATTTATTGTTAAACTTTTGTTCTTGACATCTGTTGTCAAATTTTTTTTTTTTTTTTTTTTTTTTTTTTTTTTTTTTTTTTTTTTTTTTTTTTTTTTTTTTATTTTTTTTTTTTTTTTTTTTTTTTTTTTTTTTTTTTTTTTTTTTTTTTTTTTTTTTGTTATTTTTTTTNTTGGGCCGGGCAAGAGATTCACGAAAAAGGTGGAAGTAGGCTTCTTTTCGGGGCCGAATTTCGCATTAATTATTTCTCCCTTAACAATATTTCCGGTGGCTTCTACTTCTTCTTTGATAATGTCAATGGGTGTAGAAGGGTGTAAGTTCCGTATGACAATTCTGAGGCATCTTTCATCCTTTCGATTGAAAGTGTGGCCTATTAGCCCCTTTTCTCTCACTAGGGTAAGGATTCTTTTATACACATCCATGTTAACACAGTTCATCCTTAGTTGGTTTCGATTAGTGATCTTGAATGTGAACTCTGTCACGTCCGCGACAGTTTCTAGCATTTCAGTAAGTTTGTTAATATCGTCGACCCCATATAGAATAATTGGGGGTGGTTTACTTGTTTTTTTAACCGTGGTAGTTTCAGAGTCTTCGTCTGTTAGATCAATTTGAAGACCACTAAATTTATTTGAGGTTATCACAGATTCTGGGACTGGACCGTAAGATGTTTTCTTTCTTTTGACACCTCTGCTTACAGGAACTCTTTGCCATGGTGGTGGGCATGTGGTATCTCTTAGCGTTTCGGCAGAGTCCTCAGAGCTTTGACTACATTTTTCTTTAGCAGACGCTTGGTTCGAAAGACTTCCTAGGGACGAACTTCTTGGCCGATTTAAAAAGAGGCTAGGATGGAATGCCTGCTGAACTAACTTCTTTTGTCAAATTGAGAATAGATTTAATATTGTTTGTCTTTATTAATATTTTTTATAGTGTAGTCTTGGCGAAATTTGTATAAAATATAATCATAATAGTGTATACAAACTTACAATTTCAATTAATTATAGTCGAATTTCGACTACTGCGGGACCACTAGTATGTATAATAACATCCGTTAAATAGTGGAGAAATCAATAATAAATTACAGTTTCCGAAGCGAAGCGAGGGCGGTACGCTAGTATATATATAAAATTAAAATGTGTTAGTTATTGTTGATTCATTTAAGTATATTATGATACTGTTATATAATTAATACTATATTTGTTGTAGTATTTTAGGCGCTGTAGATTTTTGGGCTTATACGAGTCGTTATGATATTTACAAAGTTTCAAATACTTTACGTAGTTCCCGTGGTCACGATTGCAGTGGTATTTATAAAAATTTAAACATTTTGAATAGTAAGTAGTATGCGATGTTATATTTAAAAAAAAAAAAACATTTTTATATTTCGTTTCACATAGAACGAACTTCAGATATATCTCAGATATATCTTCAGATATTATGTTTGTTTGTTTGAGCTTGGATTTATCATGTCCAGATAAGAGCGATTGATTTTAAGTGAGAACGTATTTTTGCTAACTTTTGTGGCCGCTGGCATTTAAAAAATTTTGGGTATACATATTTTCAGAGTTTGTCTATGACCTCTCGCACTATACTGTACTGTTATATTTACAGGTTGGCGTGCGACGCGTGTCGCGTGTGGTTCGTGGACAGCACCGAGGCGGCGCGCCACAAACAGCTGCACACATCTGGAAGTTTGCCATACAAATGTCACAGATGCACCGCTGAGTATAAACTCGTTACAACATATGATGAGTGAGTAACACGTATTATATATATCGACGCTTGAAAGGCAAACGTGACTAAGCGACAATGCGTGAACTTTACAGTAGACTAATTTAAAGTTGAAATACCTTAAAAAAAATCGTATTTTAACGAATCTAGCTGTAGGATTGAAATAATTTTAATAGACCTAGAAATGTATATTTTTTGCGCATCGAATATGGTTATTGCCTATCATTTATGTATAAAGTAGTTATTGTCGCTTAGTTACGTTTGCCTTTCAAGCGTCGATATATTTAAATACTTCATTAAAATATTGGACACTACTCGTTGCTAACGCTCGCGCTGGCCTGTAACCGGTATACTACGCGCATGCGTTCGAGTGCCACGCACTCACTCTCGCTCTGTCTCTTTCTATTCCCCCTCCTCAGGAGCGTTGAACGCTTAACGCAACCTTGTTGGAAGTCGCATTAGAAGTTTCACTTCGAAAATAATTGAATTGTTTATTGCAGGCACTTTAAGAACGACTGCATACCGTTCGACGAGGTGCCGGACGTCAAGTGCGAGGATTGCTGGCGATATTTCGCTACGGACAACCTGCTCATACAGCATAACTGTGCCGGCGAGGACGGTCGACCTGGCGGTGAGTGACGCTCCTCTTGTAATCCGCAAAAAGTCTGCAATGTAGCCCACATAAAAAAAAAAAGCTGCAGGGAGGTAGAAAGCAATAAAAATCAAACCCGCAAAATTATAATTTGCGTAATTACTGGTCGCGCGGGTAGGTACCACCACCCTCCCTACTTCAGCCGTGAAGCAGTAATGCGTTTCGGTTTGAAGGGTGGGGCAGCCGTTGTAACTATACTTGAGACCTTAGAACTTATATCTCGAGGTGAGTGGCGTATTTACGTTGTAGATGTCTTTGAGCTGCAGTAACCACTTAACACCAGGTGGGCTGTGAACTCGTCCAACCATCTAAGCAATAAAAAAAAAGAATAATGTAGACTAAAGCATGACTCCAGATAGGGTTGAAAAATATGTAACTACAGACAGACAGGACAGGTATGAGTACAAAATCTGGAATTTGCCCCCCACATAACTGCTATTTCATAGTTTTGTTTTTATTCACAGGGAAATGTATGAAGTGCAAAAGAAATTATGTACTACTGAAGAATCTCAAAAAACATGAAGAGACTTGTACATTTAGAAGTAGATGTAAGTATAAAGATGCCAGTACTATTTAAATGCACCTCAAAACTGATGCATGGTTAATTTCGGACAAAACAATAATTCAAAAGATATGAAACACAATGCAATATTTATTATATCAGTCAAACATCAGTTAGCTCTCTGGGTCAGTGACCCCACGTAATAGATATCTTACCCAGTTTATGTATCTCCATCTTTATAACTCAAATTTGTATGGAGTTGGAACGTTTGCCGCTAGAGCTACTAAACACTTCAACAAAGAGCAAAAAAATCTCTTCATCACGCGAATATTGGCCCAGCGTGGGAATCGAATTCACGAACCTCGGCGCCACACCTAGGGGTGATCACCACCAAGTCAGTTTGAGTATGTGAAATGTGTTCCAAAGAAATAAACGTTATTTTTAGTGTACGGGGCTACAGTCGACCCAGAAATCGCAGCCAGGTTGATGCCGGCACAAGTGAGGATATGCCGATGTGATGTACTGCTGAAGAACATGGTCAATGGACATTATGTGGTGTCTGGTGATCTTGATGTGAGTACAGTTTTAATGCGATTTAAAATATTATTATACTTGGCATTTATGGTATCGATCTCATCTAAGAAATGAATAACCGTTACACTCCCTCTGGATTCAATTCATCCAATTTATATTAGAAATATTATAATTATATTGAAAAATAATAGTAATGAATGAATAAAATATAAAAAAAGGAAAGGTGGGTAACTATAAAAAGGCTGGCTAATAGCACACAGACCAAGGAATTCACAAAGAATAACTTCTGTTTGGAATTTAGAAGATACCATAGCATGTAATGTTAGTAATTAAATACAGAAGTAACTCGCTCTGTTATTTCATGCCCACATCTCTGAACTGATTTCGATGATATTAAGTCTGGTTTGAACCCTGGGAAAAAGTAGGTTACCTTTATGGTCACCCCACTCGCACGAAGTGGGGTGACAATAAAGCACCCCAGAATTAAGTTGGGGATGGAAAGATAATAAAATGTAGTAGTATATTAGTTTTAGTCTTTTTTTTTGTAACTATGTTAGTACAATTGGTTATAATATATTTTAATGTGTTTTTTTTGTTTGTGTGAAGGCTTTCTGGCTTTTGTCTTCATGTCTACTCCACAAGATTCCATTGGCATTGCAACAACTCCCATCTTTCGTAACTTTTAAAATAGATGGAAACTGATGTGATCGATGAAGTAGTTATTATCAAATTATATCTGATTTACAGGATTTCGGTCTCGACAAGAGCTGCTTCTATCCATACTCGGCGAGGAGCATACGAGTTAAAGCCGAGCCGGTATTGAAAAATGACAACATGGTGAACATAACCCAAGACATCACGGACGTTTTCGATTCTGACACCGAGATATCTCGCTGGGACTCGGACAACAATTCCAATGGAACGTCAAAAGTCAAAACGTCAAATTTTACAGCAAAACTGAAGCTGTCAAATGAAATTGAAGCACACGGTAAAGGCGACGCCTTTGACGCTGTCAACGACAGCGAATTTGACTTAAGCAGCAATATTAATTGCATTATCGATGGCTTGGATCGCGACGAAGAAAATCGATTAGTTGATGATAAAGAAAAATCGGATGCGGTAATCGATTTCGATTGTCGATCGATCGATACTGACGCGGGATCGTTGAGTTTACTCGATGAAACAACCAAAACTATGAATGATGATGCAATTGTTCATAATGATGAACTAACCGATAGGAACAGTGATAGTGCTCAATTTGATAACGGTGTTGATGTTTCAGTGATAAGTGAAAAAGACACAAATGAGGTAGAACTAGGTGTAAATGAGAACAGTGCGATGATTGCTTGTAATGGGGCAGTAACAGACAGCAGTACTGGAATTGATAGTGCAGTTATTAATAATAAAGTGTACGAGAAATCGAATAGTTTTGATATTGAAACTCTTTTGAACAAAACCGAGAGCTCGTCAAAAAGCTTCAGTGAAGAACGAAATGGAAGCCCATTTGCCCAACAAATTGGAGACAATCAATTCGAGATTAATGAGAAGACTAATTGTGAAGTCACTGAGGAGCCGGAACATTGCAGCAAGAGTGCTGATCAAAACGATAAGATAAACATTGAAGATCTGCTCGACGGTAAGCGAATGGAACTGGACGATACCTCAAATGATGATTTCAATTTCGATGTGTAGCTTAGCTGGACGTGTAAATCTCCAGATCAGTGGCGGTGCCATGCGAGACATGGTTCTCAGGCCGCTAGTTAAGGAATTGTATTTTTTTGTTTTGTTTCCGGAAATAATTAAAACTACTTCAATGGTTTCATTTCGCGTTTATGATTGTCAATATATTATTAACATTTCAAAATCTGTATACATAGTTTTTGTATTTACACCCAACTGCGATGCTACTCATTGGCATTTTCATATTGTTGTAACTACCGTCTAATGTTGCTATTAAAAAAAATATTGTTTTAATTAAAGTAAAAGTCAAATGATTTGCAGGATTAAGTATTGCGTATGTATTAAGTTTATGAGTTGTAAATATTCCACAATATTAGGTCCTATGTTCATACAGTGTACCTAGTGTCGACTGTCGGTAAACAAATTAAAATCTGTACAACTAGTCTATGGAAATGCTTACTTATAGGTTCACGATTGACTCGTTATGAAGGCATGATGTCGTGGCAGTAGCCTCAAGGTGTTATTTTGGCTTCACTGCTACTACTGAGTGAGGTCACAAAGCTCAAAGTGATGAGAGTATGCTAACAGTGACCCTAGCGAGAGCAGTGCCTTGCTGAGACTACCACCGGATCGGAAACGCGACCCACTGAGTAGATCCGGCGAGAAACTCAGCTGTTTGTGTCTCTGCAGGTTAGATGGCATGTCGAACTCTTGAAGAATCTGAGAATAGGAACATGTTTAACCCTTTGCCTGCAGTGTAGGTCACCGGTGCCCTACGCGGCGCACTGAAGTAACTAATAATATTATGAATTTGTAATTATTGTTGGTAGGGTATATTTGTAAGTAGATTACCATGTTCACCATAAACAGAGTTCGTTCACGCGTTAATGAAGTAAAACAACAAAACAAAAATAACTTTTAAAAATACTTATGACTTGGTTTTTTTTTATCTTTTCTGTTAGAGTCTGCTGTACTACATTTGTAAAATTCTTATATTAAGATTTACAATTTTTAATTGTTTTGCGTAGACAATTATTAGAACCAATTATATATTCAATTTGTATGTCTCAAATCATGGATATAAATGATCTTGTGTTTTTTCTGTTCCGAGTTGAATGTAGCATGTATTTTTTTGTTTTTGTTTCTCTCGTTATGTCGGTCACCATTTTATTTCTTGCAATGATTACAGAAACAGAACGAAGAATCACTGAGTACTTGATTAGATGTAAATATTTTGAATGTGTAATTTTTATAAAAAAAACTACCCCTGAATGAAATGTCACATTAATAGTCTAGAATATACTTTTGAAGTGAAACTTCTTTAGGCGCGTTGAAAGTAAAATTTAACTCGCGACAGATTCGTTACGGCTAGAGATAAAAGACAAAAGTTGAGTGAGAAAATAGATAGAGCGTCTCGTGAACCACTCGACCGCGGAGATAGGGAAAGGATAAAGTGAGCTAGGTCGTTTCTCTTATACACAGCATTCCCTATTACAAGAGAAATTTCGTGCAAGTCTGAAAATAAAGAACCGCAATACTAGACACCGCAAAAGAAGTTTCACTTCTTTCACGTGCACCAAGTTACAAGCGCAACATTTTTTTTTTATTCTATAAATTTTGTACTTATGAATTAAGCATAGATAAAAATATTCGGTAAAATCGACGTTAGGATAGAGAGTTCCATTATTTATTAAAATCGTAACGAATGAATATTCAGGTTGACCCTTAAGAGGTTAGTGAAGAACCCGCCTTAAGACATGAGTTCTAAGGCGGTGGTAGGACCTCTGGGAGTTCGCACGGGTAGGTACCACCAACCCGTCTATTTCTGCCGTGAAACAGTAATGCGTTTCGGTTTGAAGGGTGGAGTAGCCGTTGTATCTATACTGAGACCTTAGTACCTATATCTCAAGGTGGGTGACGCATTTACGCTGTAGATGTCTATGGGCTCTAGTAACCACTTAACACCAGGTGAACTGTGACCTTGTTCACCCATCTAAACAAAAAATAAAAAAAAATAAACTCATAAAATCGAGGGCTGAAGAAAGCCTTTCACCCCTCGATTATATTTTTGTTATGAATTCATTTTCAATAAAAAATGTCTGTCATACTTATTCCCCATGAATTTAGTTTATACCCGCAAATTCATTTTATAATTTTTGGCCTGTAAACATCTCTAGGCTATGTAGCTTGAGAACAGACAGACAAGAGCACTAATTGTTTATTAACATAATATGGGCTATTATACTCTGTATATTTTTCTACTTGTCTCAGCGTTTAATAAATATATACAACATATGAAAAACTATTTGACCAATTCCAACAGACGTGGGTATTTGTATAATACTTATAAAGTGCACTGAATAAAAAAAAGAAATCATCACAGTTTTTTTTCACTGTTTTGTAGTTATGAAATTGTAAGTAAGGCTTTTTGTACTGTTTAATATAAATAATGTTAGTTTCTAAGAGTATAATTCTGTTAAGAAATTGCTAGAGAGCCGATTTATTAATACGAATAATTATAAAAAAATAAGAGTTATTTTTATGATATTTATTGTTTTTTTTTTTACGTTCCACCTCCATTTATAGGCCACGAAACTTAAATCTACACGATTATCTGTCGTCACGACAAAGTGGGGACGCGCCATAAGGGCCTATTCTAGTTACGTACGGACCGGTACCTATAGTAGAATTATTTTGTCCGTGCAGTTAGAAAAAATCGGAGCGGTGAAGCGAGTATTTCACTCTCTCTTCCACTCACGAGCCTGGACGGGCATAGTGATGCGCATTATTGCTGTCGACAATCGATAGTGTATTTAGTTTTGTCATTTTGTGGGTTAGTGATAAAAATGAAAGAAAAAACCACTAATCGAACACTTACACCACAAATCGCCTCAGCAAGTTAACGAGAACGGCAGAAATTAACACTTAGTAACTTTTAGGGATCTATTCTTATTTCAGTGAAAATTTTAACACATTGTTGATAACAACACGTGCAAATATTATTTTGAATAAATTCTACCGTTTTGATACAAAATAAAGGAGTAGCCATTGTGTCACTAAATAAATTTAGAGAACGAATGCATAAAAACACATTTCTCTTCGACATAATGTAGGTACTATAATTTGCAGGTAAATACAAATGACTCATAACATAACAATGTCTCACCACCCTTCGCCGTGTACCTGCCTTCGATGACTCATTTGATTTTATCGATAATGGTGTTGCGTCCGCGCTACATGCTCACCGCCCTAGCCGGTCTATGTTTTATGACCCAAACTGCACGGACAAAATAATTCTACTATAGGTGAGCTCACCCTGAAAGAATTTGCTAACACAGTTAAGTTATTATAATCTTGTTTTGAAATATTAGTTTGAATGGGAAGCGTAAATTTGATTATCCACTTCGTTCAATTTTTCGAATGCAGTACGAAAATGTCGAAGTAAATCTTGCATTAATACGCTAATATCGCCGCCATCGCCATTTCCGTCACCGAAACTCGATAGTTTGTCAATTGTTTCGCACCAAAACTTTTCATACTCATCACTAGGCATTATATCGTTCAATTTCTTGATCATGCTTAAGAAAATCACCGTACTCAATTCCAGATTTGCCTCCCGTAGAACTAATGGTTTGTTAATTGACATTAAATTGTTCTTTAAAATCGATAAATGATTCCTGAAGCGATCGAGTTCCAACCCTTCAATATATTCAATTCCCTTCCGTATTGTAACATTGTTGTGTTTGCTGTTAACGCCGAAATCGATTTGTTTCAACGTGTCTGTCATCGCAATAAAACAAATTTTTAATTTAATATCGTCAAACTTCAGGAGAATGTCAATGATGTTGACAGTGAACTTAATGAAGCTGTCATTTGACTGACAAATTCCGAATTTAGCGGACGCGTGTTTGTTTTCCACGGTCATTAGTTTGTCAATTTCATTTCCAAATATGGCTGAAACGTTTTCATTGTTAGTGATGCCTTTTTTAATCAATTTGTACTTCAGTATGTTCATTAGGCGATGCAATGTACTATTCAATGTTTGCAGAGTATTTATAACAACCTTCTGCATTCCATCTTTCGTTTTTATGGATTGTTTTTTTGTTGTATCTACAAAAGCACCGTATTTTATTTTGAAATTGCGCGCCAGGTAATCTATTTCTTTATTTATCTTGTAATCGTTTATTTTCTTTTTTATGTTAATGAATATTTTCAAGGATTGCTTTAATGTGTGCTCTAAAAAGGACACGACTTTTTTGTCTTTTTTAACCTGAATGGGTTTCTCCTCGAAAAATTTCGAGTTCAAATCATCATTTTTCATTTCCGATATATACATTTTCGATGTTACACTAGTTATATCTGCTACAGGAATGTAAGATACTACGTTTGGAGTGGTCTTTTTGTCATCTTTATGAACAATGTCGGTTGTAAAGTCAATTACCGTATTAACATTGTCATTACGGAGTCTTAATAATTTGACGCCATTGAAGTGTTTCGTTGTACTATCGACGATCGGTTTGATTTTATAGTCGAGTTTCAAATTCGGCCCAAAATCAATGACTCCATTTAGTTTAATTATAACGGCTATGGCTTCGGATAATATCTGAAAGCATATTGGTATGATTTTCGTAAAACAAATAAACAGGTACAGATAATATTATAACGGTAGCTATGACAGAACAGATTTTGTTTTTGAATTATTCGCTCTCCCTCTCTTGCCCCTGAATGATCATTAACAATACACGCATAAAAAAGTGCTATGGGATTTTATTATCGAATCAGCCCTAAAATAAGTTCAGCGCTCTTAACTTCCTATATGGTCCTTCGAGCCGGATATGAACCAATGACCATAGATATGGCGACTGTGACTTGATACCGGAACAATTCTTCTGCGAGGCGGTAAACTCGCAGAAGTCGAGCATCACCTTCCAGCACACGGCAGCCACGCATCGCTGCTACGACGGTCGGCAGCAACAAGTTCGGTCCAATTTGCGCGAGACGAGGATAGGATCCTACCTGTATTAGGAGTAGGTAGAGTGGGTCGCGAGCGAAGCGCACGAATAAGACCAGAAGTCGAAACGCTCTCTCGTCTTGGCTTGTCTCATTACTAAGCAGACAATGAAAGTGAGCGGTTCTGTTGGGCAGCTGAGTATAACATCTAAAGTTCATCAAATTCATTTTATTTCTGTAATTCGATTACTTACCCGATTACAGAACGACAGAGTTAGGTAAAGCAGTTTTCCCGCCCCCAAAAAACTGGAACACGCGACTGCTTTGTGGCGAAAATAAGCAGCATGTTAGCATCTAACCCGTACTTACAGCATGCCGTGCAAGCTAATTGATGGTATCGAGTGTATACCACCACCGCCCGTCTTCGTTTTGAACGCTTCCAATACGCAATAAGATTGTTCTACTCACGTATGTTAAATGGAAATAAATGATAAGCATTTTCGCTGCGTTAACGATAACATTCTTTTAACTACAGTATAAGTCGTTTTGTGCCCGTAGGTACGATTTTTTTATGGCATTTCGTGCGTTTATTGCATTTTTGTTTGATTGTTTGCAAGTTGTATGGTCGTCTAGTTCGGTTTTGATAGTATTATGTGGGATTCGTGAAATCTTTATTTGTAGCCTTTTTTTTTTGCCTAGATGTGTAGACAAGCTCACAGCCCACCTGGTGTTAAGTGGTTACTGGATCCCATAGACATTTACAACGTAAATGCGCCACCCACCTTGAGATATAAGTTCTAAGGTCTCAGTATAGTTACAACAGCTGCCCTACCTTTCAAACCGAAACGGATTACTGATTCACGGCAGAAATAGGCGGGGCGGTGGTACCTACCCGTGCGGACTCACAAGAGGTCCTACCACCAGCCTTAAAACTGTTCTTAACAGGCATAAATTTTTTTCCCTCTACCCATTCGCTGGATGCTTATGAGACTATTCCAGCTACGATTGGACGGGTAGGTGAGTTCACGGGTCAACCTAAGGGAATTTGCTAACACTAGCCCTACCAAGAGCAGTGCTTTGCAGATTCTACCACCGGATTGGAATTGCTATCCACTGAGAAGATCCGGTGAGAAACTGGCTTATGGAGTAACACAATAGTGTTGTACCTAATTACAATAGTGATCAAATTTACAATCGTTATTAGAAGAATGACAAATTTCAGGTCATCACTTAATAGTCATGAGTTTGTGCGTGTGTGTTCAATACTAATCAATGTTGCATTAATTATCTATTAATATCAAAACTAATTGAGAAACGACATCTTGATCCCTCAAAAAGTGTATTGTCTATGATCTTGACACCAAATGCCACTAGAACGTCGTTAATTTTAAAGGTTGTCAGCCAGAGTACCTGAAAATTCAACGATGTCCATAGCCTCTTTTTCAAACAGGTTGCGTTTGAGGTGCCTCCATAGCATGCCTCGAATGCCTTTTAACTTTGAGGACCGTGGTCTAAACCACAGTAATAGATTTAAAGTTCAGCCGAAAACACATGAAGTCAGCGTCGGAGCGTTAGTTCGATAAGGCTATACGTCATGATAATCGTCTTAACGTTGCCGCCGCTGATTACTCTCCGAATCCTGATCACGCAGGAGCTAGTTACCGTCGACGCCCTAGACACGTCCTTACGGATCCATCAGATCCAATAACACTTGCTTTAAATGCCTTCACCTCTAACGCTAGGAGCAGGCTTACACCCCGGTAACCGAAATCGTCGTCGTCGTCGAAATCGGCAAAGAATTCGACGTGCAAGCTAACCCATGCATCGGCCCGCTAAGTTTCTCGCCGGATCTTCTCAGCGAGTCGTGATTCCGATCCGGTAGTAGATTCATTCACGAAGCAGTTGCTCTTGAGTTGTTAGGTCTCGTTTGGAGGCGTTTGGGCAGCTGTTAGCTAATCCCAACCCTCCTGGCTGAGCCCGTGCTCACCCACCTGTCCTGGTAAAACTGGAAAGGCCTCTGAGCCACCAGTAATCCATCATTCATAAGAAAAAACCTTTAAAGACCGGAACGCATGTTTATGGACACACTCTAGAAAACTTGGATACGTTCCGTCATGACATATTCAAGTGTAGTGTTCGCTCACGCGCTCCACACTCACATAAACTCCAGGTCAGCCAATCCCGTTTCTACAAGATAGCCTTCGAAGCACATTAGTATGTAAGGAATTAACGACATCCAATTAAAACCAACACGTGAAGGTACCGTCACAACGCTTCTTCGAAAGAGCGGTGCGACGCGATAACCTTTTTATTGTGGCTGTCTTTAACTACATAATCGTCACAGACGACGGGGCACATCGGGACACTCCCGATTCACTCTCGGTGCTTTCAGACTGTCTAAGCACTGATCACCGCTCTCATCGAACTCGTCAATTAACCCATAGACACAGTCTAATGTCTTTCTCATCGATTTTTTTTGTGGGTTGCGATTCCGATCCGGTATTAGATTCAGCGAAGCACAGTTTTTGTTCTGGGTCAATGTTAGCTCGGGTTAAGCCAGTACTTGCTGGATCATGACGGAAATAGACAGTGTAATAATCCACCACCAGTAAAATTAGAGGAAGAGGCAGAGAGAATTATAAAGGAAAAAAAAATAAAAAAAATCTTCTGTGGTTTAATTAAATAAAACCATATTTTGAAGTGACTTTTCGACATCATTGTGAAGAAGATTTTGACTTCCAAACAGATTTTAATAAATTAAACTACGAGTGTGACGTTATTATCGAATTTCATGCAAACCTAAGTATAGCCCTTTTCAAGTTCCAAGGAAGTCTGGAAGACACGTTTTATATTAATCTAAGTTACATAACAAAGGAGTTGGCATTGTTGTTACTTATGAACTAGTCTGATTTATCAATTCTTAGTTCCTTGGCATAAGAAAACAGCCTTGTTAATTCCACTTTTTAATTTTATGAGCTATGTTAGTGACTTAGGATCTCGGTCTGGCCATTGCCCTAATCGAATTTTAGCGATCTTGGATTATGTAGTAATATTTTAAAAACTTATTAAAATTTATTTGTCCATGATTTGTTTTTTTTTTCTTAAAAATTAAATTTTTAAATGGATTCAACAATCTAAGTTGAAATTGTCGATGGTCAGATCATTGTTTTGTTTACCTACTGAAGCCGATGTATTCTGCGTTTTCTTCTTAATAACAAGTATTATATGTAATTAAGTACTATTAAAGTGAACAAGAAAAGGAGAACGGTTTTTCGTGCATTTAAAGCCGCACAACAATCTTTAGATACGAACACGGTAAGATTCTTGAGTTTCCAACGTTATGTCGATTACCCGACCGAATTGTAAGATCCTATTTTGAATTGACAAAATAACCAATAGTTGAGATAATAACCACGAAATTTGTGTTTATACTTGTTACGAAGTATTAGTGAAAACTGTAAATTAGGTAATTGAAATATCTTCGAAACATCTTCGTTATTTTTAATTTCTTGCTTATTATACCATCCTCAAAAACATAAATCAAACGAGTATTGCGACACTCTTAATTTCGTTTGGTTTTACCTCAAAATTGACGTCACACGTTTTGGTTGCAAAATTTTCTAATAAAATTGTGAAATTCGTTGTGCAATAAAAAGCTAATATAAATAAGCTTACAGCAACAATGCTTTACAGTTGCGAGCTATCGCTAAAAAGTGCAATATAAACGGAAATTCTCTAAACGTCTTGTGGTTAGGTTAAGTACTGCGTCTAAAATTTAAAATTAAAAGAATTTAAATAGACACAAAGAGTTATCTTTAAAATACGTTTTGCAATAAAAGTGAATAAATTGAAAGAATTTAATAGTAAAATTCAAAAATACTATTGTTAGAAATTCTGATAATAGTGTAGGTATTTGTATACTTTTTTTTAATATTTTTTATTTTTGAATTTAAAAACGACTAATCTTTTAAAATATAAACTAAAATCTAATTGAGGTTAAGTTTTGTAAAATTTAAAAGTATTTTTTTTTGTAAAACTTAGTGATATTTTTATTGTCTCTAGAGAGAAACTAGCAGTTGTCTTTGAAAACAGTAACATCGCCTTTGTAGACAGACATTCTATTAATTTTCAAACACATATAAACCGACAATTATGGCAGTCATCACGAAACATGAACTTTTGAAGTGGAATGACTGAATTATTCCTAAATGACTTTATTCTAGGCTATCAGAAACAACATAATTTCCAACTGTCTGAATTCAGAGGAAAAATTTTCTTCTCATCAACTATTTTGGAAACTAAGCTATGGTCTTACTAACAGAATTATTAACTAAACACGTTGCACACTGGCATTAGAGAGTCCTATGAGCCTGTATGGGTAGATACCACTGTCATGCCTGTTTTTGCCATGAAGCAGCAATATGTTACGGCTTTAAGCAGGGAAAAGCTACAACTAACTTAGAACTCATCTCTCGAGGTGGCTGGCGGCATTTATGTTGTTGATGTCTAAGGGCTGCAGTAAGTCCATAAAAAGGAATTCCAAAGAAACCAAATAACATTAGGCTTAGTGGTGATTAAAATTGTTAATTTGGCCAACATATTCAAATAGATAAGATCTTGGAATTATGATCCAATTTAATCTTATTATTTCATTCCATTTTTTTATTACTATACAACTGGGACATGGATCTCACGTTTTTAGGTGGGTGGTGGTGGCATTATGTGCTCTGCTAGCCACTTAACCAAGCCCGGACATCCAAGAGAACGCTCACAGTTCAATACTTTTAAAAAAATTATTAAAACCTGTTTTAGCAAGGGGTTGTCGTTCTAATGAACTATTTGAAATTTATCTATAGTTTGAGAACCACACCAGCTGTAGCTGGAGCAGTTCTCATTCTTAATACCTGGAACTCTCATAGTTTTTGCCGCATACTGTGCGCTATTTCTCAAGCACACAGGACATGTCTTAGAATAAGGATGTGTTTCAAACATAGCCTTTAGGATTGAAAAGTAGCATAATAATTTTGGCCATGGTTTTATTGGTTACCGATAGTGTTTTTTTATAGCTTTGATGGGTGGACAAGCTCATGGTCCACTTGGTGTTAAGTTTTTTTAATTTTTTTTTATTGCCTTTGTAGGCAGACAAGCATACGGCCCACCTGATGGTGAGTGGTTACCGTCGCCCATGGACTTCAGCAATGCCAGGGGCACAGCCAAGCCGCTGCCTACCGCTTAATTCTCTCCACAAGCCTCGTTTGAATAAACTGGTGACCGAACCCCATAAGACATCTGCAATGTAGATGCCACCACCCACCTCAAGATATGAGTTGTAAGGTCTCAATTTGAACAGTATAATGTTGGTGAACAACACCTGGGCCCATATCTGTCTGAAATCAAAGACTATAAAAAAGTTAATATGGGAAATAAATTTAAATAATATTTTTCCTTATAAATTTCACTACAGCATGACTCATTTGTGACCTTGTACTTTCATTCTTGGAATATCTGTGTCATGACATTGATTTCATAATTGAACATACTGAACCACTGTGTAATAAAATCCTTCTACTTTTTGCTCATTATATATAAAGAGTCCTATTCATAAAACATGTTTCAATTTTAAGAACATTTTACACTGAATTTTGTTACATGATAGTGTAGCCATCTGTTATTGTGTATTGCTGAAGCAAGCACCAGTATTTTGTTAATAAAACAATGTTTGGACTAAATAATATATTGTACTACTAATAAAAATATATTATATAACATAAAATTTGAAATAATTAAACTCTTAAGACAAACTATGAAATGAAAAGGGTACTATTTGAAGTAGCTGTAGTAAAAACAACTATATACCAAAAAATATATAATAGGGTAACATAAACTAAATGCTTACAAACTTTAAAATAAAACAATAAGGTTTCTTCAACAATAAGACTGATTAATAGCAAATATACAAACTCTTATATAATAATCTTATATATAAAAAAAAAAAAACCTTATAGAATTTATAATTATATTGCATCTCATTCTAAATGAACTGTATGTTCTAATACTAATACTAATAGTCTGTAGTACATCAATTAAAAAAAAACTTTTATTAGATAATACAAGTATGTACAAATTTATGTACAAGATGTTATCTAGTTGTTCCTAGTGTAGCTGGAATAGGCTTTTTTTATTTATTGCTTAGATGGGTGGATGAGCTCACAACTGACCTGGTGTTAAGTGGTTACTGGAGCCCATAGACATCTACAACCATCTACAACCGCCACCCACCTTGAGATATAAGTTCTAAGATCTCAGTATAGTAACTTTTTTCCTTTTTTTTCCCTACCTATGCTGATAGCCTTGAGAGGCTATTTCAGCTTCGCCCTAACATGTAAGTGAGCTCACGCGGCTCGAACCGGAGTGTTGCTAACACTGGCCCTAGCAAGAGCAGTGCTTCGCAGAATCTACCACTGGATCGGAAACGCGACCTACAGAAGATCCGGCGAGAAACTTAAGTGGGCTGTGTCTATTGGTTAATTCACTCGTCGAGACCTTCGTCGCAAGCGACGGGGTCGACGAGGAAAGTAGCTTAAAAAAACATTAACCTCGCACAATGGACAATGCTTCTTGTATCCCAAATAATAATCTTAGAGGCCAGATATACAGTGGTATTTATAATTTAACAAAATCTTATTTAGGCCATTTGGTGGGGAGAGATGCTAATAGTTTTTGGGTTCAACACACTTGACTAATGCACTTTTGCATGGGATAGGCAGGCAAGCATAGAAATTAATGGAAAAGCGGAAGTCTGTAAGTAGCAACTGTAACAGAGAAAATAGACTAAGGTTATTATGGTATAGGCATGTTATGCCAGGAGAAGGTGATCATGTGGTCAATAAGTCCCTGGGCATGGTGATGTGTGGAGGGGGTGTCCTGAAAAGATTTGGATGTACGGTGTGTAAGGGGTATTGCGAGAAAACGGTGTCAGTGCAAAGATGACGTATGATAGGCCTGAATGGAAAACGAGTACATTCTCCATCGACCGCACATAGTGGGATAAGGGCAGAAAAAGGTAGACAAGCATCCACATGATGACGAGTGTCTTTAATATAGTTGCACTCACCGATCTTAATTCATTTGCCATAATTTCAGGGTCTCATGATGGTAAAGACCATTTGATCTTCAAGTGAGTGGAAGTTAATTTTGGACTCTGCATCAGGAGAAGCTTTCATAATGTTTCCCAAACAGACTTTTGGCAGTAATGCCACTTCAGGTTTTGGTGAGTACCCACAATCATGTTGGCCGTTTTTGGCTTATTATTGCTGGAAGGGAATCTCATAACAGAAGCTTTAGAATGAATAGAGGTGAAACCACAATTTTCTTTTTTCGGTAAAATTTAAATTTGTTTTATAGTTTAATCTTGCATTGATTATTGTCATTATAATATTTACGACGTCTCAAATAGTTTAGAGTAAAAAAAAATCGCGAGAACAAACCGTAAAAATAGTTAAAATTATGTTCAATAAAGACTGGATGACGTAGTGGGTCTCTCCCTCCCTGTGAGTGGGCCTCCTCCCACAAGGTGAACCGACCATTTGTTGAGGGTCGCGGGAATTCGCTAGATACACACAGTGCAGGAATGGTCATTATGGCGAGGCTTGGGGAAACCCTTGTCCACCAGTGGACGTTGTGAAAAAACAATGATTAATTAATGTTACTTTCTTGGCGATCTTCAGTTTTAAGTAGTGATAGCATAATAGTTTTTTTTTGTATTCTCAATGGAATTTTCTTGTCTCCTTGTTTAATGAGAATTATTTTTTTATTAGTTTAGGGTTTAATGCTGTTATTGTTCAGACTTAGGTCCTTGAGCGGAACGCGGGCCTGATCAGAAAATAAAAATTGTTTGTTAAAGGTTCCTTCAATTCTGGCGCGACAACTTCGTCCCCTTTTGGCGGATTCAAACCTGCCACAGGATCTTTTGGTGCGAGCACGTCAACGCAGCCCGCCACTGGTGGAGGTAGGTTCGGCTTTTGAGTAGACCTGATGTATTAACATAGCACATTAAGCATATAAAGAGTAAAAGACAGCGAGAAATGGAATTTATTAACCAGATTATGCACTGGCTAACACCCCAGCCCCTCCCCCAACACCCCCTCCCCAACACTCTTAACACCCCCTCCCCAACACTCTTAACACCCCCTCCCCAACACTCTTAACACCCCCTCCCCAACACTCTTAACACCCCCTCCCCAACACTCTTAACACCCCCTCCCCAACACTCTTAACACCCCTTCCCCAACACTTAACACCGCCTCTCCCCAACACCCCCACCTCAACATGATCCAATATGATGGAGCTTGGCTTGCTGTGGTACCCACCGTGTCCGTACAAGATTTGAGTAAGTTGAGTTAACACTTAACAGATTGCAGTCCCTTTTATTTATTTATTTATACATACAATTGATTAATCGTTATTTTTAGTTAAATTTACTTTGGTTCCTTGAAAATGTATGAATTAATTTTAGTCACAATTTGCTCAAGATAGAAAGTGGGGCGAAAAGAGATAAATGGATTATGAATGTGATAGATATTGGAATGAAGTGCTTAACAGATTGACTGCCATGTAGGTCACCGGTGCCCTACGCGGCGCACTGAAGTAATCATGTCAATTTACTGTTACACTCTGGATTTCTTAACTTTGCCTACTTTTGTTTGGTAATGTATGTTTTTTTAGTCTTTTAGGTGTCTTAGAAATAGATTCCTTCTCAGTATCTTCGGATTCGTCTTTCCCAGAGTAGATATTCTGGCACCTTAGTAATAGAAATCGAGGTAATTACTTCAGCGCGTCACGTAGGGCAGTGATAACATACACGGCAGTCAACGCGTTAAACAAGTCTGGTTATGGAAAGGGGTTGAATGAACTCTTGGCGGTTACATTTTTGGTGTTTTTTTTTTAAGGTCTCTTCGCGAACAATACCTCTGGTGGTGGTCTTTTCGGGAATCCCGGTCCCTCGACATCGACTTCCGCCTTCGGGACGAGCACCACTGGTTTCGGCTTCGGCGGAGGTGCTACGTCCGGTGGACTATTCGGGAATACCTCGACCGCTGGAGGGGGTTTGTTCGGGAACACGCAGGCGACACCCTCGTTTGGAGTGAAACCGACAGGTCAGTTGAGATTGTTCTATATACCACACCTTTAGAATTGAAGTGGCTTAATCAAGAATTCTGGGTTTTTTTTGGTAAATCCCAGAAATGTAATTCAAGAATTGTAGTTTTTTACGATTTTAATATTTTAAACCTTAAAATTTGAGGCTTAAAGTGCTTGAACGATGAAGAGTTCGACGAACCAACTAATCCATAGACACAGCATACTGAGTTTCTCGTCGGATATTCGCAGTCGGTCGCGTTTTTGATCCGGTGGTTGATTCTTACTGCACTTGCTGTGACAACCCGGCAGTGATAAGAACGACTAACCTTGGATAGGTCAAAGAAGCGAACAATAACATTTGAGTTTGGTACAGGTTTCGGCTTCAGCGGCTCGACCACGACCGGAGCGACCACCGGGAACCTGTTCGGCACGCCGGCGACCGGACCCGGCGCCGGACTGTTCGCGCCCCAGGGCAACACCATGTCCGGCGGGGGACTGTTCGGGGGGAACACCAGCGCTGGTCGGTGACCTAGACTTAGCTGTTCCTATATATCGGACCTTTAGAATTGAAGGAGCTTCATTCAAAAGTCAATCTTTGCGGCGAGGCCTGACGGAGGCCTATGTCCTAAGCAATGGACGTCTGTGGGCTGATAGTAGAGAATCTAAGCTCTAAACACATCATTACGGATCCTCCCGATCCATTAACGGTGCTTTTAGGTACCTCGAGCACCGGTCGCCGTTCTCGTCGAACCCGTCGCTTGTGGCGAAGGGCTCGACGAGTAAATTAACCCACATACACAGCCCACTGAGTTTCTCGCGGGATCTTCTCAGTGGGTCGCGTTTCCGATCCGGTGGTGGTTCTGCGAAGCACTTGCTTGCTAAGCTAGGGCTAGTGTTAGCAATTCATCAGGATAGAACCCCGTGAGCTCACCTACTTTTTAGGGTTATGCTGAAATGGCCTCTCAAGACCTACAGCTTAGGTAGAAAAAAAAAACAGTTTATAAGACAGTTATCCCGTTAAAAAAGTGATTATTCAATTTTTTTGTTACCAAACAATTTGTTTAATTCTAATGTTCTATATATGTTTTTAACATGTTTTATTTAATTTTAAAATCTAATTGCTTTATAAGAAAAGTTAATTTTCATTTAATGTAACTTTGTGATCATCCCGTAGAAATTGTTACAATTGAAATGTCATATGCATCATGTATGTCATGTATAAGGTTTTAACAAATATTTTGTATATATATGTGTGTGTGCAGGTGCTTTCGGTCAGCAGCAACCCACAGGGACCGGCCATGTCAAGTTCAACCCAGTGGTCGGGACGGAGGTGGTGATGAAAAATGGCACATCACAGAACATTAACATCAAACATCACTGCATAACTTTCATGAAGGTATTATTTGACAAAAATCGCTAATCCTGATTACTCTAGTAAGGATAACGGATCAAACTGTTTAAAATATTTAATTGTCATTGGTCCTTAATAGGTATGTCAAATTTCGAGTTAATCGGACGTTTTGAAGGGAGTCAAAATCATGTTCAAAGATTTCGTTGCATACTAACTAAATATAACAGTATGAAGCTAATAAAAGCATATTAAAAAGTCGCGTACTAACCGAAATGCCGTCGAGATGGCGCCGCCGCGTCTTATTCGTCGAAGTGCTATTTTTTTAAGAGGTTTTATGACCTGGTAACTGAGGCCTTTAAGTCATGTCTTATTTTAATTTATATTATTCATATTTTTATGAAAAATGATATTATGGAGTGAAATGAAATGAAGACGACTAATTTGAGACATTAATCAACTGGGATGAAATTAAATGAAATGAATTGAGATGATATGGGATGAAATATAATCTCAGTATAAAATGCTGGTCATTTACTAAGATTTTTTCAGTAGACTTTTTGGACGATCCCGAGAAGTTACGTCCAGCGGCTTTGTTTCATTTTCCCACATTTGTGCACTTTCACAGATATGAAACAGTTAATAAACCACCATTATTACACATTTAAACCCGAAGAAACACTAAATAGACAAAATAAAACAAATCACACAACTTCACTCCTCGCGTTCCCGCCAAAAAGTCCCGTCGAAGTGCTAAAGAGACAAGATAGCCGCGCTTTAATCTATTGTTCCTCGAGTGGAGGACATGTTGAAAGGGGCGTGGCTTAGTTTTGCACACGGAACTGAGATGTGCGAGTTGACTTTCTCACTCGCCACAAACACAATTGTTTTTTTTTTTTTCAGGAATATGAAGGCAAAAGCTTGGAGGAGCTACGTTTGGAAGATTACATGGCAGGGCGGAAGGGCTCGACAGCCACCACGGGGATGTTCGGAGGCTTCCAGCAGACGACAGAGAACAAACCCTTGTTCGGCAGCACCGGTTAGTTGTTCAAAGCGAAGTAATTACATTAATTAGCTCCGTTTAATTGGGGTTTTTATGTATGGCATTTTTTCAAGCCTATCTCTGATTGATTTAGAAGTGGTAGGAGCTAGACCCAGACTGTCTAATTTCGGGTGTGAATATTTAAAAAAAAACTACAGTACAAAGTTTTCGTTTTTACTGTTGGTCTGGCGTCTTGTGAGTCCGCGCGGGTAGGTACCACCGCCCTGCCTATTTCTGCCGTGAAACAGTAATGTGTTTCGGTTTGAAGGGCGGGGCAGCCGTCGTAACTATACTGAGACCTTAGAACTTTATCTCAAGGTGGGTGGCGGCATTTACGTTGTAGATGTCTATGGGCTCAAAATCATAGCTGGTGATCAAAATTTCGAAGAAGTTGGTACGAAGAATTGTGAGTGATGATTGAAAGCAGTGACGTCATTCTGTCGGTATCGACGAGTTCATAAACATCACTATCGCCATTGACCACACAGCCCACTGAGTTTCTCGCAGTATCTTCTCAGTGGGTCGCGTTTCCGCTCTGGTGGTAGATTCTGCGAAGCACGGCTCTTGCTAGAGTCACTGTTAGCGACATCGTCAGGTTTGAGCCCCGTGAACTCACTTACTAGTTAAGAAATAGCCTTTCAGGGCTATCAGCATAGGTAGGGAAAATAAGACCCCACGCACTCCATCAAATCGATAATCACGTTGGTTGGGTCGTCATTTCTCACCGCCTTCCGTTTCCAGGTTTCGGTCAGCCAGCCACCACGAGCGCCCCCGGCATGTTCGGGACAGGATCGGGCCTGGGGACGTCCGGGGCATTCGGACAGAACAGTAACTATTGTTTTACCATTCTATATATCGACGGAAGGAAGCGAAAATGTCGTAACTTGAAAAAGCCAACCTTATACCAAAGCTACAAATCGATGTATTTATGTTAATATAATCAGATAGGCTTTAGATACCACACCATACCAATTTTCAACTTTCTATATCTATTATATAAATATAAAACATATGCCTTGAATTTATGAAATAGTTTTGTGGCTTTGGTGTAAAGTTAGCTTTATCATTTACAACAATTTCGCTTTCTTCCGTCGATATGATCAGTTTTAGGATGAGGGTAGATGGAAGTTGAAAGAAAGAAATAATTTATTCGCTAAGCATTTGTAGTGAAAATGAGTTATTACATAAATTCAAAGCAACGTGTATGGTTTGTCAATATTTGACATGCGAATTTTAGTGCTGTGCAAGATATTATGATATATAATTTACCATCTCATATTACTTTTTTTTGACCTGGAGCCTTAAGGAGGTTCCGCTTGGAGGAGACTCGATGGTCGAAGGTGGTGAGGCAAGGTACGGAGTTACCGCGGTCAACTCTTCAATCAGACGTGGGGCTTTTCCAAGACTCACCTGGTCTGTGTCCTGGTCGAAGGATGACCTCGTGACTCAATTCACAATTGAGTTATAAATCCGTGCGAGATCCACAGCGCAATTTCAGCTCTAGAGTATTAGCAATTAGTCTTAATATCACTTATCCATATCTGACGGTATCCCGTCACGCCCTGTATAATATATCGAGGGGTGGAAAGCTATTTGGTTTAAGCGACCTTTTTGCAACTTTACAGGAGAGCCATTGAAAGTTTAGCATTTGGAAAAAATATAACAATGGAAAAAAATCTTCAGCAGTTTTTAATGGAGTAAACTAAATTGAAATTCAATTAAAAACTTCGAACTGTTGATGCTGATACCAAATAAAACGTAGCTTTAATTAAAAAAGATAAGCGTATTAAGCGAAATGTCGCTTAAATAAAATAGCCTATCACCATTCAATATTATTTACAAAAAAAATATCGTATACGTGTTTTGATATTTTAAACTCTATTCCCAACACGTTAAGGTACATTCTCGTTTGGCGGCAACACGAATACGACGACCACGGGCCTCTTCGGCGCAAACAAGCCGCCGGCTTTCGGTACCAGCACTGCGGGTAAAGTATATGTTTATGTTTTTTGAACTATCCGACGGCTCACCTAGTTTAATAATGTTACGCCGGTAAGAGTAACGCCATCTGTCATCAAACACCAGAAACGAATATTAAAAGGACTAGTAACATCGAGAACGCTCGAGAAGTGTAACGCCATCTATTATCAAATAGCGGAAACACACATCGAAGGTACTGATTTGTGAGGCATGCTCTCAACGATTTTAGGGACGTCGTATCGACTATAAAAGCGTTGCAGAAATGGGTTGTCGAGAAGTACAACCCATTTCTGCAACGCTTTTAGGTCTAGGTCGCGTTCTAGGTCCTTCGATATTCGTTCGACTATTCGACGATAGATGTACAACGGTGTAACAATTAGTATGTTTGTCAGTTTCTGGTACCCAAGGTCCAGGGAATTTTAATTTCGGGTCGGATGTAATTGTGTTATTTGCTTATTTTGTGTCTTGTGATGGATACTGCTATATATATATATATATATATATATATCGACGCTTGAAAGGCAAACGTGACTAAGCGACAATGCGTGAACTTTACAGTAGACTAATTTAAAGTTGAAATACCTGAAAAAAATTATATTTTAACGAATCTAACTGTAGGATTGAAATGATTTTAATAGACCTAGAAAATAGACTTTTAATAGACCTAGTCATCCACAGTGCGTTTCCAGAGATCTTTTTTGCCACGTACCATCCGGCTATGGAATGAGCTCCCCTCCACGGTGTTTCTCGAGCGCTATGTATGACATGTCCTTCTTCAAACGAGGCTTGTGGAGTGTATTAAGCGGTAGGCAGCGGCTTGGCTCTGCCCCTGGCATTGCTGAAGTCCATGGGCAACGGTAACCACTCACCATCAGGTGGGCCGTGTGCTCGTCTGCCTCCAAGGGCAATAAAAAAATAAAATATATTTTTTGCGCATCGAATATGGTTATTGCCTATCATTTATGTACAAATAATTTATTGTCGCTTAGTCACGTTTGTCTTTCAAGCGTCGATATGTATTTTTTTCTTTGCAGGATCCACTCTTTTCAATACAACGACGACACAAGCGCCGGCGTTCGGCGCCAGTACTAACACATTCGGGTTTGGCGCCAACACGCAGAATCAGGTCAGCAGAATCAAGGATAATAATCCTTAAAACCTTTGGCATACGGTATTGAGGCGGGCAGCGGCCTCACTCCGCCCCTGGCGTTACTGAAGGCCACGAGTAACGGTAACCATATACCATCAGGTGGGCCGTAAGCTCGTCTGGTTACAAGGACAAAAATATATTTATCGAAGGGTGAAATGATATTCGGTTTAAGGGACTTTTCTCTTTGTAATTAAAGGTCCGTTTTATTTAGTATCGACATCAACAAGTTCGATGTTTTTAATTGAACTACAATTAAGTTTATCCCGTTGTAATAGTTGTACAAGTTTTTTTGTTATGATATTTTTAACCGATTTAAAAAAGGGGGTAGGTTCTCAATTCGACTGTATGTTTTTTTTCTATGTTTGTTACCTCATAACTTTTGACTGGGTGAATCGATTTTGATGATTCTTTTTTTATTGCTGGAAAGCTGACGCTTCCCGTGTGGTCCCATTTCAATTTAGTCCAGTTCCGATAATGGTATCCATGAGAAAACCATATAAGTCTTAAATTTGCATTAAGTACGTGCGCGACAAATAGATGAATAACTCAACAACTCAATATCACGCCAACCGATTTCGATGATTATTGTTTTTAGTGTATATTAATTTGCTTTGGAATATCTTTTTTTTTCTATTTTAAGTCTGTTTTTGCTGAAGCATGTCTATTTACAATTATTTCGAACTAGAGTTAGTATTGCCTAACACAAAAAATAAATTAGCTGAATTCCTTTTTTATACGTGAGATCGAATTCTACTGTGTGTATAGGCAGACGAGCGTATCGCTTATCCGATAGTAGGTGGGCGCTCGTGGTGGTGATATGAGTGCTTGAGTTCAAATATTGATTTTACGAAATTGTTTGTTTCAGTCGACTGGTATATTCGGGGCGAAGCCGGCAACCGGAGCGTTCGGTACGACGCCGGCCAGCTCGGGCTTCGGTTCGTTCTCGGGGGGCGGAGCACCCTTCGCTGCCAAGACGACGGCTCCGGCGTTCGGTACCACCACATCCGGTATTTTTTTCTTTTTTTTTGCCTACTTTTAGACTTCTCTGCTCCGAACCACGAAGCGACCACCGACGTTGGGCCCCATCATGGCATCGTGGTAGAAACATTGGGAACCTAGCCTAGAAATACGTACTTAATGTATGTTAACAATTGTCTAGTTCCTTCTGCGGATCTACTGGAAGAGATTTCAACTTGAAATAAGTAGTACCCTTGTACTCTATTCTTATTGTCGTGTTTCTTCTAACAGCTGTGTGTACAAAATATATTAAATAAATAAATACGATCGAGACATACACTTAATGTCTCAAAGTCGTGATGTCCATGGGCCGCGGTGAGCACTGAACCCGCTGTTTGCGTGCTCACGGTCTGCGCGCTTCGTCCACAGCATTCGGCAGCATGGCGCCTACGTTCGGCAGCGGCACGCAGGGCGGGGGCCTGTTCGGGCAGGGCACGGCCTTCGGGAAGCCGGCCACCACGCAGCCCAGCTTCAGCTTCGCCGCCTCGCAGCCCGCCGGTACGTATAGCTGATCGGCACTCGGCGCCCCGTACTTTCAGGGTCTTCATCTGCTAATTTAGAGACTAACTTCATTGCACCCAAATGCCTCGTTGTTAACCATCCTCGAATCCCCCAACGTATTTTTTATAAGTTTGCATTTTTTTAGCGACATTGAACATAGCAAAATATATACTGCGATAAGAAATCACTTTTGCATATTTTATCGAAACTACTTTCGTGAAACTGGAGTTTAATATGCATGATACTAATTTCGTAACGTAAATTCGGACTAACACTATCGTGTCCCCCTCAGCGCCGGGGCTGGGGGCCGGGGCGGGGGGCGTGTTCCAGGGCAAGCCCGCGGCGCCGAGCTTCGGCACGCTCGGGCTCGGCACGTTCCAGCAGCAGCCCGCCAACACGTTCAAGACGGGTGAGAGCTTTCTCTATACAACGAACCGACCCGCGACCACGTAGGTCTCAAAAGGCACGTGGAAGTCGTCGTGGCCTAAAGGATAAGACGTCCGGTGCATTCGTGTGTAGCGATGCACCGGTGTTGGAATCCCGCCGGCGGGTACCAATTTTTCAAATGAAATACGTACTCAACAAATGTTCACGATTGACTTCCACAGTGAAGGAATAACATCGTGTAATAAAAATGAAACGCGCAAAATTATAATTTGCGTAATTACTATTGTAGGGCCTTTTGTGAGTCCGCACGCGTAGGTACCACCGCCTTGCCTATTTCTGCCGTGAAGCAGTAATGTGTTTCGGTTTGAAGGGCGAGGCAGCCGTTGTAACTATATTGAGACCTTAGAACTTATATCTCAACGTGGATGGCGCATTTACGTCATAGATGTCTATGGGCTCAAATAACCACTTAACACCAAGTGGACCGTGAGCTCGTCCACCCATCTAAGCAATGAAAACGAGGCTTGATGAGAGTACTCAGGGGTTTGTTGAGGTTGATAAGCGACGGTCACCAACAGGAGGCCGTAAGCTCACCAACCTTATTTTTTATTTATTTTTGACAAAACGGCCCAGTAAATTTGCTTGTACCGCACGATGCTATCTCGCTGTGGGGGTCGTTGTACACAGTAGCAGCAGTGCTTGGTCAGGGGTAGTTGTTAAGACGGAGGACGTGATCTAAGGGCCGGTTGCAGACGGCGTGCTGGGCGGCGGAATGTTCGGGAACAACAACGCGCTGGGCTCCGGCTTCGGTTTGGGCTCGATGAACGCGAACAACAGTCTGCTGGCGAAGTAAGTGTGATGATGATATCGAAGTGTTAAAGGCTATTTGGTTTAAGCGATACTTGTCTTTGTAATTAAACGTCCGTTTTATTTGGTATCAGCATCATCAACAGTTTTTTTAATTGAACTTTCAAAAATAGCTGATGAAGCTGTTTTGATATAAAAAAAAAATCCAAATTTTTCAGCATTAAATGGCTCCCCTGTAAAATAGTAAAAAAAAAATCGCTCAAATCATAATTGATTGATAGAAAAACAAATTGATTAAAAGCTATTGCTTTTCACCCCTCGATATAATTAAGTTTTTATTTATTAGTAAATACAGTGGCTTTCAAACTTTTTCACTGGACAAAGCATTAACATAGTTTTTATAAGTTTGAAGTGTAGTTGTATACATTTCGCCTCGACGAATCCGTCGCTTGGGCTTTATCGTTCGTTCGGTGGTAGTGTCGATCATCGCAACCCTACCTACCTTACAGGGTGGTCGATTAGTAGGCGAACCCTTAAAATCTCTGACCACGGGTCGCATTATATAAAAATGTCGCCATTGTAAATGTGGCTACACACTTGACGGGGGCTTGTGGCGGTTGAGAACCGCTGGCTTGGCTCCGGAGCCCATAGATAACGACGTGAACACGATCGCCTCGAAGTCTTGCGTCTCACAACGGCCATCCCATCCATTGATGTCGGATTGGGGCGGGGGGTTGGGGGCGAGGGCTGAAATTACCTCGACAGCACGACTAATGCTATTTTTTTACAGCAACAGCTTATCCGGCGCGTCTGCTGGCGGCAACGTGCACGAGCAGATCCTGACGATGGCGGCCCGCCCGTACGGGGACTCGCCCCTCTTCAAGGACCTGCTGCCCGATTCGAGTGAGTAAGCAGAGTACTTATGTCGTTTTTGCAGCGACCTGTGACGTCATATGTGGGTGAATTAGCGACGAGCCGACTCGAAATAACAATGACATATTATGTGCTCTAAATACTCCTAAAGGGAGGGGGGGTCAGCATTATAATTACTTAAAGGTCGTCTCGGCAGCGACGTCTGACGTCATACGTGTCAAATGTAAACACAGTATCATCATTACTTAATTAAGCCCCGACAATGCTATACTATTATGCTATTATATTATTAGCGTAGTCTGAAATCGGCTTTAACGTTTCTCTCTCTGTGTGTGTCACGTGACAGCAACGGCAGCCGAAGACATACTGAAGCCGACGAACCCGCTGGCGCTGAAGGCGGTCCTGGACGGCTCCCATTCCGCCTACAGGATCAACTCGCCCACCTCACGGGTGCAACCCAGGCAGCTGCCGATACATAAGGTTATTTATTTATTTATTTATTGCTTAAACACAGGTAACGGTGATGCGTAGAGAGGAGATGCATGTCACTAGGAGATGTATGGAAATGGTAGTGCAAAGAAGAGGGGAAGACATCGACCTAAGAAGACATGGATGAGTGTGTGAATGACGATATGAGAGAGAGAGAGAAAGGAGTGAGTGTTGAAATGACGGCTGATTGAGAAGAATGGGTGGTAGTAAATGGTTATCGGAGACTATAGACATGAGATGTAAAGTCTCAGGTTAAACGCTACAATGGCTGCTCCGCCCTTGAAACCGAAACGCATTACTGCTTCAGGGCAGAAATAGGCAGGGTGGTGGTACCTACCTACCCGTGCAGACTCAACACGTCCTTACCCGTCAACAATTACGCTAATTGTAATTTTTGTATTCAGGCAGTTTAAGATAAAACTAGGATGAGTAACTGCTCTCGCTGGAGTAGCGGCAACGACTGCCTATCGTCACGTAACTGGAAATGGTATCCTATATTATAATAATAATAAATATGATTGATCTTATTATTGTCATTTGATTTCATATTTTAAGCTGGGTGGTCGCGTTCGCGCTGCCATATCTAATCCGTAGAAAGAATCGAGCGTGTCAACCAAAAAAGGACGTAAAATCAATTTGTCTCTTTCTACAAGCCAGTAGCTTTAGTATACAGAGGGACTACATTTTGTTTTGTTTACAGAAGTCGCTCTTCGACGGCCTAGAAGAATCGGATTCGAGCTTAGAAGACAAGCTGTGCTTGAAGCCGAGCCGCAAGCGTCTGGTGCTGCGCGCCCGCCCCGCCGACGGACAGGACGAGGGACGTACCAACAGGTGAGGCTTACCGTCGGGACGCAGTGTCGTATGGTGATGTAGTCTTCCTAACTTCTAACACAGTCCTCCTAACTCCTAAAACAGTCCCCCTAACTCCTAACACAGTCTTCCTAGCTCCTAACAAAGACCTCCTAACTCCTAACCACAGTCCTCCTAACTCCTAACACAGTCCTCCTAACTCCTAACACAGTCCTAACACATTAACTTTACCTACACGTGTGTATTTCAATTGGTATATGTTCGCTTACAGATCATTCGAGCAACCCTCCAGTGGGCCGGGCCGCACGCAGGACTCCGTCGACCAAGTGGACAGGTCCGCCAACGTTAACCGTAACAAGTCCACGGCCGACACAGAGGAGAGTAAGTTTAGAAATTTGATATTTCAAAATCAATTAATTAACTATATAATTAAGTAGATTAATTATAAGAATTAACTAATTATAGAACTATCCTACTAATACTATAAACGCGAAAGTTGGTAAGTATGTATGGATGTATGTATGGATGTGTGTTTGTTACTGTCAGGTCTAGATTTCTACAAAAGACTTTTTGTTTTTTTTTTTATTGCTTAGATGGTTGAACGAGCTCACAGCCCACCTGATGTTAAGTTACTGGAGCCCATAGACATCTACAACGTAAATACGCCACCCACCTTGCGATATAAGTTCTAAGGTCTCAGTATAGTTACAACGGCTACCCCACCCTTCGAACCGAAACGCATTACTGCTTCACGGCAGAAATAGGCGGGGTGGTGGTACCTACCCGTCCGAACTCTGAAGAGGTCCTACCACCAGTAATTACGCAAATTACAATTTTGCGAGTTTGATTTTTATTACACGATGCTATTCCTTCACCGTGGAAGTCAATCGTGAACATTTGTTGAGTACGTATTTCATTAGAAAAATTGGTACCCGCCGGCGGGATTCGAACACCGGTGCATCGCTACACACGAATGCACCGGACGTCTTATCCTTTAGGCCACGACGACTTCATAATTCAAAATTCATTAAGATCAATGTAAATTACAGTTCCCGAAGCGAAGCGAGAACCGGTCGCTAGTTTTTAAATATGAATAGTCGATTAGTGGTACTAGAACATAGGAGGCAACCCCACAGACACAGCCCACTGAGTTTCTCGCCGGATCTTCTCAGTGGGTCGCGTTTCCGATCCTCGGGTAGATTCAGCGAAGCACGGCTCTTGCCAGGGCTACTGTTAGCAACATTATCAGTTTGAGCCCCGTGAGCGCACCTAAACGTCAAAGAGAAACTGAAATAGCCTCTCAAGGATATTAGCATAGGTAGAAAAAAAAAGGAGGCAACTAGAGGAGTTTGCAGTGGCTTGGCCGTGCCTCCTGTATTGCTGTTGTCCAAGGGCGATAGTGACTGGTACTGAACACACGATTTAATCACTTCACTCATGAATCTGTGTTTAAGTTAGCAGTTCACTAGAGCAATTTGTACCTGTCTGCGTAGATCCGAACACCGGCTGACTCATCACACAGTCCACGACAAATTCATACAGTTATTTTATTACTAGTTAGTCAATAAATTTGTATTCCTTGTTTCAGATGGCGATTTACATCCAGACAAGCACAGCAGGTGGTAAGTGAATATTTTGTTTTCTTTCAAAAGGAATTAGAAAAATAAAATTTGAATACAAATAGATCTGATTTAAATAGTTCCCGTCATCGAAAGGGTTAAGGTTAATATATAATGACAATAAAATTAGTGTCTGCGATTCACGAAGGGAATAGTTTCTTCACTTTAAGCGTTTTTTTTTGGTTTTTTTTTCAGGATCAACTCGCCAAAGATCAGCGATCTGTGGACGGAGCGGGATCACAAGCCCGACGCGCAGCGGACCAACAGGATGTACCCCGACATTGGTGTGTGGCCCCCTAACGCCCCCTTTGTGGTCCCCAACGCCCCGTGTGGCCCCCCCTAACGCCCCCACACACGACCGCACACACATGCAAAAGTAGAAATATTGTCGTTTAGTGAATATTTAGTGTAACTCCTTGAGGTTACTAGAAAAAAAGGAGGAAATGCGTATTTGAAAGGACATGGGCAGTGGCCGTGCAATGTATGGAGAGTGCTCCATATATAGCACGGCCCGCTAAACGAAGTTCAAGGACAGTAATGAAATTTGGTTTAAATAACAGACTATATTATATCCCTTTTATTATAAACAAATTAAAATCAATATTGTTCATGGGGATACAGATATATTTAAAAAATAAGATAAGAAATTTAGGTTATATCATATGATTTTGCTGTCAATACACTGACACTTTATCATCATCATCAGCTTAAATATTATTTATATTTCTATAGTTTATATTACAACAAAACTGTAATAAGCAGGTATATCGCAACGAAACACTTAATAATATCCATAATGCGCACGAGTGCGAAAACGACTGATCAAATGTAAAACGTCAATAATCATTAAACAAGCGTAGGTTTTTTTTTGCTTAAAATCAATAATTATTCATCCATGTAATGATTTATTCTACGGATTTATAAGTATAAAAATAGATTTTTGTTTAGATTTAATATTTTATATTAATTTTAAAATCCATTAATTAAATATGCTAATATATTATTTTGCTAGTTTTTTGCAATATAATGTTTTTTTGTAAGAAGATTTAATGTGAATTGTTTAAAATATAAATAATAATATATTTTACCTATGGCAACTCCTTCAATATTATCAATGTAGCTTAATCATACGTTTTTTTTTTTTTTTTTATGATTTTAATTATTCCACCATTAAAATACCCTTAAATTTTATAATAAGTATGTAAAAATTAAATGTTTTTTTTTCCTATAAATATTTCATTGATGTCCTTGAGAACATGAGTAGCTGGATCGAAAATGGCCCATGTCCTTTGTTCATAAAAAATTTGTACGATGTTCATCTTCTATGTATAATGGCTAGGTGATAGTGGCGCTTACCGCGGCGTGAGGGGGGTCGCTGGCGAGCGGAATGACCCCCCCGGGCCCCCATCGCCCGCGCCCCGGGGACCGACCCCGTCCTACTTCCAACGTTGGGCGGCGGTCAGAGCGTGAACGGGGGCTACCTTAAAGTGCTAACATTTTCACCAAACTTTAAGTTTATTGCTAGCAAATTTGGGGAAGTCGCTTAACAAAATTTCTTAATTATTACAATTTTAAAGAAAAAAAATAAAAATCATCGCTTTATGATAAGGGACCAGACAAGGGCCCGTGGCTTACTTTCACGCGGCCCGCGACGCATGTTTTAATAAAAAAATAGTTTTGGATAATATAATTCTTTGTAAAAACATTGTAATCAATATTTGGTATAATATTATCGTTATTCTTGTAACATTCCATTACCATGACATCATTTGAAAGTTAAGCTACATTTTACAAAATATATTTTTTTTGCGGCCCCCAGTTTTTGTAGTAAATTTAATTAGCTCGTAAAGGTATGCAGCGTGGACAGCTTTGCTTTATGAGAACAAACACTAAAAAATATATATTATTTTTTTCATTACAGAAAAAGAAGTATCCGAACATATATCCGAGAGACGCGCCAGCTGGTGAGTCTGTGTTCATTTAGACTCAACATTATAATGTGACTTTTTGGCGGGAACGCGAGGAGTGAAGTTGTGTGATTTGTTTTATTTTGTCTATTCAGTGTTTCTTCGGGTTTAAATGTGTAATAACGGTGGTTTATTAACTGTTTAATGTTTGTGAAAGTGCAATATGGGAAAATAAAACAAAGCCCGTGGACGTAACTTCTCGGGATTTTCCAAAAAGTCCACTGAAAAAATCTCAGTAAATGACCACCATTTTACTGAAATTATATTTCATCCCATATCATCTCATTTCATTTAATTTCATCCCAGTTGATTAATGTCTCAAATTAATCATCTTCGCCAGGCTGAGCACGAAACCGCTGCGTGCGGGGGCGGCGCGCGGGGCCGTGGGGTGCGCGGAGAGCTCAGTGCGGGAGCTGGGGGGACGGAGCGCCTCGCCGGAGCGGGACCGGCTCGACTCGCTATCCGGTGAGTCCGCGCGCGCTGACAGACACCTGTCCGTGCTATTATCTATACTAATATATAAATCTACAGTGGTTTTTACGTTATAACTACTGAATGGTGCATCCGATTGACTTGGAACTTGGTATCCATGTAGAAAATACATGTACTCAATGGATAGGCTAATATTTATATGAGTGTTGGACTCCCTACACCAGTTGCGGGGGCGTTAATTATGAGAATATTTGTGGGGGTGAGAAATAATAATGTTAATTTTAAATGCTCAGCGAAGCGGGCGAGTACGGCTAGTAATATTATAAGTGTGAAAGTTTGTTCGTTTGTCCTTCTTTCACGTCGCGGTATGTTTTTCGTCCCTTAAACCTATGTCTGTACGTATATGAGCTCTCATAGTTCTATCAAAGCAATTGATCCTCGCTTGGAGCCGGATAACCGGGTATGGCTTGTCCCGTGTTATTATTGACATTATCAACTGTCAAACTGCGACGTTTTTCAATAAATCGTTTATTCGAATTATAATTTGAGTGATTTTCGTTAAAAACAATCGAGTTTTCGATCTGATATTTATTTCCGAAAGGCACACTTAAATTCGCTAAAATAACTCAGTTTGTATTATATTTATTTATATATATAAATACTGAAACAGTGATGAAGTTAAATTTGGAATACAAAGGAATATGACCTTTATCGTTCACTGCAATAAGGTACATCGATACAATTCTGCGCGCACCGTCGCGGCGCGCTGGCGGCGTGCTCGAGGTGCGAGAAGATCGCCCATCAAATATCCGGAGTTTACGGTTACCATTTTAAACTAAAAAAACGTCGTAGACGCCGTATCGATTGCAACACGAAAACCGACCGTATGCGTAGGCCAATAGAGGCGTTTATAAACGGTGACGTAATTGTTCAATATGTCGTAATCGATGCCGGTTCGAAGTTGAGGGTAGTTTTGTCGAATGTAGATATTCAGGACATTAATAAATCTGTTGATCCTCGACCCTGGTGGTCTTCTTTACCACCGCCCACTACTCCTGCCGTGAAGCAGTAATGCGTTTCGATTTGAAGGGTGGGGCAGCTGTTGTAACTATACTGAGACCTTAGAAATTATATATAAGATGTCTATGGGCTCCAGAAACCACTTAAAACCAAGTGGGTTGTGAGCTCGTCAACCTTTCTAAGCAATAAATAAAAAAAACCTGGTCTGGTCCCATGATAGGAAGCTACAGCATCCAAAGCACAGGACCTGGTACTAGTCGGACTCATCAGCCCTTGCCTAGTCCTAGTATTAATTTAGTATTAGCTCTTAGTATATAGTGTAGTTTGTTGATATATAGTTAATTTTTATTTAATTGTGCTCAAGACGTCAGGAAATCGTAGTGTAAGGTAGAGGGGGAAGAAGGTCGACCGAAGAAGGCATGTATGGAGTGTGTGAATGCATGTATGAGGCATGTATGGATGATATGTAAGAGAGAGAGGAGTGAGTGTTGAGATGACGGCTGATAGAGGAGAATGGAATACAAAAATTCGCTGTGCCGATCCCACCTAGTGGGGTAAGGTGGAGATAAAGAAGAGGAATTAATTCCTCTTCACATTGTGAAGGTTCTAAATGGTCCTCAGCTTACGTGGTCACGAACTATAAAGTCGAAACGTCATAAGATACTTTATGGTTGTAATAATAAAGGCGAGATTAGAATGGACTAAAGTACTTTAACGACGAATTGTTTTAATGAAGCCACTGTACAGGGTGCTCGGAAAGAGTTTCCCAAAAACTCTTATGTACAATTTTAATAATCTATACTAATATTATAAAGCTGAAGAGTTTGTTTGTTTGAACGCGCTAATCTCAGGAACTACTGGTCCGATTTGAAATATTATTTCACTGTTAGAGAGCGCATTTATTGAGGAAGACTATAACCACCGTGGAAACGATTAAAATTTCGCTAAAATAATGTATGCCGGAATTGTTATACTTAAATCTTATTATCTTAAATCAGATTGCTCTTGTGATGCTTGGAATGCTGTGTATAAGAGATGCGACACCTTCAACATTAATATTATATATATTTTAAATTATAGATAGAAAAATAAATATACACATATATATTTTAAATACTTAATTAAAATATTGCAGGCTATTCGTTGCTAACGCTCGCGCTGGCCTGTAACCGGTATACTACGCGCATGCGTTCGAGTGCCACACATTCACTCTCGCTCTGTCTCTTTCTATTCCCCCTCCCCAGGAGCGTTAAACGTTTAACGCAACCATGTTGGAAGTCGCATTAGAAGTTTCACTTCGAAAAACTAAAGAGTATTAAATAATAATGGTTCGTTCTTTAAATGTATATATGCTGGATTGTGGATGCTTCGTTTTACAGTATCTGAAGATGAGAATGTGGAGCCGCGCGACGCCCCGCCCCACCCGACCGGGGTCAAGCTGACGAGGCCGGGCTACTATACCATCCCCTCCTTGGACGACATGATAAGTGAGCGAATTTCTCCCCCTATCTATATATATTTATTTATCGCCAACAACTAATATTGAACGTTATCACAATTCTAGATGTTATTTTAGTTTTAAATTTAAATATTCCAATTAGTGTCAAGTATCTATGCAATAGGTTTTTTTTTCACAATCAAGTCAATCACTCGTTTATAGATTTTGCGAAACACTGATCTTGCTAGGGCTTACCTACCCGCAACGATTGGGTAGGAAAAAAACAAAGAATAACAACGCTATAGAGAAAAGATTAAACAAAAGCGACCATATGACCCTGATGTCTAATCCGAATTAATTTGTATTCGACCGGTTGGTCCGCTACTTTATTGTTTCATTTCGCTGACCATTGCGCGCTCGCTTACCGGACGCTCTCCATTACCGGGTCGGAGAATCGACGCTATTACATTCGTGTTATCGTTTCCAGACTACATGCGGCCGGACGGCACGTGTCCAGTTCCGCACCTGACGATCGGACGTAAGAACTACGGGAACGTGTACTACGACTCGGAGATCGACGTGGCCGGCCTCGACCTGGACGCCCTGGGTGAGCCCCTACGCCCCCCCAACCCACCTCCCTCTTCCCCCACTGGGATGCAGTCTACTGTGTGAAGTCGACGCCTGAAGGATGAGACGCCTCGTGCCCAAGACTTCCGACAGTCCTAATGAAATACGTACTTAACAAATGTTCACGAATGACTTCCATGGTGAAGAAATAAAACATCGTCTAATAAAAATTACTAGTGGTCCCGCAGTAGTCGAGATTCGACTATACTTAATTGAAATTTTATTTATAAACATTATTATGGTTGTATTGTCAAATAGTGATTATACTTCTATAATACGATCACAGATTTCGCCAAAACTACACTATAGATAAATATTATTAAAGATAAAGAATATTAATGTATTCTCAATTTGACCACAGACTAAACAATAGCAAAAGTTTGACGACAATTGACAAATAAACAAAGTGTATATTCATATGTATGTGTTGTGTCAAATACATGGTAGTGTGTGTAATGTTTTATTTGTTGATTTAATGTATTTTTTAAGGATAATTAAAAAAAATTGCATTCTGCACTCCTCTATATTCTTTATAAGTGTGGGAAATTTTATACTCCTCCTTCCGCGCAATTTTCGTAAAAAGGGGTACAAAGTTTTTGCTTCACCTATTGATATATAAATAAAAAAAAAATACGCGCAAAAATTATAATTACTGATAGTAAGGCGTGCTGCGAGTACCGCACGGGTAGGTACCACCGCCCTGCCTATTTCTGCCGTGAAGCAGTAATGCGATCCAGTTCTAAGAGGCTGAGAACTCGTATCACGAAGTGGGGGACGATATTTATACTGTTAAGGTCCACGGGCTCCGCTAATAATTGTGTGAAAATTTCCAGTCCACTTCCTGAACAAGGAGGTGATAGTCTACCCGGAGGACAGCGACAAGCCGCCGGTGGGAGTCGGCCTGAACCGGCGGGCCATCGTGACTCTGGACCGGGTGTGGCCCCGGGACAAGACCGAGAAGCGACTCATCACCGAGCCCGACAGGTGGGGGAGTTTGGCCGCGGAATAGTTTTTAATTTAACCATTTCATTATCTTTTTCCATTCACTCGCATATCCACGTTTAGGCAGTTCACCTTATCGGACTGCGACGGAGCAACTCAAAGCTACCGTCGCCCGAAACATGTCGGGTCCCCCGGATTCACTCTCGGCGCTTTTAGGGCTCTTAAGCACCGGTCACCGTCCTCGTCGAACTCTTTGACGAACTAACCCATAGACAACTACAACGTAAATGCGCCACCCACCTTGATATATGAGTTCTAAGGTCTCGGTATAGTTACAAAGGCTGCTGGCTTATAAACTGTTTAGCATTTATGTGAATGTACAAATGTGACGAAATCGCCTGTCGTGGCTTCTCAGGTTCATACAAAAAGTCCACTGATAAATTATCAGAAAACAACCACCGATTTCCTGAGACTACCCATAATCTCAGCTCATTTCGTCTAGTTCCATTTAATTTCAATTATTAAATTTCAATTTTTATTTCCCAATTAATCAATTTGTTATATTAATCAACCTCATTTCGCTTTATATAATTTTCATATAATATTATAACAGAATGTAATAAGTAAATATATAATAAGATTCGGCCCTTCTTTAAACGAGGCTTGTGGAGCCGCTACCTACTTAACGGTAGGCAGCGTCTTGGCTCTGCTCCTGGCATTGCTGAAGTCCATGGGCGACGGTAACCACTCACCATCAAGTGGGCCGTACGCTCGTCTGCCTATAAGGGCAATAAAAAAAAGGTCTCGTTATCAGGACACAATAAAATCTTCAAAAAAAAACCTTATATTACAATGTAATTTTGATTTGGTTTTTGTTTTAAATTATTATTTGCAGATTACTAAAACTGGATTATGAAGGGAAGCTGCGCAGGGTTTGCGAGAAGCACGACACCAAGTTTATCGAGTATCGACCTCAAACGGGCAGCTGGGTGTTCAGGGTACGGACTCGTGTTTAATCGCGTAAACAAAATATATGTATATACGTCCCTTCGAGTGCGAATTGTCGATAGATCGACTCTTTATTTTAATGCGTATAAAATGCGGAGCGTCGAAATACCGACTGTTGCGCTGTTTCATCATACGTATCGACCTGTACGGACGTGTCTTAGCGCGGGCATGTACAATTATTTTGCTGGCTAAATATGTGAAATTAAGCTGAGTATTAAAAGGTTTAAATATACGCAAAAAAAAGCTGCGACAATGATAAAGGTATGGAGGCATATATCTCTACCAATTCCTGTAAGCTCTCCTCCGCATGGAGCAAGCAGTATAAAGCACAGAGAGGACCGTAGTCCCTCTGTCTGACCCAGGTACCCTTGCGCCCTCACGGCACTAATCATGACCATAATTTTCAGGTGGAGCATTTCAGTAAATACGGTCTCACTGATTCCGACGAGGAGGACGACCCCACTCCGGACGTCCTGAAGCGGCAACTCCTCACCGAGTCGCTACAGAAGGCCAGCGCACCAGGTCAGTGTCTCCGGGATGGTTGGGTATGAGACAAAAGGCATTTACCAACAGTACTTATTAATAATGAAGAATGAAGTCAATTTACGATCAGAATAGAATATGTAGTTGCTCATTTGAAAACTGTTGAATCGAGGTAACCAACGGTACAATAATATCAAAATAAGTTTGGCATTTGTCGATATGAGAGGTGAAAAAAGTATATAATATTTCTGGATATTCATTGTGGAATATTTTAAATTGTTAATTTTTCGAATGATCATAGATGCATTTTTAGAATTTTTAGTAATGTGACTTCTTTTTGAGTATTATAAAAATTAGAGCATTAGTACAAAGATCTAAATCTAACTGTTGTAATGTAAAACTGAGGTTTAGAACTCATGATTTAAGGTGGGTGCTTATGTTGTTGATGTCTATGAGCTCTGGTAACCACTTAACACCAGGTGAACCGTGAGCTTGTCCACTCTTGCAAGTAATTAAAAAAATAGACAAAAGACTAAAAATATCCATTTCAAACCAACCAATTCAAAACCAATATATAGTATTGTATGAGCCTTATTAAAACTTTAAAATTGGTACGTTTTCAGGTCCCAAGTCCCCTGTGAGTGTGTCGGAGGCGGGGGCTGCGGTCCCGGGGCTCGTGGGGCCGGGACATCCCGGGCTGGGGGGTTCCGGCCCGCCAGGCCTGCTCAGCGAGGACAGCCTCTATAATCTCCACCACACTTCCTTACTGACCCTGAACGGCACCAGCAAAGGTAAGACGATATGACTTGAAATAAAAATCAAACCCGCAAAATTATAATTTGCGTAATTACTGGGTTTGTTTTCCCTACTTATGCTAATAGCTTTGAGAGGCTATTTCAGCGTAACCGTAACTAGTAGGTGAGCTCACGGGGCTCAAACCGGAGTGTTGCTAACACTGGCCCTAGCAAGAGCCATGCTTCGCAGAATCTGCCACCGGATCGAAAATGCGACCCACTGAGAAGATCCGGCGAGTAACTCAGTGGGCTGTGTCTGTGGGTTAATTTACTCGCTGAGCCCTTCGTCGCAAGCGGCGTGTTCGACCAGAACTCTGACCAGTGTTTGAGGTACCTAAAAGCACTGTTAGTGGATCGGGAGGATCCGTAATGACGTGTTTAGGGCGACGTCGACTGTTTTTCATTCTGTCTGCAGGATCGGGTATGTACTGGTGGTAGAACCTCTTGTGAAGCAGTAATGCATTTCGGTTCGAAGGTTGGGGCAGCCAACTATACTTAGACCTTGTAACTACTTGTAACTATACTTAGACCTTAGAACTTATATCTCAAGGTGGGTGGCGCATTTACGTTGTAGATGTTTATGGGCTCCAGTAACCACTTAACACCAGATGGGCTGTGAGCTCGTCTACCCATCTAAGCAATAAATAAAAAATCGATCATCGCGTTTGTTGGAATATTATCTAATGACTTCTATTTTCAGCTTTCGATGTTATGGACACCGCTGAAGACAACGCGGAGTCACAAAGCCTGTTTCTAGAAAACAGAGGTAAGGTTCAACACGTCGCCTCGCCCTAAAACAGATTAGCTTTGAACTTGATTAAGGAAGAAATTTATTAATGCCTTAATTTCTTGAACATTTTATATTTTTAACAAAAAAATTTAAAGTAGACTTGAAAAAAGAAACAATATCGACAGGCGAAAGCCTGTTTGGATTAAGCGTAATTTTGACAAGTTTACCGGAGAGCCATTGAAAGTTGAAACATTTGGATTAAGTATCACAACAAAAAAATAATTGTTCAGCTATTTCAATGGAGTAAATGTAATTGATGATCAATTAAAATCATCGAACTGTTGATGCTGATACCAAATAAAACGGATCTTTAATTACAAAGATAAATGTCGCTAAAACCAAATAGCCTTTTACCCCTTGATATATTATATAAAAATATGAGAGTAAAATCTACTTTTGCACTACAAATTTGTATGTGGCACTCGGGGACTGCCGCGGTAAAGCTATTGGATAGCATTTTTTCATCAACTTATGAAATTATAATTAGACAATAATAATTTAATATTAAAACAATAATAAAATAAGACCGCGCTATATTTATAAACATTAACAAAAGCAAAACATTAATTGTCCCCTTCACACTCATAAGCTAAACCGCGCGAGAGAGATATGGGCAGAATTTTCATGATGCGCATGCAGTGCGACGTCACGCCGCGCGCTTATTCACAGACACTACACAAGCGCAACGTGTGAATGTGTTGGATGCGAGCTACATGGTAGGCGGAGTGGGGTGTTAGGTTTTGTTTTCGTTACGGAATTTCTTGATTCGGTCGCCGCGCTCAAAGCCCGCCATAAAAGAGATATGCAATTCAAAAAATCGTAATATTTTTTTAGCGTTCGGCGTGAAGAGTCCCACCTCGGAGCTGGCGCGCCTGGAGAATAGACGCAGCCACAGCGTACAGCTGATGAAGGCCTCGCTGTACCCTGATGAAGGTGAGGAGTTCCGATCGCTTTGCATTTAGGTCGATGTTCGGGAGTCAGATTATATTGTCGTCGTGACCTAAAGGGTAAGACGTCCGGTGCATTCGTGTTGAGCGATGCACCGGTGTTCGAATCTCAGGCGGGTACCAATTTTTCTAATGAAATACGTACTCAACAAATGTTCACGATTGACTTCCACGGTGAAGGACTAACATCGTGTAATAAAAATCAAACCCGCAAAATTATAATTTGCGTAATTACTGGTGTAAGTCCGCGCGGGTAGGTAGCACCACCCTGCCTATTTCTGCTGTGAAGCAGTAATGCGTTTCGGTTTGAAGGGTGGGGCAGCCGTTGTAACTATACTTGAGATCTTAGAATTCATATCTCAAAGTGGATGGCGGCATTTACGTTGCAGATGTCTATGGGCTTCGGTAACCACTTAAAAATAGGTGGGCTGTGAGCTCGTCCACAAAAAAAAATATGATTTTTACGTTTCATATCGTTTAATAACGCGAAACGTCAGAAATAATATATTGACAATAAAAAATAATTCGAGATCACATCGTCAAAGTGTTTTTAATTACATTCACCTCTGTGCTTAGTGCACGTTTGACTACGTTTGCCGCTAGGGGCGCTGTTCCAAGTGCATACAAATTTGAGTTAACTTTTACGCTATCGAGAACGTTAAATAATTCGTATTAAGCTCACTGTAGTCTCAAGGTGAGCTTCGATATTTGCTTACCGTCAGTTTTTGCTGAATTGTTTTTTTTTTTTCGTTTCAGAAATGGACGATGACGTGTCAGTGTCGACGGGAGAACAGCTGGTGCCGAACTCGGCTCCGATATTTAACGATCAACGGTTACCGTCGCCTTCGCTGGGGACCGTCGTGGGGGCCCCGCCCGCGCCGCCGGAGCGCGCGCCCGGTAAGCACGCAATGGACAGCGATGAGCTGATGATTGAAATGAATTTAACAAAGGACAGACTTTTTGGCGGGAACGCGAGGAGTGAAGTTGTGTGATTTGTTTTATTTTGTCTATTTAGTGTTTCTTCAGGTTTAAATGTGTAATAACGGTGGTTTATTAACTGTTTAGTATATGTGAAAGTGGACAAATGTGGAAAAAATGAAACAAAGCCGCTGAACGTAACTTCTCGGGATCCTCCAAAAAGTCCACTGAAAAAATCTCAGTAAATTACCACAATTTTACTAAGATTATTATATTTCATCCCATATCATCTTATCTCATTTCATTTCATGTGATTTCAATTGTTTTTTTCTTTCTAGAACCACCAATGCGACCGCTCACTGTCCAACCCCATACGATAGTATTGAAATACCACAGAAAGGTTCCACCATTCAAAGACACCATTGCGGGTGAGTTTTTCACTATACTGCTATATTCTTCTTCACTATATTGCTAGATTATTTTTTGAGGACAAATTTCTTGTATATTGTATGTAATGTTTATTTATTTACTTAGACACCAACAGCAATACACACAAAACATTCAAGCTTAAAATTAACATGTATAAAATTAAGTACTGGTATGTAAGCCAGTTACAGGCATGTACAGCAATCTCTTATAACACACTATGACATGTTACAGCAATATATATATTTGAAAACAACATGAAAACAAGAGCTAACTACACACACTACTAACTTTACAGATTACTAAATAAGNGACACCAACAGCAATACACACAAAACATTCAAGCTTAAAATTAACATGTATAAAATTAAGTACTGGTATGTAAGCCAGTTACAGGCATGTACAGCAATCTCTTATAACACACTATGACATGTTACAGCAATATATATATTTGAAAACAACATGAAAACAAGAGCTAACTACACACACTACTAACTTTACAGATTACTAAATAAGAGATAATGCACATATTTATATAGTAAAAAATTATAAACAAAAATTATAAAACTATAAAAAAAACGTTAGTGGCTGGATATGTAATAAATGGTATGGATTAAATTTAGAATCAATTCGTGTAAAAATCAAATAACGGATGACGTCACGGAATATAGATGACGTACTGACTTCGCATCGTTTGTCTCATGGAGGGTAGAAGTAAGGAGTACCATCTCAGTGTATTAACAAGTGTCCTCTGAAAGAGAGTCAGTTAAGATGGCGCCACTGTAGCAAGTGGGAAGAGTTTAAAAACAGCGCTATTAACTACATACCACACCTTACTTTAACTTGACACAGTCTCTGCTTAAAACTGCTACATTCATGTCACTTCCACTTGCTACACTAGCGCTATTTCGGTGAGTCTTTGAACAATAACTTGCTGTTTACAAGTGGACACTTTCAATTTGTCCTCCATACAAGATGGCGCTCCTCTGACCTCTACCTTCCATAGTTTGTCTGGCTTCGTACGACCTCTATGTTGCCAGGTTCACACGATGCTATTTCCATTAAACTGCTACTAGATGGCGTTAGTGTTATTTTTTTGTCATTAGCTGTGACTGTTTATAGTAATATGATTTTACAGTCCAAGGTGCTTTTAGGTACCTAAAGCACCGGTCACCGTTCGAGTTCGTAAATTAACCCGCAGACACAGCCCGCTGAGTTTCTCGCCGGATCTTCTCAGTGGGTCGCGTTTCCGATCCGGTGGTAGATTCTGCGAAGCATTGTTCTTACTAGGACTAGTGTTAGCAAATGCACTCAGATTGACCGCGTGAACTTACTTACCTGTCCACGCGTAGATGCAATAGCTCCTTAGACTTAGGTTCTATAGTTTCGGAGCCTATTCAATACAAACGAACAAACAAATCTTTCCTCTTCATAATATTAGTATAGATGACTTGGTTTCCCCGCAGGTCGGCTGGACGGCGCCTGTCTGGCCGACATGTCGGTGAGCCGCGCGCGCCACAGCCGCGTCGGCTTCGGGCCCGCCTCCACCGTCGCCCTCCTCACCACGTACGACGCCTTCAGCGACCTGCCCAGATGTAAGCGGCCGGACTTGGCGGGGTTTGGGGGGCGTCGATCCTCCCACGGAGGCCTGAGTTCTCGTGTGCTTTTGTGTCTGTTAAATATAAGAATGGGTTGTCTTATCGCTTGAAGTGATCTCTTCCAGAGCAGGAGGATAAATAATATTGCAAAAAAAAAAGTGTGTTCAATTTTAATTTGTGTTTGTCTGCCAGTCTGTAAATTATTATTTTGAATATCGAAATATATTGAATGTCATAGAAAGTGCTGCACAAGTCGATGACTTTGAACATCAACCCAATCAAAAATAAACCTTATCGGCATCGGCAAAAAGTTTTTTTTTTTTCATGATCCAGTTCATAATTATGTGGCTATTGGAGTCCATGATATTAGCAGGCTTGTTAGACCGTTGTGGTCTCGATTCTGGAGTCCGGACGAGTTCACAGAATTGATCACGACACATGACACATTTCGCTTTGCTCGCCATTTTTATTTCATTCTATCCACGCTCTGTACATAACCATTGAACAACTTCACTCCTCAACCAGAATACGACACCTGTAAATCTCCGGGATCTTCAGATTATCACAGCATTGGACGTATGTTTGCAGTCCGCCCATACAGAGATGTTAATTTGGATATGTGTTCTGCCCACAGCGTCTGAGCTCTCGTCGTTAGACCGGTACTTGAGCGGCAGGGCCAGCGGCGACTGGTCGGAGCGTCTGGTGGCGCGTCTGGCGCTAGCCGCCGACCGGCCGCAACACCCGCTGCAGGTACACACCTCGACTGATTCACATACATCGAGGGGCCAAACCAGTGTTTCCCAACCTTTTTGTGCCACGCCCCACTGTGACGTTTCTAAAATTTTTATGCCCCCCATACATAAGTTTTAAAATAAAATAATTGATTTCTTCACTGAACTAGATTAAATGATAGGTTTTAGGAAGAAATCACTATGAAATTGTTATCCAAACACATACTGTTCATAAATATAGCGCGGTCTTATTATATTATAGTTTTAATATTAAATTATCATTGTCTAATTATAAATGCATAAGTTGATATAAAATGTTATGCAATAGCTTTACCGCGGCAGTCCCCGAGTTCCACACGTGTTTTTTTTTTATATTTCCAGGAGATCTTGGAGCCGCACATCTCGACGCTGCTGGAGTGGTCCACGCTGTCGGAGTGCGGAGAGGACGAGTGCCCGCGCCTCTCCCTCCGCCCCGAGCCGGAGGCGCGCCTGGCTGTGCTCAGGGACAACCTGAGACACTCCTCCAAGCACGACTACGTAGTGAAGGTTAGTTTGAATCACGTTACTAAAATTGTAAATTCGCTCGCCCTTACGGATCCATCAGATCCAATAACCCCTTCATTGGACGCCTTGAGCTCTAACGCTAGGAGCAGGCTTAGGGATCCCACTAACCTAGCTGTTAGCAAATCCTATCCCCTACTGTATGTGCCTTCGCTCGTCCACCTGTCCTGGTGAAACTGGAAAGGTCTCCGAGCCAGCAGTAATTCCTCAGTCATATAAAAAAATATTGTAATTTGATGTGACATGTCCGCTCATCATATAACGCTGCATAAGGACTTCCACATTGAAGAGATTCCTCGAAGAAATCTTTTCAGATTAAATAAATATAATACTGGAGGAAATCTATTTTAAACTAGCTGACCTGGCAGATTTCGTAGTGCCTCAATCGATAAATAAAAGACCTAAACTTTTGTATAAAATAAACTTAAAACAAACAAAAGGAATCCGTTCGACGGGGGACACATCAAAGGAAAAGCAAAATTAATACTGCTCGTAGGACATCTTGTGAGTCCGCGCGGGTAGGTACCACCGCCCTGCCTAAAGCAGTAATGCGTTTCGGTTCGAAGGGTGGGGGCAGTCGTTGTAACTATACTGAGAGACCTTAGAACTTATATCTCAAGGTGGGTGGCGGCCTTTACGTTGTAAATGTCTGTGGGCTCCAGTAACCACTTAACACCAGGTGGTCTGTGCGCTCGTCCACCCATCTAAGCAATAAAAAAAATATATAATTATTAGGGAAATCCTCTTCAAATTAAGGAGAATACTTGAGATAATATTTTCAAATTAAAGAGATTCCTTTAAGAAATTCGCGTTATACATCGAATTTACGGACATTTTTAATGAGTCCCCAAAAAGACTAATAAAATCCTCGTCTTCAGTTCGGCGTGTCTGCCGCGTACTGCCGCGAGGTGTGGAAGCTGTGCGATGCGCTGTGGGGAGCCGATCTGGAGAACGGTGGTAAGTGTTGAAAATTGAAAAAAAAAAAGATGTGTGGCATCGTGGGACACCGGATAGGAACGAAGAAAAATATATAATAAAAATATGTTATTTTTTGTACGTTATTACAAAGTCAAGTCGTACACTGTGTGCATTACTAATAAAAATCTTATGTTATGGACGTTTTTTCCGGTTAGGGTACCCCTCCGCATCGTCCCATAAGGAACTTCGTTCCAAAATTTATGGAGAATTTAGTTTTTTTTATATGCCGTAGCAGTCAATGTTGTAGAGCAGGACTGCGTTGTTGAGTCTTTGCTCGTCTCCCTGTCCTGGTGAAACTGGAAAAACCTCCATGCTAAACCTTCACTCATAAAAAAAAGCAGGGCTGTCCAAATTACATACCTTTGCGGGCTAATTATATTTACTATTCGCTGAGTACCGCGATGTTACCCGCGTTTATTGTTTAAAAAAAGTTACTCCTTATATCACAGTTACCTGTCAGTGAAAGTCTCGTCAAAATCGGTCCAGCCGTTCCAGAGATTAGCCGGAACAAACAGACAGACAGACAGACAGTCAAAATTAAAAAAAAATGTTATTTTGGTGTATGTACTGTGTATACGTAGTAATACATACTTAAGCATTTGACGGGCTTAGGTAATGCCTTTCTCAACCAGTCAACCAAAGATAATGCAGAGTAAATAGAGCTCCCCCCCAATTTAGATAGTGAGGTATGTATTATAATTCTGGTTCATCGACTTGCAGGCATCCCTGGCACGGACGAGCAGTCGATAGTGAACAGACACAAGAAGCTGCTGCGTTGGTTCGAGGACGCCGTGGCGGGGGTCACGGACGCGGAGCTGGCCGAGCCCCGGGGGGCAGAGCTGGAGGATGGTAAGTGGAGTTGGGGACCCTTTTTTTTTAGTCAGGGTTCCTTTGGTGAATGTCATTATGGATCCTCCCGATCCATCAACGGTGCTTTTAGGTACCTCAAGCACCGGTCACCGTTCAAGGGCTCGACGAGTAAATTAACCCTCAGACACAGCCCACTGAGTTTCTCGTCGAATCTTCTCAGTGGGTCGCGTTTTCGATCCGGTGGTAGATTATGCGAAGCACGACGCTAGGGCCAGTGTTAGCAACACTCCCGGTTTGAGCCCCGTGAGCTCACCTACTAGTTCGGTGAATCTAGAATAACCCCTCCAGGTTACTAGAATAGGTAAGAAAAAAAATCATTTGGCATTTGTGAAGTTACACAACTGCAGGGAAATGAAGGAAATTCTTTCCGGACTTTGTTTTTGGATTCTTACCAAAAATATCCGCAGAAATTGCATTCTATAATATAATATAATACACCGAAGTCTTATTAGACAGACTTTAATTTCCTCCCAATCTACCACCTTACGACACACGTCGTAGTTGCTCACCTTGTAATATTCGATCGCCATCTTGACCGTCTCTTTCTTACTCATACATTCATCCCTTTCACTCTAAACGTTCTGTTTCTCACATTTATATATTTTTTCAGAGTCCGACACGCACAGCGCTCGAATCTGGACGTTGCTGCTGGGCGGCAGGACGCTTGAGGCCTGCAAGCTGGCCAGGGAGAGCGGGGATCTCAACATGGCCATGCTCCTCGCTCAGGCCGGCGGTTAGTAACACCAGCTCTTAGTCTCAATACTACAATACAACGGCTGCCATACCCTTCAAACCGAAACGCATTACTGCTTCACGACAGTAATAGGCAGGGCGGTGGTACCTACCCGCGCGGACTCACAAGAGTACCTACCACCAGTAATTACGAAAATTATAATTTTGCGGGTTTGATTTTTATTACACTTATATCTTCTCTGTCTAAATCACTAACACTCGAGCTATTCAAATCCATATTTTATTATAATTGTATTCTAGGACAAAAAAATAACCAATTCTTGATCAAGCTTCCATTAACATAAAGATATAAACATGCAGTTTCTAGGTTACCGGGAAATAAAGAAAGATACGCGCATGCGCACATTTGCAGTCTCACCGGGCGAGAATCGTGTGCTTTTGTCCCGCGTGTCAGGGACTAACAGCCTGGCCACGGGACATTCGCCGATGCGAATATTCGCGCGGTGCGAACGGCGAAGCGTCTAGCGACTAAAACAAGCGCATAGAAATGTACCTAACAAGCCACGCGCACCGGCGACCGGCGAAGCGACCGGCGAAATGTACCGAGCGAATCGCGCGATGCGGCGGGCGAGCAAAACAAATGCATGAATACGGACGGCGCGAGCCACGGAGTCGAGCGGTAGTCGCGGCGAATAGTGCAGTGATTAAATGAGTTTAGTTGTTTTCGCCGCGAAAAATTAACGCCGAAATTTTTATATTTTTTATTTATTTTTTATTTTATATTTTTAAAGTCGTCGTGGCCTAACGGACGTCCGGTGCAATCGTGTTGAGCGATGCACCGGTGTTCGAATATCAGGCGGGTACCAATTTTTGTAATGAAATACGTACTCAACAACACTCAACGTTCACGATTGATTTCCACGGTGAAGGAATAACATCGTGTGATAAAAATGAAATCTTCAAAATAATAATTTGCGTAATTACTGGTGGTAGGACCTCTTGTGAGTCTACACGGGTGGGTACTACCACCCTGCCTATTTCTGCCGTGAAGTAGTAATGCGTTTCGGTTTGAAGGGTGAGGCAGCCATTATAACTATACTTGAGACCTTAGAACTTATATCTCAAGGTGGGTGGCGCATTTACGTTGTGGATGTCTATGGGCTCCAGTAACCACTTAACACAAGGTGGGCTGTGAGCTCGTCCACCCATCTAAGCAATAAAAAAATAAAATAGCTGAAATACTAGCTAGACCAGCTATTTGGAAGTCTAGCCACCCAAAGTATTTCTCGTACTTCTTGTGGAATTCTCCATCTATAGGTATACTCCGATTCTTATTCAAATCATGTACTTCACAATCTTTTCCAAATAATAGGTCCTGAACCAAAAAACTATTAATTTGTAAGCAATATCGAGATAATTTCGATATAGACATTTCGCTGTCGGACTTCCTTACTAGTCGCGGCGGCGAACGTGAGTACCCGTGGCCTGCAAACGGTGCTGCGCGAATGGTCGCCTCGCCCACCGCTTCGCTGTTCGCACCGCCGATCCCCGTGGCCAGGCCGTAAAAGCGAACTTTTCATTCCGGGGGGAAAAATTGTAATGCATGCGTGTGTGTGTCAAATACATGGTAGTGTGTGTAATGTCTTTTTTATTGATTTAATGTATCTTTTGTACATACTTTAAACAGATATTAACATTCTGCACTCTTTCTCTATATCCTCTATAAATGTGAGAAATTTCATACTCCTTCGTCCGCGCAATTTTCGTAAAAAGGGGTACAAAGTTTTTGCTTCGCGTATTAATATATAGATAGTAGAAACAGAACTAAGCGTGTGTTTGTGTGTGCGCAGGTGACGTGGCGTACCGCGGGCTGGTGGCGCGGCAGCTGGCGCAGTGGAGCGCGTGCGGCGCCGACACGCACGTGGCGGGCGCGCGCCTGCACGCGCTGCGGGCGCTGGGCGGCGCCGCCCCCCCCGCGCTGGCGGGCGCCGGCTGGCTGCGCGCGCTGCACGCCACGGCCAGGTACGTCGCGCACTACGCTGCACTGGAGCATAGTTAAATTGAATACATGAATATTTAATTAAAATTTTCGAGATAACAAGGAAGATCTGCCACCGAGTGAAATGGCTCAGTAAACCGACGGTCAAAGTGTAGTTAAACTTGTATATGCATATATGTATATGCAAATTAATCTTGGAAACGTCGTTAGCGAGATTTAGACATATTGTGTCAAATATCGAAAATTTAATTTTATAACCTGTTAGAATACATGTTTACAAGTCGAACGAAGTAAAAAAATAAACTTCGTTTTCTTAAAATTTTTAGTTAAGCCACTTCCAATTCTAAAGGTGCGGTATATACTATTTAATTTGCGATAGAATGAGACAACGTCTACTTGTACAGTTTTCTCCCCACTCCCCACCGCTTCTGACCAGCACCCATAACTTTTTTTAAGGGATTTTATGACCTGGTAACTAAGACCTTTAAGTCATGTCTTATTTTAATTTATTTTCTTATTTTTATGAAAAATGATGAAATGAAATGAAGATGATTAATTTGAGACATAAATCAACTGGGATGAAATCAAATGAAATGCGATGAGATGATATGGGATGAAATATAATCTCAGTAAAATGGTGGTTATCTACTGAGACTTTTTCATTGGACTTTTTGGAGGATCCCGAGATGTCACGTCCAGCGGCTTTGTTTCATTTTCCCACATTTGTGCACTTTCACAGATATTAAACAGTTAATAAACCACCGTTATTGCACATCTAAACCTGAAGAAACACTAAATAGACAAAATAAAACAAATCACACAACTTCACTCCTCGCGTTCCCGTCAAAAAGTCAGCACCCATAACTTTAATCTTTCAGATACATTTGCCCGCAAATTCCCTCGCTCGAGAAAATTATAAGAACGTACGAGGGATTCTTCAGTAAGGACGAGCAAGTCGATTTGACCTCATTAGGCGATGACGTCGACATGAGACCGCCCCTGCCGGATTACAATGAAGATTACTGCTACATCACGAGTAAGGTATGAGCTGTTTGTAGAGTTGTATTTAGATGTGCCAATACACAAATGCGTATAAAATATTGACAGCTAAATTGACAGGATTATGATGCTTCATCAAATTGACAAGAATAAGTGCTTGTTAAATTTGACAGGATTAAGTTGTTCGTTAAATTTGACAGGATTAAGTTGTTCGATAAATTTGACAGGATTTAGGTGTTCGTTAAATTTGACCGGATTAAGTTGTTCGATAAATTTGACAGGATTTAGGTGTTGACAGGATTAAGTTGTTTGTTAAATTTGACACGATTGAGTTGCTCACCAAATTTGACAGAATTGACTTCCTTGCTAAATTTTACAGGATGAATTTAAAACATTTTCTGGAAATTATATTTAAAAAAAAGCGAATGTTATACGGATCCGTGTTAGTTGTTGCACCGTGCTAGTATGTATGCGACATATCAAATTGTTGAACTCTGCACAGTTCACTTCGTCACAACTGCCACATCCACACCACGCGCTGACTGCCCTGACGTTGCTGCAGTACTGTTGACATGTCATTGGCTGCTTGTCCTGCAACTTGTTCCCCAGATTAGACAGTTGTCCTTACCTCTGCCTACTCTTTGTAATGTTGACGATGAATTTAAAATAATTTGTTCCAGAATGGAAATACGAAAGCGGTGTTGGACTTACGCTACGAGCTTATTAGAGCAAGAGCTTTCAATCAACGTCCGAAACTTAAGCCCGCAGCTTACACTCCGGATCCGAACGATTTTACACTGTGGTGAGTATCGCAACAAGTTAACCTACTGACTAATTTTATTTACACTGTGGTGAATTTCGAGAAGTTAATCTACTGATTTTTTTTTTGCACTGTGATGAATGTCGAGAGGTTAACCTACTGACTTATTTGTGTTGGTATTTTGTTAAGTCATAATTTAAAGGTAGTATTTGCGAGGACGTTGTACCCGCGCGCCATTTGGATCAGATTTTTTAAGGATCCACTTGGTGTTAAGTGCTTACCAGAGCCCATAGACACCTACAAAATGCCGCCACCCACCTTGATATATGAGTTCTAAGTCTCAGTTCTATAGTACAGTAGTTACGCTTTTAAACCGTAACGCATTACTGCTTCACGGCAGAAATAGGCAGGGTGGTGATACCTACCCGCGCGGACTCACAAGAAGTCTTACCACCAGTAATTACGCAAATTATAATTTTGCGGGTTTGATTTTTATTACACAATATCATTCCTTCACCGTAATTTTCGGATTTCCTCTAACGTATTCCGTTTGTTATCGTTTCCAGCTTCCTCCTGGGCGCGTGGTTCGGCAGTCCGGCGGTGGAGAGCGTGGTGTCGGTGGCGGAGCAGCTGGAGGCGGGTGGCGCGTGGCAGCTGGCCACCGCCGTGCTGGCGTACCATCCGCACGGAGCCGCGTCAGTCAATCTTCGCTTACCTAGGGTTGCAGTGGGGAACTCTTGCGCAAGCGAATCCATAGAGCCCATAGAGTCCATAGAGCCCCACCGAGTCCATAAAGCCCATAGAGTTCATAGAGTCCATAAAACCCATAGAGTTCATAGAGTCTATAAAGTCCATAGAGTCTCTAAAGCCCATAGAGTTCCTAGAACCCATAGAGTCCATAAAGCCCATAGAGTCTATAGAGCCCATAGACATGACAACGCGACCACTACCGGCTCGTTTGTGTCACGACCTCCCTCCACTCTCTCCGCTATCCGAAGTGAATCAAATGCGTCCAATTTCGGTAGGCAGTGGCTTGGCTCTGCCCCTGGCATTGCTGAAGTCCATGGGTGACGGTAATCACTCACCAATAGGTGGGCCGTATGCTCGTCTGCCTACAAGGGCAATAAAAAAAAACATGAGCACAGTCTAATTGGCTTCGCTCCAAACAAACATTCTTAGTACTTTGGTGGGTCGATGTTCGAATTCCGGTGCTTTTAGGTACTCTAGCACCGGTCACCATCCTCGTCGAACCCGTCGCTTGCGACGAAGGGCTCGGCGAGTAAATTAACCCTCAGACAACGGTAGGCAGTGGCTTGACTCTGCCTCTGACATTGCTGAAGTCTAGTACTCTCCACAAGCCTCGTTTGAAGAAGGACATGTCATAGCGCTCGGGAAACACCGTGGAGGGGAGCTCATTCCATAGCCGGATGGTACGTGGCAAAAAAAGATCTCTAAAAACGCACTGTGGATGACCGCAGTGGCTCCAAGCGACCACCTCTCGGCGCAACAGTTAGGGCCACAGAGTCAGTTAATATGCTATTGAGATGTGGACTTCTTGTGTCAAGTTGGGTGGCGGTCCAGAGGTTATGGCCAGGCTGGGCCGCCAGTCTGCTGTAAGTGTAACGTTTCGCCACAGCCGATCCTCGCTGGTGAGGAGCATGATCTCGCGGCACGCGCCGTCCTCGGGCTCCGCCCCCGGCCTCCAGCTGCTGGAGCGGATCGGGGTGCCCGAGAAATGGATCCACCTGGCTCGCGCGCACAGGGCCAAGTACGAGGTACGTTCAAAGCAAACAGCCTAACTAAACACTGGTGGTAGGACCTCATGTGAGTCCGCGCGGGTGGGTACCACCACCTCGCCTATTTCTACCGTGAAGCCGTAATGCGTTTCGGTTTGAAGGGTGGAGTAGCCGTTGTAACTATATCGAGACCTTAGAACTTATATCTCAAGATGGGTGGCGCATATACGTTGTAGATGTCTATGGGCTCCAGTAACTACTTAACACCAGGTGGGCTGTGAGCTCGTCCATCCGCCTAAGTAATAAAAAAAAACAAATTTTACTTAATATTCTTATTGATGTCCAATTTTGCGGACCACCACTCATCATCAGATAACGAGAATAGTTATGTCATATCAGTTTAACCCACAGACACAGCCCACTGAATTTCTTGGCAAATATTCTCAGTGGGTCGCGTTTCCGATCCGGTGGTAGATTCTGCGAAGCACGGCTCTTGCTAGGGTCAGTGTTAGCAGCGTCGTCAGGTTTGAGCCCCGTGAGCTCACTTACTAGTTAAGGTTACGCTGAAATAGCCTCTCAAGGCTGTCAGCTTAGGTAGGGAAAAAAAGAAGAAAAATTTAAGTTTTAGATTGAAAGGCTTAGTCACCGTGGCGGTGATGATGAAGCCGTTTCGCCTCATGCCCTACCCCCCAGTATCGAGTATGGGGTATCACCATGAGGTCTTTGAATGTAATGAAATTGAGGTCGTTGGTGTCTGTTCCAGCACCAGCCGGCGCTGGAGGTGGAGCACCTATTGGCGGCGCGGCAGTGGAGCGCCGCGCACCGCGTGCTGCTGGACGAGCTGCTCCCCGACGCCGTGCTCAACGGTCCGTGGACAACAACATAACCCGTGTGCTTAGCACGAGTTTTATTAACGTTCTCGATAGCGTAAAAGCTTCGTCAAACAGAAAGATTTTTTTTTTATTGCTTAGATAAGTGGACGAGCTAACAGCCCACCTGGTGTTAAGTGTTTACTGGAACTCATAGACATTTACAACTTAAATGCGCCACCCACGTTGAGATATAAATTCTAAGCTCTCAGTATAGTTACAACGGCTGCCCCACCCTTCAAACCGAAACGCATTACTGCTTCGCGGTAGAAATAGGCAGGGTGGCGGTATCTACCCGCGCGGACTTACAAGAAGTCCTACCACCAGTTATCTCCATACTAACTGTGATGAGCACTTTTGCGCTGACTGCCTCATATCGTCTTCTCGCATTAAAACTGTACAATCTCAAAACTTACAAACAGGAGAATGTTTTAAAGGTTTAACATGTGATATTTTTAATATTAATCATCTTTGCAACATTTATTATTCATTTTTTTCCCGGTTACATTATCTGTATTTTAAAGTAAGATAAAATTATGTATTAATTTTGTTAATAGTAGTCAAAACATAGGAAAAGTAAAAAAAAAAAAAACTAAAACTAAACTACGCTCTTTTGACAGTATTTATGAGAAAAATACTGGCGATACCAAATGTTAACGCCATATTAAGCCCAATTTCGAATGTTTTTAGAAATTGTGCACTTTTAATGCGAAAAGACGATATGTCGTGTGGTCCATAGACGATCTGCAAACTGTATCCCGGCTGCTGAAGACGCTGGAGCAGGCGGCCGAGCGACACGAGGTGGCCGACTGGGAGAGCGGCGGGCTCGCGCTGTCCCACTACATACACGTCTGCGACGAGGTGAATTTTTTTTTTCCTACCTAAGCTGATAGCCTTTAGAGCAGGGGTGGGCAAAAGCCGGCCCGCGGGCCGGATCCGGCCCGTTGAAAAATTCCGCACATAAATTTTTTTAAACTCTTTTATGAGATTTTGTTGACATCAGCATTAAAAAAGCATATGCGGTATAGTCCTCCGGCCCGGGAGACATTTTGAAAATTTCATTTTGGCCCGCGCTTTAAAGTATTTGCCCACCCCTGCTTTAGAGGCTATTTCAGTGTAAATAGTAGGTGAGTTTACGGGGCTCAAATCTGACGAAGTTGCTAACACGAACCCTAGCAAGAGCAGTACTTCGCAGAATCTACCACCGGATCGGAAACGCGACCCACTGAGAAGATCCGGCGAGAAACTCAGTGGGCTGTGTCTGAGGGTTAGTTTACTCGTCGAGCCCTTCGTCAAAAGCGACGGGTTCGATGAGAACTCTGACCGGTGCTTGAGGTACCTAAAAGCACCGTTAATGGATCGGGAGGATCCGTAATGACATGACTTCCAATAATAACTCGCTGCTTACAGTTGGACACTTTTTCAAGTTGTCCCCTATACAATAAGGTGCTTCTTACTTCTACCCTCCATGTATGTATAAGGAAATACGTGCTTAACGTCAGGTGCGCTGTCAGCTCGCCTGCCGTCTTCAGCGACAAGGAAAACAATTTCCCTCCTCATTATTGAGAAATAGGAGTAAAATTCTGTATAATAACAGCGTGAATGTCAATTGAATTGCATTTTACAGATAATGGCGATACAGAATGAAGGCGATCAGTGGGGGCGGCTGGAGGCGCTTCGCCCCCGCCTGGCCGCCGCCTGTAGGGCGCTGCCCCCTCCACAACACATGTAAGTATCAGGCACATAGTCGCTCAATAACGAATAAGAAGGAAATTGAGATTATCATATTGGAGTGGAAGTCTATGTGTGTACACAAATAATGGTTTAGCAGATTTGAATGTAGTTCAAGGTGGGTGGCCATTCCTTGTTGATGTCTATGGGCTACGGTAACCACCCGGTGGTACCTACCCGTGCGGACTCACAAGAGGTCCTACCACCTAGTTATTACGCAAATTAAAATTTTGCAGGTTTGATTTTTATTACACGATGTTATTGCTTCATCGTGGTAGTAGTCAATTGTGAATATTTGTTGAGTACGTATTTCATTACAAAAATTGTTATCCGCCTGAGATTCGAACACCGGTGCATCGCTCAACACGAATGCACCGGACGTCTTATCCGTTCGGCCACGACGACTTCAAAAAATGTCACAAATAGTCACTTGTAGGCTATCGGGCGTTTTCCCAGCAATATGATCGAAGTACTCGAGTGCGTGGCGTAGGCAGAATGTAGACAGTCTTTGTCGTGTCTTGTCGTGTCGTGTCGTGTCGTGTCGTGTCGTGTCGTGCCGTGAACATTGCGGCGTCCTAAAGGCCGTCGTTGTCGGGTGCAGGTCGCCGCGTGTGGCCGCGGCCCGAGCGCAGATGGGGGGTCGCTTGCTGCGGCTGACGCTGTCCGCCAACCTGTCCGCCGACAAGCTGGCGTCGCTGGTGGCCGCCCTGAAGCTGCCCCCGGACTGCTCCGCCTGCGCCAGTCACAAGGTTCGTACCAAATAGTAGGAGCAAGAGAGATTGTAGCTAGTAGAATCGGATATAAAAGTTCTGAACATAATCGTAATATCTAAATTTAATCTATTCTAATTAAAAAAATATGTACATAATTTAAAATATAATTTTTTCATGATATTTAACTGAACTGAATATATTATGAAAACAAAATAAAAAACAAATTTCTAATTTGTTTCAATTTAATAAAAAACAAATTTCTAATTTGTTTTTTTTTTAATGTGAGGACCAAAGATCGCTGTATGAAAAGAAAAAAATAGAGGTGAGAAAGAGATGCTTCAGTGCATCCCGGGATGAGTTTTAAATCAATCATTCATAAAACATTTTAGAACAGAATACTTAAGTTAATTACTACCAAAACTACTTAGTTAACTCATATATTATTATAGATTTATTTCAACTGTCAACCCCAATGGACCAATACTGCAGAATCAAAAAAAAATTTTCCTCCATTGTATTTAGAGTTCAAATAAATTAAATTTAACCCATTAAGCGCGAACCGTCGATAGATCGACCTTGTATTGATGCGTATAAAGTGCAAAGCGTCGAAATGCCGAGGCAGTTAGATTTTTAGAAGTGACCATTTAAAATTAAATTTGCTGTGAAATTTAGCATTGATTTTTGTATGTTTCTTTAAGTTTAAATTTTTTTATAAAGCCTTTTTTTTACAAAAATCTAGAATTTTCTACAATATAGTACATATGTGAAAATCAGCTCAGCACTAAAAGGGTTAAATAAAAAATAATTTCTACTTTTTACAGATAACAACAGAACTCGCCGAACGCAGATTAGAAGGGAATTATACGGCCCTGCTAGCACCTTAACTTACAAAAATAGCTTGAAGATAAATTAATGTTAATTTTTTGATAATTAGGAAATTTAATAAATGTAAAGTCCAACTAAAAGTTATTGCTAGAGCGAAAAGCGGGTTCTTGAATTGGCAACACTGCGATCCTTGTGCGGTGTTGCAGTATTATGATATTGTTTTGTATTCTGGTAATATTTTTGGTTGTTCTAATAGTTTGTGATCTGTTTTGTCTATGTAATTAATTGTTTAAGTATTATGTAATTGAATTGTTATTTTTTTATGAAAAAATAATAATAATTGAGTATTTCAAATTAAATCGTGCTTACTCACGTGTTGTAGAGATAGGGTTTCATCAAGTGATCACGAATGCTCACAGTACTAGCCTCTAATCGAGCGTTCCCCTTATTGTTTCCTAGTTAGACGAAGTTGAAAATAATTAATTATATAAATAAATAAAAGTAGGTAAGATCATATTAAGATTTTCCATTAAGGCTAATTATTAAACTTTAGTAAAATTTTAACGAAATAATTCAAAAAAAATAGTGAGTTTAAAAATCATTAAATTTGTGTTTTCTCGGTAATTATTATTGGCGTTAAGATAAAGTTAGTTAGATTTGTGTTATGTATTATCGCCTCACCTACTACATACAGTAAATATGAATAAGTGTTTAGGGTAGGTTATTGTTAAGTGAATTCGCATAGCAATAGTTAACTGACAGGAGATTGCATCAATTTTCTTTATGAAATTTAAGCCTTTGAGCGCGAACCGTCGATCGATCGACTCTCTGTTAATGTGTAAAGTGCGGAGCGTCGGAATATCGACTATTGCGTTTTTAATAAGTTTGAATATCTGTTTCAAATTTTCTTTGAATCTAGCATTGATTTTTAAGTTAAAGTTTTTTATAACTATAGGCAGCGGCTTGGCTCGGCCCCTGGCATTGCTGAAGTATATGGGCGACGGTAACCACTCACCATCAGGTGGGCCGTATGCGCGTCTGCCTAGAAGCGCAATAGGAAAAAAAAGGCCAGATGATTATCTTAATAGTATATTTCGTGTCTGAACTATTTCGCGTCTGAACTATTTCGCGTCTGAACTATTTCGCGGAAGAGCTGTAGTCGTGGAGTCTGAGAACTTTGAATTATACAATTTTATCTCTCGCCTTAATAATTCTCGTTGCATTGTTTGATTGAGGCGTTTGTATGTACGACAACATTTGAATACTGCGCTTACATTTACAATGCATTTTAACTTTTAATCACTCGGGAAAATTTTGAAACTTTTTTTTTATATATATAAAACACAGTAGTTGGAACTTTAGTCATTTGTTACCAAGAAAACTGTAATTTATACGTCTAAATCAATAAGATAATAGCAAAACAAATTAGATTAGTTTTGTAAAAGTAGTATTAAATTATATTTTTTTTTAAGCTATTGCATTGCTTTTATCTCGGGCTTTGAGTTAGGCGACCGATTCAAGGAATTTCGTAACGAAAATAAAACCTAACACCCGACTCCGCCTACCATGTAGCTCGCGTTCAACACGTTGCGCTTGTGTAGTATTTGTGAATAAGCGCATCATGAAAAGTCTGCCCATCTCTCTCTCTCGCGCGGTCTAGCTTATGAGTGTGAAGGAAACAGTTAATGTTTTGCTTTTGTTAATGTTTATAAATATAGCGCGGTCTTATTTTATTATTGTCTAATTATAATTGCGTAAGTTGATAAAAAATGCTATGCAATAGCTTTACCGCGGCACTCCCCGAGTACCACACGTGTTTGTCATTGCAAACTGTACTTCATTGATGTAGTAAGTAGCTCTTTTCGCATTGGTTACTTTTAAAGTTATCTAAAGTTGTACAAAATTGGTTTTAGTGTTTTAACGTTCCAACTCTTAAAGTTCCATCGTTGTAAGCTTAAATAGATATAAGTAATGTGTCTGTTGAATCAATTTTTTTTTTGTGATAAGAGAATTAAAGGTTATTCGCTAATGTGTCGTTTGTGATTATTTTTAATGATTTATTGCCTTTGTGGGTAGAGAAGCTGACGGCTTATCTGATGGTGAGTGGTTGCCGCTGCTCAGGGGCGATGCCAGGGATATAGAAAACGGTAAGTAGAAGGATATTGCATGGGTCATACCAGAATCAGAGGGTATGTGATATAAAAGATCTCTGGAAGCCCCGCCTATTTCTACCGTGATGCAGTAATGCGTTTCGCTTTGAAGGGTGGGGCAGCCGTTGTAATTAGACTTGAGACCTTAGACCTTATATCTCAAGGTGTGTAGCGCATTTACATTGTAGATGTCTATGGGCTCCAGTAACCACTTAACACCAGGGGGGTTGTGAGCTTGTCCACACACCTAAGCAAAAAAATAAAAGAAGCGCACCGTTGATAAATGTAGTCAGTTCTAAGTAGTTTGGAGGGATTCCTGAGGTATGAGGTGTGGTGGTAAAGAGATCGAGATGACCGGATCTTAGTGTTGTCTTTTACTGGTGGTGGTAGGACGTCTTGTGAGTCAGCTTGGGTGGGTACCACTGTTATTTCTGCCGTGAAGTAGTAGGTAATGCGTTTCGGTTTGTAGGGAGGGGCAGCCGTTCTACTGTGAAAATTGTGACTTAGAACTCGTGTCTCAAGCTGAGTGGCGAGTGGCGACATTATCGTGGATAATGTCTATATGGACTTCTGTGAATACTTGACCGAATTAACAATTGTTGTTAACAAATATAGCAATTTGGTAGGTAACGACAACAAGGAAGATCTTCTACCGAGCTGGTGAAATTGCTCGGTGGACCGACGGTCCGAATTTATCTTTAGTTTCACCAGGACAGGTGGGCGAGCAAAGGCTTAGCCAGGAGGGGTCCAAATGTTGTTTAACTTTTAGTTTTTTTTTTCCTACCTTAGCTGATAAGCCTTGAGAGGCTATATCAGCGTAACCTTAACTAGTAGGTGAGCTCAAGGGGCTCAAACCTGATGACGCTGCTAACACGAGCCCTAGCAAGAGCCGTGCTTCGCAGAGTCTACCACCGGATCGGAAACGCGACCCACTGAGAAGATGCGGCGGGAAACTCAGTGGGCTGTGTCTGAGGGTTAACTTTTAGTTTATTGTTGTTTCTATATATGCAAGCTTATCTTGAAAATTTCTTTAGCGAGATTCAGGCATCTGTCAAATACTATGATGGCTACCCGCTACAACAGCTTGTCCTTAAAGCGCAATTTCTCCGCGGCAGAAATGAGTACCTTTGTATCAATAATAAAAGATTTAAACCATCAGAATATTGTTTTAAATACATTTCAATCTAAATAAAAATCAAATATTGTATTTTTTGTAATCATTTTATTCTTTGTATTAAACATAGTAATACTTTTAACATCATAAATACTTATGCAATGATTAAATTATAAGTTACGGGAGACATCAGATAGGGGAGTCGTGTTTATATTAATAGGGAAATTTATACATTTTGGCTACTTTTTATAAGTTACAACTAACAGTACCTATTTTTAGGGTTATTTGGGATGCTCATGAAAGTATCCTCGATTGAGTCAAGCTTGAAGCCTTTCGAGTTAGTTTCAGAAGAATACAATTGCTATTCTAACTCTAACACAAGAGGCATCGAATAAAAATTCACAGAGCTATGAAGAAACAGACATAGACACACTACAAAAATCTTAAACACACTACATCAATTTACGTTTTCTCCCCCTCTTCACGACTTTATCGCTCGCTTTCCTGAAATGCGTCGGAGTGTTAGCTTTTTCCAGAGCTTTCGTGAACGCATTCTCGACATTCGATATAACCTTTGGCTTGTAATACTTGCTTTTCAACGGCTGCATGATGTCATCGACTTTCTTGTCGCCCAACAAGTGAGCCAATGGATTGACCGTCACTAACTTGGTACCGTCCGGTAGCTTAATCAGATCCTGACGTGTTGGCTTTTCGACTGGCTTCTTCGGTGGCTCCGGCATAACATCGTTGAGAACGTCATTAACTTTGACGATCCTGTAATAAGGTGCTTCGGGTAATAGATGAGCTATTGATATATTATGATTTGCGGGTAGTTTTGGTATGACTATCTTATGTGGAACATGAATTGTGTGTTTACGTTCATCGTGATTTTCAACTTCTTCCTCCTGAGCGACTTCCGGTATGCATTCTTTGCTCTCCTCATAATATGTGGAATCAAATTCCGTGTAGTTGTGATCATCGGTCCCTTCAATTTTCTCATTGCACTCCAGGCCGGAGAAAACTGAGGGTTTTAATAGACTCTGCACTAACTGCACCTTGACTTTAACTTTCTCGCTTAAGTCTGGTTTAAATTTAACGGGCATGGCCAGTTTAACTTCCGCATTGAGGGGTTCGGGTGTGAATTTTTTCATGGTGATGAAAGGCTCCCTGTAAAACGGACTCGTGACTGGTTTTATTGATATATTACTTTCAATGACAATAGTCTTTTTAGAATCTTCCGGAGAGAAGTTCTCTAAGAACTTCTGCACGGAGGTACCGTCTTTGACGACTGTTATCTTTGCTGGTGTACATGTGGTGTCAGTTTTAACTCTCTTTATGGTCTGTTCAAATTTTTGTGACATCGTCAGCTCATGAGTGGATGTTCTCCCTTGTTTCCTCTTCTCAAGCAACATCTTCAGTGTGTCGATGAGCTGCGATGTGGAATGCTCTTTCTCGACATGTTCTTTAAGCTTTGAAACACTGTTGAATATTTGAGCGCATTTAATGCATGTTTGCAACTCATTCTTACTGTGTAAAGCCATGTGACGTTTGTAGTTTTGTTTGGTATAACAGTATTTATTGCATTTCGTACAAGTTACTTTCCTACGGTTGTCCTTTTTGTCTTTATAGTTCGAGAAAAGCTTTTCTGGAAATGCTTTTGGCGTTGGTTTGCTGTTTGTTAGCTCCACAAGCGGGATATCATCTTCGTCAGTTGAATCTTGTATTACGTATTCCTTTTCTACGGTTTTCTTTCGTCTTCCTCCCGTTTTTCTTCTGCGCTTCTGCTTTTTAGGTTGGGTCTCCTTCATTTTTTTCTCTAATTCTGTCATATAGCACTCTGTTTCCGTTGCTGAGAGTACATTTAGAATTGATTTGTAATCAGATGCATCGGACTTCTGATTCGGAAGGCTATATACTTCACTGTACATGTTACACATTCTCTTATCTTCTTCTGATAAAACACAGGTGGGAGTGAAGGGGTTCTCAGATTTTTTATCGGCAAAATATACATGGTAATTCTTGTCGAACTCAATAAAGCCGACACTATTGTGGTCCAGTTTAATGTGTATTGTGAATTTTTTACGTATCTTAAACTTTTTGTTGCATATTTTACACGTGTAAGGCTCTAAGTCCTTGTGTTTCATATAAAAATGCGAGAATAGCTTCTGTGGATGTTTGAATACCGTTTTGCAATCCACACACTCGTACTTATACAAATGTAGCTCCGTACGGTGGACACGAGTCATGTGTTTCATGAGTGCAACCTTTCCAACGCACTGTCTATAACAAAACTTGCAGGTTTTCACTTCTATAGACAGAGGATGCCTAGAAATTTGATGTTCAGTCAGATCGTTGACGGAATGAAATATAATATTACACATAGTACATTTTACAGGTTTACATTGCCTAATGTGGTTCTTGTAATACATCGAGCCGATCAACTGATAGCATTCCTTGCATTGTATCGTTTTGTCAGTCTGTACATGATTACATGACGAACTCATGACCAAATGCGAAAATAGGCCTCTGCGTAGCTTGTATACGTTGCCACAGCTATCGCACGCGAGCGACCGACAGTTTTTCTCTTGTAAATGTTGTATGTAAAGATCCAAATCGTTGGTTTTGTAGTCACATACGGTGCAAGAGTAATCCGAGTCATCGGCTTTGACTTTGGTGAACGTCGACATTTTCATGTTCAGTACAGACGATAGGAACGGGTACAGGTTATGCAGGAATACGCCTTCATCGACGTGTTTATGGTTTTCCACCTCGTGCCGTTCTAATTCCATTTCGTTGATGTACAGCGCTGAGCATTGCGAGCACGCGTTGTATTCAGATTTGGCGGTATAATGCTTTCGCGTATGCTGTTTGTATTTGTTGAAATCGATAAACACACGCGAACAAAGCTGGCAAAACTTCGAGGCGGCGAGATGCGAGTCGCGTATGTGGTAAGCGTATTCCTCGACGTCGGCGTATTTGCATTCGCAGAAGTCGCACGTCTTCCGCCGCTCCGTGTCGGTCGATACCGTGCTGTGAACTTTTAGGTGTTGTTTCAGATCTCCGGGATCGAGAAACTCCGCGTTGCATATTGAACATATTACATCGACTTCAGCATCGTACTGTAGATCATTGTCGATGTTCAAGACGGTCTCGAAATTTGCATCACCTCCCATGGTTGTACAAAGGTTAAATTAATATAATAAAATACTTATATTTGCAGTTCCTCATTGCCTTTCGGCGTGTTTTCAAGTTTTACTAGTCAGTGATTACACAAATTGTTTTTTTATGATTAGCCAGCCTTAACTGTCACTGTCAAATTGATTGTCAAGCCGTGATAATAATAGGATTTTCCAATAAGAAAGGCGAAAGTATCAGACCATACAGTCTAATCTGTTATAATTCAGTTTCATAAAATAATGTAGAGTGAAAAATTATATTGATGAAATGGAATGAAGTTGATCTATTTGAGACTCTAATTGATTAGGATGAAATTATATCTCAGTGAAATGATGGTTATTTACTGAGAGTTCGATTGCCTTTTTGGGAGAATCCGAACGTAGCTTATGTTCAACGTCTTTTTTGTTTCGTTTTTCCACTTTCACAGATGCGAAATGGTTATTGTATTGTATTAACAGTGTGTACAATAAAGAATGGTAAATATGTGAACCACCGTTATTATACTTTTAAGCTGGAAGAAGTACTAGGTTAGTAAATAAAATAATTCACACAATTTCTATAATTGCTGTTACCGCCAAAACGGTTTTCAAATTTAGGATGATAAGTGAATCTATTCAATTATTATTATCGATAAAATTATCATCGAATCAGGAATCAATAGCTGCATGATTGAGCTATATGGCCAGAATATACTACACAGTTCTAGACCATTTAAATTTTACATCCTAGCAGTCATTGAGTAGAGTGGAAATATTAGAGCCAATTTATTTTAGCCATGTTTGCCGTGTGTAATCATTACTCCAGCGCCCTCTAGTAGGCGCGTGGTTAAAATTGAATAGTTAGTAAAATTATGGAGTGCAGGGATAAGGAGCACCATCTTGTTGAAAGAACAAATCCAAAAAGTATCCATCTGTAAACAGCGAGTTATTGTTGGAAGACTCACCGAAATAGCACTAACGTAGAAAGTGAGAATGATATGAATATAGCAGTTTTAATCGGAGTGAAATGTGCCGTGTTGAAGTGAAGTGTGGTAATTTATAGCGCTGTTTTTTAAATCTCACCACTTGCTACACTGGCGCCATCTTAATTTTTCCCTTTCAGCGGACACTTTTAATACTGGGTGTTAGGTTAGACAGCTTCCGAAAACGAAGACACATGATAGTACTCATGACACCTTTGATGATGGGATGGAATAAAATCGATCCTGATTTTTAAAAAAAAGATGTGTGGTAACGTGGGTCACCGGATAGGAACGAAGTTCCTTGTTATAAAAATATTAATTTTAAGTTCTATTCCAGGTATAAAGAAAATAACTACTCGGGTATACATTTTTTATCATGCCTTTTTTATGATAAAAATAAAAAAAACTACTTTACAAAGTTATCAAATTTATTTTATTCACAATGATTTATAAAAAATATATTATTATAATAAAAATATGTTATTTTTGTACGTTATTACGAAGTTAAATCGTACACTGTGTGTATTACTAATAAAAGTCTTACGTTACGGACGTTTTCCCCCGGTTAGGGTACCCCTCCGCATTGTCCCATAAGGAACTTCGTTCCAAAAATAATAGTTTTAAAACGTTTTATTAGCATTATTTACGCTCCATCATGATAGTACAGCTAAATGAAACGGCAGTTACTCAGATAGCACTCCTTACTTTTACTCTACATAGTACAAATGTAACATGTGTTGACAATGCCAATGACAGCGCCTCCTAACCCCGCTACGTCCAAAACAGCAGCTTTATCTTATCAGATAATTTGATAATTAAATACCAAAGGTCGAGCTGTTTTGAAAACCCTATGTAGATCTTGATACTGTATGCGCTTTATCTTCTCCTTTTCTTCTTTGTGGTGGAACGAAGGTCGTTGTGGGGCCTCCAGGAGAGGTGAGCGAACGTGAGCTCGGCCAGGAGGGGTGGGTTTTGCTAACAGCTGCCCTAGCGCCTCCGAAGGAGACCTAACAACTCAAGGGTAGCTACCTCGCGAATGGATCCACTACCGGATCGGAATCGCGACGCGTTGAAAAGATCCGACGCAAGACTCAGCTGGCCTATGTATGGGTTAAGTTGAATTATGGGTACGGTTGCCAGGGTATGCCTGTAAGAGTCGCAGACGTCCAATAACCATGTGAGTGTCACGGTCGAATTCGTGAGGATGCGCCCAGTTGCGCGCAATGTATCGACAACTGAAAATTTTCATTTACATTGCGTGTTTGTTGTAAATAAACGTTTTGATCCTAGAATATAGTTTTTCGTTTTGTTTTTCTATCCGAAATATACATATTTATATTCACTTGAATAACAATACATACTTAAGTTTTTTACGAGGATTCTTATCGATACTACGATATGAAGCGAATTATTGTTACGGTGAAAATATTTTGTGGTAAGTGAAAGGTGTAAAAAACATTTCGTGGAATAAAAGCTGTTTGGTTTAGGCGACACTTTTGCAACTTAACAGGAGAGCGATTTAAAGCTTAAAATTTGCAAAAAAATATCGTAACAAAAAAGGTTTTTCAGCTATTTGAATCTAGTAACTTTCATTGAAGTTCAATTAAAAACATCGAACTGTTGATGCTGATACCAAATGGATCATTAGTTACAAATATATATGTCGGGTATTAAGCGAAATGTTGCTTGAACCGAATACGCCTTTCACACCTCGATATTATGGATGAGAGAAGTCAAGGATCAGTGGCGAGCCATCAGAGAGATCTGTATCCAGCAGTGAACTAGGCTGATAATGATAATAATGTTTTAGTATTGCTAGCGGTGGATTCGAGGAAGTACGACATAGAATCCGAATCCATTAGGCTCTACGGGGAAAACCTTCAGTCGGTTTTGATTAGATTCAGGAAGTCGCCTGAATATCTGAAGATTTTAAATGAAAAGGTATTTAATGTTAATTTATGTAAACGCGTCGAAGATATATATATATATATATATATTTATTGCTTAGATGGGTGGACGAGCTCACAGCCCACCTGGTTGTTGAGTGGTTACTGGAGCCCATAGACATCTACAGCGTAAATGCGCCATCTACCTTGAGATATGAGTTCTAAGGTCTCAGTACAGTTACAACGGCTGCCCCGCCGTTCAAACCGAAACGCATTACTGCTTCACGGCAGAAATAGACAGGGTGGTGGTACCTACCCAGACTCACAAGACGTCCTACCCTTACCCATAAAAATGTGGACATAGTCGATTTCCTCACCGAGCGAAAGAACGCGGTTTTGACTGCCACACCACATGATAGTCGCACATGGGGCCTTTTAAGCCGCATAACGCAGTCAGCGTGTTAAGGACAGCGGTCTGTCCACCCACCAGACTTCGCTTAATTATTAGAAGACCCGATAAACCCGGATAAACTCGATGCTTAATGTTGAAGCGTATAAATAAACTCAACGTGTGTGTTGTTACTTAAGCTATGCGCCGTATTGAAATGTTAATGTATTTTTGAAATAACAATACGAGAATTAATAAAAGAAACTAGAGGTCCCGCAGTAGTCGAAATTCGACTATAAGTAATTAATTGGAATTGTAAGTTTGTACACTATTATGATTGTATTTTATACTTCTATACTCACAAATTTCGGCAAGACTATACTATAAAAATATTAACAAAGACAAACAATATTTAATTTATTCTCAAGTTGACAACATATGTCAAGAACAAAAGTTTGACAATAAATAGTATGCATGCGTGTGTGCGTCAAATATATGGTATGTAGTGTGTGTAATGTTTTCTTTATTGATTTAATGTATGTTATATGCATTATTTTAAAAAAATATTAGCATTGTGCACTTCTTCTCTATATTCTCTATAAGTGTGGAAAATTTCATACTCCCCCGTCCACGCAATTTTCGTAAAAAGGGATACAAAGTTTTTGCTTCACGTATTAATATATAGATTAACTTAAAATTCACAGGTGAAACAATTGTACGAGTATTACAATTTAGCTCTGGCGCAAACTTGGACGTATCACGACGAAAAAATGCGTCAGGAAATAGGAAAGATGTTTAAGTTAGGTCCTAAAGTAGATTCGACGAGGCGACTCTTCAGCGAGTAAGCATTTTATCATATTGAGTACCTAACTACGCTCGTGGCTTCGTTCACAACAAAATGGGAGGGATAAGATAAGGTATATCATAGTTGAGCGTTTAACTGCAAAGACTTTTTATTTTTATTTTTTTTATTGCATTGATAGGTGGGCGAACTCACATCCCACCTGGTGTTAAGTGGTTATCGGAGCCCATAGACGTCTACAACGTAAATGCCGCCACCCACCTTGAGATATGTTCTAATGTCTCAGTATAGCTACAACGGCTGCCCCACCTTTCAAACCGAAACGCATTACTGCTCCATGGCAGGGAAATAGGCATGGTGGCGGTACCTACCCGTGCGGACTCACTGGAAGTCCTACCACCAGTAATAAATTGGATTTGGAAAGTAAAGATATAGTTCATAGAATCGATAAGCTGGATTAGCGACGATCCCTGGGGCAGACGGGTTTTTAAACGAGGCGCCTTTTGGCTAGCTGGGGCAACTATTTACAAAGGGTGGCCGAATGTAAATGCGCAAGGAGAACCGAAGACCAGACTCCAATTCGTAGGGGTTTATCCCATACCCTTGCATCAGCCCGCTGAGTTTCCCGCTGAATCTACTCAGGGGGTCGCGATTCCAATTCGGTAGAAGAGTCATTCGCGAAGCAGCTGCACTTGAATTGTTAGGTCTCCTTTGGAGGCGCTCGGGTGGCTGTTAGCAAATCCCACCCCTCCTGGCTGAACCTTTGCTCGCCCACCTGTCCTGATGAAAGTGGAAAGGCACCCGGGCCACCAGTAATCCTTCATTCATAAAAAAAGTAGAGGTTTATATTCTAGCAGCGGACAACCATGGACTGATGATGTTTATATTGATTCTATTCTAGTGTACAAACATTTGATTTGGAACAGCTCTCGGATCCCTCTGAGATTTCGTCGGAAAACCTCACCGTCTATACGGATCTGCCGTTGAGCTTATCAGAACGAAACAACTTGAAGGAAATTGGCTTCGAGAATGTTGGGTGCGTTCATTTTTTATGAAATCGTTATGTTGCTGCATCGTACCTTGTTATTACTTCCTTAGAATTTGCTGTCACTCGACGGAACGTTTTTTTTATTGCTGGACGAGCTCACAGCCCATCTGGTTTTAAGTGGTTACTGGAGCCCATAGACATCTACAACGTAAATGCGCCACCCACCTTGAGATATAAGTTTTAAGGTCTCACTATAGTTACAACGGCTTCCCCACCCCTCAAACCGAAACGCAATACTGCTTCACGGCAGAAATAAGCAGGGTGGTGGTACCTACCTTGGTGGTAGCAACTGTTGGAGTGTGAATATGGCAGTTGTGACGGACTGAAATGTGCCGAGTTCATCTATACTTCTATACTTATATTATAAAGAAGAAAGATTTATTTGTTTGTTTGTATTGAATAGGCTCCGAAACTACTGAACCGATTTGAAAAATTCTTTCACTATTTGGAATCTACACTATTCCCGAGTGACATGGGCTATATTCTTTTTTTTTTTTTTTAATTAGGGATCCTTACTAAAACTCCAATAATGTAACCCAAGGTGTAAAAAAAATATCTAAAATATTCTTTACATCGCGTGCCCTGCGAAAACTATTGATGATAGAATAAAATAATGTACTACAACGTTGTAGAACACATTATTAATTACAAAAATTGTCGGGACAGCATATGTCTAACTATTTTAGTTATGCCGCAATAAGTGTTCTTTTATTTAGAAAATAAAACAACGTCAAATATTGTTGAAATTTTTGTTAAGGACCCGAGCGGAGCCGGAGCAGGCCGCTAGTAATTTAATAAAATATCTATTTTCGCTAACTTCTTCGTCTTAACATTTGAGATCCGGAGTATGAACGCCTGAACATGAATAGAGATGTGAATTTTTTTTTTTATTGTATCGATGGGTGGCCGAGCTCACAGCCCACCTTTTGTTAAGTGGAGCCCATAGACATCTACAACGTAAATGCGCCACCCACCTTGAGATATAAGTTGTAAGGTCTCAGTATAGTTACAACGGCTACCCCACCCTTCGAACCGAAACGCATTACTGCTTCACGGCAGAAATAGACAGGGCGGTGGTACCTACCCGTGCGGACTCACAACAGGTCCTACCACCAGTAATTGGTACGAGTATCCTGGACGTATATTACGTTTATTAAAAGCATAAAAAAATGGTGATCTATTTTCTGTTTTAGCCGTATAATACATGACGTGATCAAGAGTTTTAATCAAAACGGAACGTTCGTCAGATCTACTTTACTTCCCGGTGGTGGTAATATTGATAATAAAACACTTACATCGACTACAGAGCATCCGGAAGTTCATAAGGTATTTATTTACCTTAATTTAAATATCTATATCTATCTAATATAAGCCTCAATCGATAAATAAAAGACCTAAGCTTTTGTATAAAATAAACTTAAAACAAACAAAAGGAATCCGTCCGACGGGGGACACATCAAAGGAAAAACAAAATTGTTATTTTTATTTAATTCCGAGCATTTTTATATTTATCTACCTTTTGAACCTTCTCTGGACTTCCACAAATAATTCAAGACCAAAATTAGCCAAATAGGTCCAGCCGTTCTCGAGTTTTAGCGAGACTAACGAACAGCAATTCATTTTTATATATATAGATATATCGGCTATTTCTGTCTCGAAGCAAACATAAGGTACACGAGCGAGGAATAGTCTTTTTAAATAAGAATTGATACTTTCAAGTATTTTCTTTCGACTTCTTTTATTTTATGTCCTATACCACACTACTATAGACACAGTCCTCTGCAGCTCTGTACTGATTCCGAGCTCTTCTCGTGCACAAACAGACACAGATCCGACCTACGTCTAGCCGAGGGTCCTATACCACACTACTATAGACACAGTCCTCTGCAGCTCTGTACTGATCCCGAGCTGTTTTCGTACACAAACAGACACAGATCCGACCTACGTCTAGCCGAGGGTCCTATACCACACTACTATAGACACAGTCCTCTGCAGCTCTGTACTGATCCCGAGCTGTTCTCGTACACAAACAGACACAGATCCGACCTACATCTAGCCGAGGGTCCTATACCACACTACTATAGACACGGTCCTCTGCAGCTCTGTACTGATCTCGAGCTCTTCTCGTACAGGTCACCTCTACCGACGTGGATGTTACAACAATTACGAATGAAGGACCATCGAGCACCCACAGCACAAACTTCAAGTACAGGGCACACAAACCCGAAACATCAATGAATGATTTAAATTAAATTTTAAAACTAAAATGTTCGTTTCATTGCGTAAATCACAACTGTTCAAATTGATTTAATTTATAAAGGGAATCGTGAGTGACCTTCATCGAAAGAAATCTAAAAACCTGTGTCCTACCACAGAGGGCAGACAGCAACTTGGTTATGCCTCTAGTATTGACGAACTTCAAGAGTGACATTACCTTACTGAGGCAACAAGTAAACAATGAAATAATTATGTGGTGTCAGTGGAATTCTTCGATTGAAACACATTTAATCTTCCCAGTGATAAAGATGGAACGTATTCGCAATACGCTCTGCCATCCATAAAATTAGAGGCTGGGAGAATTCGCGAAGGGGAAGCAGCAGCTAAGTGTGGTATCGTGATGAATGATCGAGCAGACTATTCTAATATGATCCTCGTTAAAACTGAGCTTTGTTTGAGGGGTAGCCTTAAAGACTTCAACACAAGACAATGTTGCAGGAGGAACTGCTCTGAGCTAAGTAGTGGAAATAATTTTTAATAAAATTATTATTGTAAAGTGTGTTTGACCTAATTGACAAGACGGTCTGTTACGATACTTCTATTTCCTAGTTCTGGTTCCATTATCAACATACCCGGATAGCATCAGCGCTCATGATCCTTTATAAGAGACTAATTCCTTCCTTTCAGATCCGGTCATCGTTCTCGTCGAAACCGTCGCTTGCGACGAAGGGCTCGGCGAGAAAATTAACCCAGATTAACACAGCCTACCGAGTTTCTCGCCGGATCTTCTCAGTGGGTCGCATTTCCGATCCGGCGGTAGATTCTGCGAAGCACGGCTCTTGCTAGGGTCAGTGTTAGCAACGTCGTCGAGTTTAATCCCCGTGAGCTACTTGTTAAGGTTACGCTGAAATGGTCTGTCATGACTTAGCCTTTTAGACTTTTTTTTCTCAGCTTAGGTAGAAAAAGAAAAAAAAACTTCCCGATCAGTCCTATTTCTGATTCCGCGCGTCACAGTTGACGGCTAGTTTTTATTGAAGTATTTTTTTAACTCGCTTTTGTTATCTCCATACGTATGTTAGTGTGGAACTAGCCATCACAGAACACAAGATATTCGACAGATGCCTAAATCTGGCTTACGACATTTTCAAGATAAGCTTGCATATATACAGGTTCTGAACAACAACATTCGGACCATCGGTCTACCGAGCAATTTCACTCTCTCGGTGGAAGATCTTCCTTTTTTATTGCTTTTGTAGGCAGACGAGCATACGGCCCACCTGATGGTGAGTGGTTACCGTCGCCCATGGACTTCAGCAATGCGAGAGCAGAGCCAAGCCGCTGCCTACCGTTAAGTAACCTCCATAAGCCTCATTTGAAGAAGGACATGTCATAGCGCTCAGAAAACACCGTGGAGGGGAGCTCATTCCAAAGCCGGATGGTACGTGGCAAAAAAAATCTCTGGAAACGCACTGTGGATGAACGCAGTGGCTTCAGGTAGTATGGACGAATTCTAGTCCGGTAGCGGGAGGTGTCGTGGTAAAAACGTGATGATGGAATCATCTCAAATAATTCCTCAGAGCACTCCTCATGGAACATATGTTACCAAATATAGAGAGAAGAGAAGTCCCTCCGCAGACCCAGAGGTTCGAAACGGTCCCTGAGACGATTATCGACAATCCGAACAGCCCTCACGACCTTAATTCCCCTCCCCCAAACTCCCAAATTAGTATGCATGTACATATGAACGGAAAATTTGAACATGATTTTGACACAATTCAAAATGTCGCGTTCATTATAAATGATCATCTCTCAATTTTAATACGCTTTTATTAGCTTCAGACGTATGTATGTTTGTAACGGTATCTTTGAACGTGATTTTGGCCCCCTTCAAAACGTCGGATTAACTCGAAATTTGGTTTATAAAGGACAGAGGAAATTTAATATTAAAAAAAATTGAAAAAAAATATTGAAAAAATTGAAATTCAACTAATTTAGTTCAAATTTATTAAAACTTATTTTCTATTTTTGAGTTGGATTTTCTATAAAAGCGTATTTTGTAAAAAAATTTAAACTATTAATTATTTGTTTAACAATTCGGTGGATTCGTACAATGAAAAAAATGTAATTAGGGTGATTACTCGTGGTAGGGCGTCTTCTGAGCTCACACGAGTAGGGACCACCACACTGTTTAAGTCTGCCGCGAAGCTGTAAAAAGCTCGAAGGGTACGGTAGCCGTTGGATTGCAGAACTGAAACTTAAAACTACATTAGCTTACACTTATAGAAGGACCGCGGGTTCGTATGCCCAGTGATAACACGAAACGTGAGCGAACGCGAAAAATAAACACTTGCTTATTACAATAATTAATGTTATGTAGGTGTGTGTGTGTGTTTGTATTTCTCACATCTGATTTTGTACGAAACAACATGACGCACGACATTATTGGATACATTAAATTTATTGTAAACTAAATATTGATTTACTTTGATTGTTTTAATGTGAACATACAATACTTTGTTTGTACGTAAAATGCTACTAAAATTTCATGTACAGGGTGTTCGAGAAACAGGTATATTAGATTAGAACTAGTGTTCCCTCTGTAGTCGAAATTCGACTATAATTAATTGAAATTATAAATAACTTTGAACATTAATAAGGTTCTATTGTTAAAGACTATCTATCATACTTATATAATCACAGATTTCGCCAAGACTACACTACTGGTATAGACAAATATTAATAAAGATAAGCAATATTAATCTCTTCTTAATTTGACCACAGACTTCAGACAGACAAAAGTTTGACAGTAAATAAAGGATATATAAATGTGTGTGTGTCAGATAGATAGTAGAGTTTTTTTTATTTAATTAATGTATTCTTAATGCATAATTAAAAAAAAAAATTATCATTCTGCACTCCTTCTCTATATTCTCTATAAGTGTAGGAAATTTCATACTCCTCCGTCCACGCAATTTGCATAAAAAGGGGTACAAAGTTAATAATATATAGATAAACTAGAAGATATCGTCTTTCCGTTTAATGAATTGGAATTTGTATATGAATAGCAGAATGTTCGAGAACGATCGACGTAAATTAAACTTGTTTGGAACCTCTGGGTCTGTGGAGGGACTTCGGTTCCCTCTGCATTTTGTACCGTGTGTTCCATGGGGAGTGCTCTGAGGAATTGTTTGAGATGATGCCATCATCTTGTTTTTACCGTCTCACCGCCCGCCACCGGAGTAGAGTTCGTCCATACTACCTGGAGCCACTGCGGTCATTCACAGTGCTTTTTCAGAGGTCTTTTTTGCCACGTACCATCCGGCTATAGAATGAGCTCCCTTCCACGGTGTTTCTCGAGCGCTATGACATGTCCTTCTTCAAGCGAGGCTTTTGGAGAGTATTAAGCGGTAGGCAGCGGCTTGGCTCTGTCCCTGGCATTGCTGAAGTCCATGGGCGACGGTAACCACTCACCATCAGGTGGGCAGTATGCTGCTTGTCTGCCTACAAGGGCAATAAAAAAAACTCGTCACAAACTCGTAACTCGGTAGGTAACGTAAAGGGAAGATCTTCCATCGAGCTGGTGAGATTGCTTGGTAGGCCGACGACGGTCCGCTTCTTTACATAATATTCCGAGAGGCGAAATACTATTTGGGTTAAGCGATATTTTTGCAACTTTACAGATGAGCCATTTAAAGTTTGATATTTGGGAAAAATGTCATAACAACAAAAAAAAAACTTCTTCAGCCGTTTCAATGGCGTCAACTTCATTGAGGTTCAATTAAAAACGTGGCTTGCTGACGTCATGCCAGAGCAACTCCAGATCGGTCGGAGGCGATGAGGGGGTAACCAGCCTATTGTTTCGTTCATTCTCACCTCGGCGCCAGAGATAGATGGACGTGGTACATTCGCGTTGTCAATTAGCTCCCCACATTTCGTCATTTTCATTTAAAATCATTTATTTTTGAGAATTTTTTTTGGCATCTGTAAAATATCTTGTTTTTATATGATGGCTAGTCGCTATTTTATTATTATTATTTTATTGCTTAGATAGGTGGACGAGTTCACGGTCTTCCTGGTGTTAAATGGTTAGCGGAGCCCATAAACATCTACAACGTAAATGCTCACAAGCTCAACCTGAGAGAATTTGCTAACACTGGCCTTATCAAGAGCAGTGCTTCGAAGAATCTACCACCGGATCGGAAATTGCGATAAGAAGGCATCGTCGAACCCAACTGGGATGGTCGCGGGAACGCGCTGGATATGGACTGCGTATTATGGCGAACCTTGGACGGTGTCTATGTCCAGGGGCGAATATCGCCGGACTGATGATGGTACTGCTTGGTAAGGCATACCAATGTTAAGGTCCAGACAGCAGACATATCGGGTCTTAAAAGCGGGTCATTTGAGTCTTCGAACTCCTTAAGATTATTGTTTGCTGTTCAGAGCTAACACTTACCGCCTGTTTGGCGCTATGAGCATTAAAAGTTTAGGAGAATGTAATTTAATTTCTAATACCTAAAAAAACAATATCATCTATCATGTTAGCTAAAATATTAAAATTGATTTCTTTGTTACCTCCAGAAATTTTAACGTTTCTTATATTTACCCAGTTGCTCGTAATAACGTTGTTTGGTTTTCAAGATTCCATACATACATTATTGTTATTAAATTATATATTATAATACAAATATTTTTTGATTTAATTATTTTCGACGATTGTTCAGTATGTTAATTCAGTTTGAAAAGTTTTACGTATAAAAACGTACGAAGCGATCATGTCGAAATCATAACGAACTTCGGCGCGGTCGAAATGACTTTGATTAGGCTTTTCGTGTTAGCGGCACTGGTAAGAAGCTTTTTTATATTTGTTCAAAAACGCAATGTCGCTTCTTTTTTATTTTATTGCTTAGATGCATGGACGAGCTCACAGCCCACGTAGTGTTAAATGATTACTTAACACCAGGTGGTGTTAACCAGGATGTGGTGGTTTTATATTTTATCTTCAAATTATCATGTGACATTTCGTATCTAGCCAATCTCAGGCTTGGGGATAGCCACAACTAAGCTTTAGTTATATTAATCTAATAATCTATATTATTTCTTCCACTGAATTTCCAAACAGATTTAAATTGAATAGTTGTAGCAATTTTCCATTTTGTATTTTACCTTTTCAACGCGCTTTGATTAGTTTGGTACGTACATTTGTTTGTAGGTTTTTTGTTGTATGTAACGGAATCTTTGACCGTCATTTCCACCGACTTTAAGACGTCCAATTGACTTGAAAATTTGCATACGCGTCTAGAATTACGTTACGATGCAATAATTTTATAGCTTCGCTCTAATAAGTTCGAATCCCGCTGGCGGGTACCGATTTTTCTAATGAAATACGTACTCAACAAATGTTTACGATGACTTCCACGCTGAAGGAATAACATCGTGTAATAAAAATGAAACCCGCAAAATTATAATTTGCGTAATTACTGGTGGTAGCACTGGTGGAGCGGTGGTTAGGTACCACCGCTCTGCCTATTTCTGCCGTGAAGCAGTAATGCGTTTCGGTTTGAAGGGTGGGGCAGCCGTTGTAACCATACTGAGACCTTAGAACTTATATCTTAAGGTGGGTGGCGCATTTACGTTCAAGATGTCTATGGGCTCCAGCAACCACTTAACACCAGGTGGGCTGTGAGCTCGTCCACCCATCAGAGCAATAAAAAAAAGGTGGAAAAGACTGCCCAAGACCGATGCAAATAAAAGAATTTCATTCGAGTCCTACACCCCAGCAGAGGTAATAGGAAAGAAAGAAGAAGAATTAGAAGATACCTATTTAATTTTGTTGATATTTTTTTTGTATAATTAAACTAAATGTTTCCTCTTTGTTCATAGCTTGTGGCAGTGACCGCAGGGCCTATGCCGCATCTGAAGGTTCACAAAACTGGACCCATTCAAGGTCACAGAAAATATCACGCTAAACACGGAAAGGTAAGCTAATAGACAGACAGACAATTTTCAGCTATTATTAGTATTATTGTTATGGAAAGGTTTCTTTTTCCCGAAATTTCGGTAATTAATGGGTAAACCACGGGCCTAGTGGAGTTCACCTTGCGGATTTTCATCCTTCATGAATTTAGGCAGTGGAGTACGTATTTGGGAATGATGCCGGTATTGGTGGGCACTAGAGGCACAATGAATACTCAGTGCGTAGATAATACACATAAATTAGTTAGATAAGCAACTCAAGCACTCAACAAAAATGTTCACGGGAGTCGGCCACTAGATGGCTTCGCTTCGATTAGTTTCTCATTGCTCCTGTAGATGGCAGTAACATATTCTATCCTTTAATTAATTTTTAATGAAGGATTTTGTAAATTTTCAGAAACCACACATTGATAAAATTTAATCAATTTGTCTATAACAAATAAAGACTATATATATATATACCATAATTAAATAGGTACCTTAACTTTAACAACAAAAGTTTAGGGGCATTCGCTACAAGATGTCGCTAGTTTCCATAAAAGAAATATTTGTCAGTGTTTTTTTATATTTGTTTAGTGCGAGTTTTTTAACTAGGCCCTTATGGTCACATACTCAATTCTCTCAGATTGAGCCCGTGAGCTCACCTACCGTAAGTAAGTTAAATAGCCCCTTAGGCTACCAACGTTTAGCTAGGAGAAAAAAATAGCTGTATATATTTACATTAGACATCTCGCGATGTGCTGAAGAGATATGAACGAAGTAAAACCGTGCATAAGTATCCAAGTACCCAAGCATGATACAAGATTTGTTTGTTTCCAGACAAACAGCGGACCTCTCGATTCTCTGAGTGAGTACTAATTGAATTACGTTAATAGGATAATTACTAGCTTGTAGCTTGATTTACTAAGCGACTTACCTAGTCAGGTCATAAATTCTGTCACATGTTTAATGTAAAATAATTGAAACAAGTTTATTCATTATGTAACCATTTATATACCAAAATGAACTTAACAAAACATAGATTCTTATGACACCAAAGTTTATTCAAAATGACCTCCGTGATTTTGAATACAGGCCTTCAATCTGCGCGGCCAGTCGTCTATCGCAGCACGAACGAGGTCCATGTCAATATCGGCGGCTGCCTTAATCAAGGATGTCTTGAGTGACTCCAAATTGGGATGAGGCTTTGAGCACGCCTTTTCCTCCAAGTGTTGCCATATCTTGTAATCTAACGGATTCAAATCTGGACTGGAGGAGGGCCAGTCTTCGTGCCGGATGAAGTCGATTTCACGCGCCGCCAGCCAGTCTTGTGTGCTCTTCGCTCTATGAGCTGGCGCCGAATCTTGTTGGAATACCCAGTGCCTGTTATTGAACATGGTATGAGAAACAGGTTCCACAAGGTTCGTCAGGACTGTATTTTGATACACAACTGCATTCGTTTTTACACCTTTCTCACAAAAATGTACCTCTGTTAAGCCCCAATAAGAAACTCCCAACCATACCATGAGCGAGGATGGAAAATGACCTCGTTGGACACGCGGAATACGGTTGCTCGCTTCTTCACTACTGTGTGCGTACACCTTATCATTTTGTTTGTTGTAGCTCTCTTCTACGGTAAAAATTTTTTCATCCGAAAAAAGAATTTCCCGATATTTTTTTCCCGCGTACCGCTTCAACAAAGCGCGGCATCTCTTCAGTCTCAGGTCCATTAGACGAGCATTCAAACGATGTCCTGTTTTTCTTCGATATGCCCGAAGCCCTAAGTCTTCATTTAACACCCTTTTCACCGTGGTTCTGCTTAACCCCATCTGAAGGGCCAACAGTTTCTGCTTACGTTTGGGATTTCTTTGAATTCGCGCCTTCACAGCTTTTATCACTGCTGGAGTCCTAACAGACCGAGGGCGACCACTTCTTGACCTGTCATCTACACTAGAGTCTTCATTGTATCGTTTGATGGTACGATAAACGAATCTTTTGGTTATATTCAAATTTTTCAGTATGTTAAAAATTTGAATTGGCGCGTAACCGCAACGATGCAACGCAATAACTGCAACACGGTCTTCTTTAAGCGTCCACTCCATATTTAAAAATGAGTAAAATTCTAAAAGTATACATTTTAATTTTCATGAACAATTCGAAATTCGAATTCAATAAAAAATTTTGTGGCCAGCATTCTAAAAGAAAAGTTTTTACTGTGTGACAATACTTATGACCTGACTAGGTATATACATGACGCAGATTATTTCTTGAGATAGTCGGCATATGGTGGGTAGTCGTGAAAAAAGATTGAGAACGAAACGACGACAATCCCTAGACGTCCACACTCTACCTAAGTTAAGCAACGAATGTGCTTCGGTTTAACCCGAGCGATGACACCTCGACTCTGCCGAAGGATACCGCCCGAAGCGAGCCGATGGTTCACGAGCAGTTGCGGCTCATATTCACTAGGTGGCACGCTTTCGGTTAATAAGTAAAGCAAAAACTTTGTAACCTTTTTTACGAGCATTGCGCTGACGGAGGACTAAGTATGATATATTTACCATACTTATAGAGAACTAGCCGTACTCGCCCAAATTACAACTAGTAAACTGAAGCCTACGAATTATTATAATATATAATGCATGGATGAACGCCTCCTCCAAAGAAATCCATTTACCTCTTTACCTTTAGCTGTTTGTATTCAGTAGCTGTTTAATTAATTATAAATAATTGCATTTCTCATTTTCAGTTTTCTTCTCGAAAGGCCTGAACAAAAGTAAGTTGAGCAAAATTCGTTCATAGTACGTATTGTTTATGTTTGAATGTGATTTGCGATTGAACAAAAATTACTTTAGTTTTTTTGACTTGATAACGTCTTTTAAATCGATAAGCACCGGCTGCACGCACGAAAAAGTGTCACGTTCCGACTGAGTCTGAGCGCGCAAGCGAGAGCGCGGAACAAGCGATAGAGAGGCACAATTGGCCTAAGCGTTAATTTATTGAAAACATTGTAATTTTCAATTAACTGGTTTTTCCTATTGTACAAAGTAATGATAATTCAATTCAATACATAAAAGTATGCACTTTTTAATCAATTTTTCTTTAAGACGTTATCACGTAAAACTATCGTCCGTAAACCGTATTTACAGACAAACAATTTTATTTTAATTTTTCTTCTACAGAGAAATGCGGTGCCTCCGTTGATGTATTCTTAGATATATCGAAGCGCAGTGAGTAAATTACTTGACTTGAATAAATGTAAATGTAGGGAGCGAAGCGGTGATCCCTCCCCGGTGAAGATCCCTCCTCGCGTCGTTTCCTCACTGCTGAGGGTCGTGACCATCATATTTTGACAGGATTCTACTTCTTGCAATGTCCCTCCAGCGCCTGCGATCATTGGCCGCATGAAGGGCTTCGTGGAATGGGATCCCTAGTGTGATGCGGATTTGACCGAACCACCTTGTCGGACTGCGGTCTCTTTCCCTCGATCTTCCCTGTCACAAACAGTCTCTCTAGGCTATCGGGCGTTTTCCGAGCAATATCACCGAATTACACAAGTGCGCGGCGAAGGCGAGGGAGCGAAGCGTTAATATAAGTGGTTTCATATTTCGCGAACCGCGGCGGTAGTGTGGCGGTCACTCGAGGCCGTTGACCTCATCTGTCATTTTTGTATTCCATTGCGTGAAATGTTTCGAAATTAGTTTCAATTGTGGTAAGGGGTCTTGTGAGTCGACTGGTAGGCACCACAATCCTACCTATTTTCCTGTCTGCCGTAATGAGTTCCGGCTTGAAAGCTGAGTTAGTCGTGATACTATGAGACCAATTATTTGGCTAAGGCCATTCGAGTTTGCGATACCAAAATCAAATATAATAAAATAACACAAAATTTACTTTGATTTTTAAACGTTTATTTCTATCTCTAGTACAACGGCTGCCCCAGCCTTCAGAGCGCTTTACTATTTGCTCACAAGACGGCCTAAATAATAATTAATAATATAATATTATGTTGACTTTTCCGTTCTTTTTAGAATAGATTTTTCAGTTTTTCTTTTCAGTCTTCTTTAGAACACTTCGGTTTAACATCCTTCTGTTAATCGAACGACATGATTTTTATGAGAACTCTGGTTATTTATTAAATGTTTTTACCGTTTTTTCTTTGTTTCACAGAGCACGCCAAAAATTGGGATGAAGCACTTGACGTGACATTCGGAAGTAATTATAAATTTATTTTTGACTTAACATAATTTAATAATAATTAACGGTAGGCAGCGGCTTGGCTCTGCCCCTGGTATTGCTGCGAAGTCCATGGCGCAACGGTAACCACGCACTGGGCCGTATAATCGTCTGCCTACAAGGACAATAAAAAAATAAAAAAAATGATCATGATGTCGATAGAGCGAGAGCGGAGAGAAAAAATAAAAATAAACCTTTTATTTCTTTTTCAGCTGTCAAAGGCATTTCTGGAATCCTCGATGGCTGGATACCCGGATGTAAGTGAGCGTATTCTATTTATTAATTTTCGATGGATTTATGATTGGAATTTTTATTGTCAACAATCAGACAACGATACCCAGTTCACGTTGTGACGTCTCTGAGGGAGACTTAATACGAGGTATATATAATAACTCGTATATTCAACTAGGAAAAAAAAAGGAATCATTTTATTAAATTTCAATGTAATTTATTACAATTTCAGATAGATCAACTTCGTTTCGTTCGTATAATCCAGTTTCACATAGCATTAGTATTTATATTAATTAATCAAAAATCAGCCAAAAGACCGAGAACCGAGGTATACAAAAAAAAAACATTGTATCTGTGTTTGCTTATGGGAACTTATTTGTATACTCGTTTAAGTATGGCAATTGGCTACATGCAACGACATTGTTGCCAGTTTATAAAGATCTTCAATTATTATCTTCTGTTATCTAAAGAATGTTATCGAACGAAACGAGATGAAGTTGATTCATTTAGGACTATAATCGATTGCGATGAAGTGATTGCGATGAGATGATATTTAATAAAATTCAATGAAATTAGTCTGAGATTTTTGGTAAGAACCCGAAAAGCAACGCGTGGCTACGTTATTTTTATTTTCCCGCCCTTGTGTACTTTCATAGACGCTAAGCTGTTAATAAGCCACCGTTATTACACGTTTAAATCGGAAGAAACACTAAATTAACAAACGAGAAAAATTCGCTCAATTCGCCTTTCGCGCTTTCGCCAATGAATCCCTAGTCGTCGCTTTTCTGGGTTTGATCAAGTCACAGATAATGTAGTATCGACATTAATTTAACACATCCCTAGCACAGATAATATATTTATCACATTGTAGAGGCATCTTTTATAAAATCTGTAGGAAACTTTCGATAAGCTTTAAACCAGTTCGCACTCCGAGATCATAAATGATGTATCTTTTTGTTTTATTTCAGTTGGATCCAAATTCGGAAATCGTAAGTTTGCTTTTTTTTTCATTAATTTTATTTGTTTCGTTAAACGCATTTTTTTTCTATACCATCGATGGTAGTTTAAAGGACTATTACGGCTGAGCTCACGGGCTCGCCCTAAGAGAATTTGCTAACATTGGCCCCTGAACGAAATCGCGATCCACTTCGGAATTCCGGCGAGAAAGTCAGTGTGCTGTGTCTAGTTGGTTCGCCCGTGGAACTATTGACAGATGACTGGTAATTTGGGAGTCTAAAAGGATCTTAAAGGACATATTCAGGACGAAGACGGCTTTGCGTTGTCTCGACTATGAACAGACATAAGTCACAAAACAACATTGCATTAGTGTCTAGTGACATACAGTTTAAAAAGGAAAATCTGATTGGCTATCCAAAAAAATTAATATTCAAACAGTATCGTAATGTACTAATCGCCTGTCAATAAAAAGCAATAAAAGATCTATGACGATTACGACTTAAGCTTATTTATACTGAAGTACGTAAATTAATAAAAAAAAATAAAGACTTTTCTTTTCTTCTTTCCAGTCTTTGTCGGAATTCTCAGAATTGCGATCTGTTCCAAGGAGAAGAAGCTAACAACACTATTGAGAGGTAATTTTTGATTATTATTTGTCACAATAAACGCCTCTTTCAAAATAGCTCTGTAAGTTTTCGCAGCCTAAAAGATTCTTATCTTGGCCGATGTGAGCGATTGGACTGTGCCGATGTTCGAATTCCGATGACAACTACCGACTGTTACAGCTAATGAAATACGTACTTAACAAATGTTCACGTTTGACATCCACGATGAAAGAATAAAATCGTCTAATAAAAATAGGAACAGCATAATTTATTATTTACATTGTAAGTAATCGTTGGAGGTAGGTTCCGCTAACCCGCTTATTTCGGTGTGAAGCCATTGCGGCTTTGAATGGCCCCGTCGTCTCACGGGTTTGAAATGTGGATCAATTGATGTACTATAAAACAGAGACTGAGACACGTTTTAAGAACGGATAGGAGCGTTCTCTGGGTGTTGTACCAATTTACTGAGATCCCAAAGCGGCTTATAATATATGTTTGTGTATAATAAAAATCTTACATTTATATCCGTTATCTGGTACCTGTAACACAAGTTCTTTACGAACTTATCACGGGACCAGTTAACGTGGCGTGATTGTTAGTAAAAATATATATTTATTTATATAAAAAAAAAAGAAAAATAATAATAATAATAATAACTGGGAATAACTCATGTATATAGGAAAGCAATAGGAAGGAATAACATCGTGTAATAGAAATTAAACCAGTCAAGTCAGTAATTACTGGTTGCGTAATTACAAACCTGTTCATCATACGAATGTTTGCCCAGTGTGAGAATCGAACCTACGACCCTTGGCGCAACAGGGACCCCTAACTACTACACCACTGAGTCAGTCATATAGTTGTGATAAACCTAGATATAGATATATCTATAGATAGATAGGTGCTTAGAGTTTTAAAAACTACGGAATCTTTTAAAATCTTGATTTCATCTATTTCATTGAACTGCGGTACAAGTGCACTTATAATGTGTCGGTGCTTATGTTTTCTCTAGAGCTTAATGTTTGGAGCGATAATTCTAAGCTCTTAAAAACATTTACAGATAGCCCGAATATATGCCACCCCGAATTCGGAACTAAATGGGGCTGGTCGAAGCTAACCGGAAAGTTCGAGAGTTACAAGGAGATCATCAAGTTTTACAAACTAGATAAGATTCGCGAAGAACTCGACACTTTGCTGAAAAGAAGCAAGGATGGAGAGAAGTGGGAGAAGACTGAAGGTTTGTGGTTTCGTATTCTGATGCTTATACAGCGGTGACAGATCTATTGTACCATAGGATCCATTTTGGTCATCCGGGCACTGGACACTGGAGAAAACCTTACCTTGAATTGTCTATCAATTCTCCATCGAATAATATCAAGGGGTGTAAGGCCATTTGGTTAAAGCGATATTTTTACAACTTTACAGGAGAGCCATTTCAAATTTAAAATTTGTAAAAAATATCATAACAAAAAAAACTTCTTCAGCTATTTAACTTAATTGAAGTTAAAAACATCAAATTGTTGATACTACTACCAAATAAAACGGACCTTTAATTACACAGATAAATAACGCGTATTAAACGAAATTCATCCCACGATATTAACAGCGTATAGCTTAGTTTCTTTAGCAGATTTCCTAGTATTCTTTTCTATTCCAATTGTGTTTGAAACTCCTTATTGATATGAACCTTATTGATTCTTGTCTTAGAGATTTAAAAATCGGAAAACTTACGTCCCTAAAGCCTCTTTCAACCAATTCGGACGCCCGTGTGACAATTTCATCATGCCGAAAAAGGTACTTGCGCATACCACTTCTCAAATTTCGCTAGAAGAAAGACACATTCATCTGCAAATAATGTCTCACAAACCCTCTGTAGTCGATTATGTTTGAACGAAACATAAAATCGAGAATTCAATTCATTCTTGAATGTGACGAACGTGTATTTCTTCAAACAAGAATCGTCTATCTTCTGCGTCAGGATGCAACTGTTCTTCTAGCGGTCTTGATAGCCATTAGCTACGTTAACACTATTAATTGGGTGTATGCTAGATTCATCCGCGAAGCAGCTGCTCTTGAGTTGTTAGGTCTCCCTTGGAAGCGCTCGGGTAGCTGTTAGCGAATCCCATCCCTCCTGGCTGAGCCCTTGCTTGCCCACCTGTCCTGATGAAACTGTAAAGGCCTCCGCGAATACCTCAATCATAAAAAAGGGTGTATACTTAATATATTTATGGTTTATCTCGCGTTTTTTATTAACATTATATTATTTTCAACTTTATGGTTTTCGTGATCACGAAATAATAATAATGACAATTAAAAAACCCAAAGCCAAACCATTAAAAAACCCAAAGCCGAACCGACGAAAGTAAAACACAAAGTAGGTATTACCCGAAGAAGACGTTTAAAATTGGTTCGATGATTGTCGAGACGAGAAACTTAACGTAAAATTATTATTCTCCTTTGATGGAAGTGGAAAACCTTATATAAATATTAATACGTGAAGCAAAAACTTTGTATCCCTTTTTACGAAAATTGCGTGGACGGAGGAGTATGAAATTTTCCACACTTATAGAAAGTATAGAAAAGAAGTGCAATGCTAATATTTTTTTTAAAAATGCATAAAAGATACATTAAATCAATAAAGAAAACATTACACACACTACATACCATGCATTTGACGCACACACGCATGCATACTATTTATTGTCAAACTTTTGTTCTTGACGTCTGTTGTCAAATTGAGAATAGATTAAATATTGTTTGTCTTTATTAATATTTTTTTATAGTGTAGCCCGAAATTTGTGATTATAGAAGTATAAAATATAATCATAATAGTGTACAAACTTATTATACAATTCCAATTAATTATAGTCGAATTTCAACTACTGCGGGACCTCTAGTTTTGTTTAAATTCTTTACCCACCCAAACCCACTTTACCTTTACTGATCGTTAAGATTTTTGTAACTTAATTTCGTTATTTTTATTACAGGGTCATCGAAATTCATTATAACGACTGTACGAAGTCTAATAGAATTGCTGGAACGTAAGTTTTATATTTAGTTACATTTATCTAGCGTCATTTAATATTCCCAAAAATTTAGTCAGACGGAAGGGACTTAAGATAATCATGAACGGAGCTCTGTATTTGTACCGCATGTTCCATGGGGAGTGCTCTGAGGAATTGTTCGAGATGATACCAACGTCTCGTTTTTACAATTGCACCGCCCGCCATCGGAGTAGAGTTCATCCATACTACCTGGAGCCACTGCGGTTATCCACAGTGCGTTTCCAGAGATCTTTTTTGTCACGTACCATCCGGCTATGGAATGAGCTCCCCTCCACGGTGTTTCCTGAGCGCTATGACATATCCTTCTTCAAACGAGGCTTGTGGAGAGTATTAAGCGGTAGGCAGCGGCTTGGCTCTGCCCCTGGCATTGCTGAAGTCCATGGGCGACGGTAACCACTCACCATCAGGTGGGCCGTATGCTCGTCTGCCTACAAAGGCAATAAAAAAAAAAGCAAAGAAATGAACGTCTTTTGAAATGCACGTAATGTAATACTATCCAATATCGGGGTCAACGCCCCTACAGTACAGTATGACAAAGCTTTAGCTACCCTCACTGTTTAATGCAGCTTCATCTAATATGAATACTAAATGAATATTGTTTTCTGTTTCGTTACTGTATTGCGTTGGGTGTATAGCGTTTCATATATTTTATTGTAATGCTAACTAAAAATAAAATGGTACGGATATTAGAAGCTGTCGTGATTGTTTTGAGTGTTCCGTCAATTTTTAACACACTCCCAAATTACTGAAAGTAATTTTGGAATTATATTTATTTTATGCTTCCCTCAAGAAGCATAAAATAAAAAAGACAGATAACATTTTTTAATTCGCGTTGTTAGTAGTTATATGAGTTGTCTATTATCAAAGGTGGCAATCTGTGCATTTGGACAAAAAAAAAATATTGATATGTCGATACAGATTGATTTGAATATAATCGTCTCCTTCAAAGAATACGGTTCAAAACCTGCATTAAATAAAGGTTAATACTTAACCTGTTATTTATCTAAGATGTCGTTCAGAAGAGTTTTGTGACTGCCAACGGAATACAAAATCAATAATTCGTTTTTCTGATTTACCAATAATTGTCCAAAAGTCACATTGCCGGCTTTGATAATAGTCGACTCATATGTACAATTCGTACTGCCCAAATTGCCCAATTGTTTCAATGAATATAATCTCTATACTATATAAAAATGAATTGCTGTTCGTTAGTCTCGCTAAAACTCGAGAACGGCTGGACCGATTTGGAAGTCCAGGGAAGGTTTAAAAGGTGAGAAAATATAAAAAAATCTCGGAATTATATAAAAACAAACAATTTTGTTTTTCCTTTGATGTGTCTTTTATTTATCGATTGTTGGCACTACGAAGTCTGCCGGGTCAGCTAGTATTTAATATATTTAACACTTCCACATCGTAACTCAAAGTGCGATTGCCATTGATTCCGTTAACTAAATGACACTAGGCCGTGAGCTAATACGTGAATCTAACACGAAAACCTATCTTTATTTCGCAGGAGAACCGTCGAAATGGGATAAGAACTTCCTGCAAGTGATATTCGTGAAACGTAAGCTTCTTTTCTTTAATACTTACTGAAGAAGTACCTTTATTTTGTGGTCGTAAATTTCAAAATCGGGGCGGCTTAATGGATAAGACGTCCGATGTAATCGTAGCGAGCGATACGGCTGGGCCAGTTTTCGAATCCGGCAGGTAAGGACCGACGGCTCTAATGAAATACGTACTTATAAAATACTCACGAATGATTTCCACGATGGAGGAAAGCCGCTGAGTTTCTCACCGGATCTTCTTAGTGGGTGGCGATGTCGATCCCGTGCCGATCGGTAGATTGAGCCAAGCACTGCTCTTTCTAGGGCTATTGTAATGTAGGTACAATTATCTCGCCTATTTATGCCGTGAAGCAGTAATGAGTTCCTGACTGATAAGTGGGGCAGCCATTGTACTATAATAGACCTGAGACTTCTGTCGCAGTATTTACGTTGTTGTTGGCCATGGGCTTTTCCGTAACCACATAACTAAAATGCATATTATTGAAAACATTTTCCCTGTTTAGTGTTCACGATCATGGGCGCTCTTGGAAACAGTTATCATCCGAAATGTGAGTATCTATGTGTTTTTAATGACTTTTAAGCAATAATGATGTCGATACTTCGTTTTCCCGTGAAATAAGAACAAACAATTAAACATACAAAGAAACTTTCAAATTTATAATATCATCGTAAGTGACAATACATTCAACTAGAAATAAGAAAAAGTAAATCCAGTCTTCAATCCAACCAATCACACATGGACTCCATGGTATATAAGAATAAGTCACTCTTAATTTTAAGACCCGTGGTCCACTGCTTAGTGCGAGTTTGTAACGTTCTCGTTAGCGTAAAAGTTAACTCAAATTTGTATGGAGTTGGAACAGCGCCCCTTGCGGCAAACGCAGGCAAACGTTCCAAACTCCATACAAAATTGAGTTGACTTTTACGCTATCGAGTACGTTAAAAACTCGAACTAAGCACACAGGTGGTATCGACACATTTTCTCAGTAAAACAATCCCTGAAATACAAATGTTCACATCTCGCCATGAACACAACTAAAAAGCATACTTATTTATTTATTTTCATACACCTCTATTTTATGGAAGGTTCGCGTTCTACAGACCTATTTCTGTAGTCACTTAGTTACAAATGTTCGCATCTCGCGATGATCACTACAAATGTTTATAGCTCAGTCAAAACTTTAATTATAATTAAGGTGGTGACAACTTTGCGTGTTCTGTTTTAGACAAAGATATTTGTTTTAAATTTTATTTTCGTCCTCACTGCAATATATTGTATTTTATGGTAAAAAGAATTCATCTGGATATAAAGTTTCTCGAGTGACCAATGCTAACCATTTGACACCCATGTCACTTACCGGTGCCCAGGGATGCGGTGCATTCAATGAATTATGTCATCGTAAATTAACCCTCAGACACAGCCCACTGAGTTTCTCGCCGGATCTTCTCAGTGGATCGCGTTTCCGATCCGGTGGTAGATTTTGCGAAGCACGGCTCTTGCTAGGGTCAGTGTTTTAGCATCACTCCGGTTTGAGCCCCGTGAGCTCACCTTCTAGTTGCCTTTCTGTTACTAAGGCGCCGGATTATCTAGCAGACACTGGGAAAGACGAATGCGAAGATACGAACCAGAATCAAACTATTTCTAAGACTAAAGACTAAAGCATACATTAAAAACAAAAGTTAGGCAATCCGGCCGCTTAATAACAGAAGTCTACATAATTAGATCAGTGTGCCGCGTAGGGCACTGGTGACCTAGACGGCAAAGCTTAAAGGTCTAAGGGTTAACTGAGACGCAGCGTGGGTAGACCTCCCAAGGTCCGCCGTAATCAGTTCACAGACCATCAGATCCTATTCACATATAAATTCACATATATATTCATTCGCACATTCACATAGTATAATTCAATATTATTTTTAATACGCTTTTATCAGCTTCAGACGTATGTATGTTAGTATGTATGTTTAAAACGGAATCTTTGAACATGATTTTGACCCCCTTCAAAACGTCGGATTAACTCGCAATTTGGTATACTTATTAAGGACCGATGGTAACTCGATATTAAAAAAAAACACGCTTTTTTACAATAAAATATTTTTTTCTTACACTATTTTTAATACAAATTTATTAAAATTTATTTTCTATTTTTTTAGTTGGATTTTCTATAAAAGCGTATTTTGTTAGTTTTTTTAAGCTATTCTTTTTTATTAATACACTTCTCGTTTCTATTTTTAGTCGGAGGATATATTGTTGACGGTGAGTCTTTTATCTAATAATGAAACCTTTTTCAAACAAACTTTTACTATAGTCAAAATATCCCAATCGAAAAAGAGCGTTTACTTTTCGCTCTGAACCAATTTGTGCTTGCGTGAGCAACAAATTTGTTTTGCACCTTGTTCACGAATTTACCGATTACCGTCCTCGCCGAAGCCGTCGCTTGCGACGAAGGGCTCGACGAGTAAATTAACCCATAGAGGCCATAGACACAGCCCACTGAGTGTCTCGCCGGATCTACTCAGTGTCGCGTTTCCGATCCGGTGGTAGATTCTGCGTAGCACTGCTCTTGCTAGGGACAGTGTTAGCAACACACCTGAGGGTTTGAGCCCCGTGAGCTCACCTACACATCAAGGAGATCCTGTACTATCCTTTCAAGGCTATCAGCATAGGTAGGAAAAAAAGAATAATTCTTGGGACGATGCTTCAGTCGTTTTATGGATGCTCACCTCTAGCGATTAATTCGAATCGTTCAAACGGATACGAATTGATAATTGATGAGGAACGAGCGGTGAACGATTCGAATAGATTCGTGAACGAGATCCGTGCACAGTGAATACTAGGACTCATGAGCTGCACACACACGGACGGCTTCGAACGGCGAAGGTATCGCCTGACGTCAGCGTATGTGCTGCTTGTGCCCGTCTTCCTTACGTGACACGTAAAAGATATGTCATTGTTTGACATTTCATGATCGATCCCGCGAGTCTGCGTGAACGAAGCCTGGAGGAATTTTTTTAAACAGTTTTATCATTACCTTTTTCGTATCTATAGATTTTCTCTTTGTCATAGCTAAAATTGCTTATTTTGCTATTTTTAATAACAAGGTATTCTATGTATTATAAAAATAAAGCTTTTTACGTGATAACCTCTTATAAATCAATGAACAACGGCTGCACGCACGAAAAAGTGTCACGTTCCGCCTGAGACTGAGCGTGCAAGCGAGAGCGCGGAACAAGCAATAGAGAGGCACGATTGGCCCAAGCGTTGGCCTGTGACACATTTTTCTCTCTTCTCGCGTGACGGCAGAACTAGCAGTTCGAATAGTTCTGCTACTGACGTTATCACGTAAAGCTATCGGCTGTAAACCGACTTTACAGACAACCAATTTTTTTTAATAGGATTTGCTGAATACTTAGAAGACGTGGACACTAAATACGAATTAGGTAAGTTACTTTTTAATTGTTTCGTTAGTTAGATGCGAATAAAGATCTAATGCTGGTGGGCTGTCACCATGGACGTCATTAAGACCAGAGTTACAGGCGAGCAGTTGCCGGTCGGCTCTTCTCGGGTCTCGTTTGAAGGAGCACACGTTATAGCCTCCGGATAATATTGTGGGAGGGGGAAGTATAGTCGGAAGCCGGAGGGTATGTAGCAAAAATACCTCTGGAAGCAAATCGCGGACGCACACCCTGATTTTAGGTAGCAGGGGTGATGGTGGCGAGGTAATCATTTCAAGTAATTCCTCGGAGCATCCCCTATAGAACATTTTATTATCTTCTGTAGACCTATAAGTTCCAAACGATTCGTGAGAACGTCGTTGATAATTCGACGATCCTATTCTGTTTGGAGTCGAATGGGACAAGCTGTAATTTGGGTAGCTTAGCAAAGATTAGCCTCAGAATTCGGAGCAGTACTCAATGCAGCTCAATTCGCTTTAGCATAACATTGGTATCGCGACAGCGCTCGTATTACATAATAACTCGTATTTTTATCGTATCCATACCGATGGAAAGGATAAAGACGTAGTGAAAACAGAAAACTAATTAAATAAATTACATTTTAATGCCAGCCATACGTAACTTACGTTTCAAATGGCCAGCATTGAAAAGTATGACTTCATAGGTGAAGTAGGTAGACTTCATTTTTTAACTAAGGCGAACCGATCCTAGAGTACAAAATTGACATTAGTCGCTTAGCGGAAGCGAGATGAAATTGGCAAAGACACTAATCTTAAAGTAAAACGCGCCAACGTACAAAAGGCAGTGTCTGTTCTTAGATTGCAAGAATTAAAATTCATAATACGTTCTTACAGGTTTCATACAGAAAATCAAAGAGATCAAACAACGAATAACTGTCTGCAATAGGCACACTCTCAACGAGACTTTGAACAAATCCAAGGATACTGATTTCGAAAAAGAATATAATACTGATGATGACGTTAATAATGAAGGCGATGAGCAGGAAACTAAGGATAAAGACTACAAACCTGCGAAACCAAATGAACCTAAGAAAAACGAAAACGACGATGACCCATCCTCTAACGGAGGGAAAGGAGGCGAACCCTCTACTAATGAGAGTAAAGAACATAAAAACGGCAAACCTGAAGGTTCAAGAAAACCAGAACGTCCTGGGAAACCAGAGGGATCTAAGAAAACCGGAAACGATAATGACGATGACACAGACTCCAAAGGTAAGAAAGTGACTGAAGATAGAGGGGAATCCTCTACTGATAAAATTAAAGATAAAAAGGCCAAGCCTGAAGGTTCAAAAAAACCAGAACGTCCTGGGAAACCAGAGAAATCTAAGAAAACCGGAAACGATAATGACGATGAGACAGACTCCAAAGGTAAGAAAGTAACTGAAGATAGAGGCGAATCCTCTACTGATAAAATTAAAGATAAAAAGGACAAGCCTGAAGGTTCAAGAAAACCGGAACGTCCTGGGAAACCAGAGGGATCTAAGAAAACTGGAAACGATAATGACGATGAGACAGACTCCAAAGGTAAGAAAGTAACTGAAGATAGAGGCGAATCCTGTACTGATAAAATTAAGGATAAAAAGGACAAGCCTGAAGGTTCAAGAAAACCGGAACGTCCTGGGAAACCAGAGGGATCTGAGAAAACCGGAAACGATAATGACGATGAGACAGACTCCAAAGGTAAGAAAGTAACTGAAGATAGAGGCGAATCCTCTACTGATAAAATTAAAGATAAAAAGGACAAGCCTGAAGGTTCAAGAAAACCGGAACGTCCTGGGAAACCAGAGGGATCTAAGAAAACCGGAAACGATAATGACGATGAGACAGACTCCAAAGGTAAGAAAGTAACTGAAGATAGAGGCGAATCCTCTACTGATAAAATTAAAGATAAAAAGGACAAGCCTGAAGGTTCAAGAAAACCGGAACGTCCTGGGAAACCAGAGGGATCTAAGAAAACCGGAAACGATAATGACGATGAGACAGACTCCAAAGGTAAGAAAGTAACTGAAGATAGAGGCGAATCCTCTACTGATAAAATTAAAGATAAAAAGGACAAGCCTGAAGGTTCAAGAAAACCGGAACGTCCTGGGAAACCAGAGGGATCTAAGAAAACCGGAAACGATAATGACGATGAGACAGACTCCAAAGGTAAGAAAGTAACTGAAGATAGAGGCGAATCCTCTACTGATAAAATTAAAGATAAAAAGGACAAGCCTGAAGGTTCAAGAAAACCGGAACGTCCTGGGAAACCAGAGGGATCTAAGAAAACCGGAAACGATAATGACGATGAGACAGACTCCAAAGGTAAGAAAGTAACTGAAGATAGAGGCGAATCCTCTACTGATAAAATTAAAGATAAAAAGGACAAGCCTGAAGGTTCAAGAAAACCGGAACGTCCTGGGAAACCAGAGGGATCTAAGAAAACCGGAAACGATAATGACGATGAGACAGACTCCAAAGGTAAGAAAGTAACTGAAGATAGAGGCGAATCCTCTACTGATAAAATTAAAGATAAAAAGGACAAGCCTGAAGGTTCAAGAAAACCGGAACGTCCTGGGAAACCAGAGGGATCTAAGAAAACCGGAAACGATAATGACGATGAGACAGACTCCAAAGGTAAGAAAGTAACTGAAGATAGAGGCGAATCCTCTACTGATAAAATTAAAGATAAAAAGGACAAGCCTGAAGGTTCAAGAAAACCAGAACGTCCTGGGAAACCAGAGGGATCTAAGAAAACCGGAAACGATAATGACGATGAGACAGACTCCAAAGGTAAGAAAGTAACTGAAGATAGAGGCGAATCTTTTAATAGTAACATATCAGAAGGTGCTGAACGTGGAACTGCTTGCAAAAATAAAGGAAATAGTGATGGAAAATCTAGAAGCACTGATAATAGTGGAACTCAGTCTCAGGAGAAAAAGAAAAAGTCGCACGGATCTAAAAAGATAATCAATAACAACCAGTCCGAATCCAAAGATTTCCAAAGATACAGTGAACTCAAGCGATCGCAATATAGTGAAAACGACGAAAACCTCTCAAACAATCAGAACGATAATGAAAATGGTAACACTGTACGATCCTCTGAGAGCGCGTACCAATTTAATCAACAGGAATCAAAGAAATCTAGCCAGAGATCTTTCAGAAGTTTTCAATCAAACAGTGAAAATAACGATCCCAATGAATCTACCAAGGAAATCAGCTCTAGCCAGTCCTCATCGGAGAGCGCTTCATCGTCTCGGAGCAGTTATCATTCTAGCAGCATGCAAAGATACCAAAAGACATCGGTTGATGATGATCAAAATGAATAGACAAATAAAATATATTTAGAACCAGAATGGATATTACCGGGATACACTTTTCATATCTAGCTACAAGAGAGCTTAACAGCAGTAAATTTAAGAATGAAGAATTGGCGAACACTACTGTGGTTGCAGATATATTAAGAAAATCCAATTACAATTCGATTATTAATAGCATCTATCAAATCGATACCGAAAACATTATGTTTTTCAAAAACTCTTCCATAATATTTACAATATATTATGCCATTCCAAACAAAAAACAAACTGTTAATACTAATCAAGGTTCAATGAATAGGTTATTTTCAAAGTAACCTGTTTCTGAGGCTTTATATAAAAAGTCAAAGATGCGTAGAAATATGTGAGCTCGCCAATGTCGAATATACGGTCTCACGTGCACAAGCTAATAATTAAAGTAGTGTTCGCTTTAAAAAATATAATGTATAGTATTTCAAAGGTATTTCCTGCAAGGATTAGATCGGTTGACAATGACCACAGGCGATTAAGTTAAAATGGACAAAGAGATTTTAGAATAAGAAAATTGTTTGAAGCATTTAGAAAAGCGGCCGATAAGCCCCAAAAAAAATTTATGTGAATTAACAAATAAAGCATTTGAAATTTGTTTACTTGTGTTTCTTTGTTTGTTTTAACAACATTACGGAATCCTTTTCATTCCAAAATTTCAAAATTCCAAAAATCCGTATGCTCCTATACATAAATAGGTATAATAAAAAGTGACCCATTCGAAGTCGGTAGGCAGCGACATCGGGGCTTCATAAGTGCAAAAAGTCGAGTTCGCACGTGTAGGTATCACACAAATACCATTATGCCTATTTCTGCCATTAAATAGTTATCAGACACAGCCCACTGATTTTCTCTTCGGATCTTCTCAGTCGGTAGCGCTTCCGATTCTGCGAAGAACTGCTCTTGCTGGGGCTAGTGGTAGCGAAGGTCAGGTTAGGGTCCCGTGAGCTCATCTACTCGCCGGGTGAATCTGCTGTGACCCCTCAGTCACTAGAATAGTTAAAAAAAGGGAGCCCCACCTCGATACATACACTACTTCAATGAAGCAATGCGACGTGATAATCGGCTCACGCAGGAGCCACTCAGTGTCGACGCCCTGGACACACTCTTACGAATTCACCCGATCCACTGACACAGCAATTACACGTCTGCGACTCTAGCACTATAGATTACACAGGCAACCGTATTTGTCGAACAATCCGACGAGAAACCTAACTCCGGTAACTAATAAGCCCGTTGATTCCGATCCCGTATTAGATGCACTCACGCAGCTGCTGCCTCTGAGCTGCCAGGTCTCTTTCGATGGTGCTCGAGCAGCTGTTAGCAAATACTACCCCTCCTGGCTGATTCCGTGTACGCCGACCTGTCCTGGTGAAACTGGATATGCCTTCGAGCCATAATTAATACCTACCTTTTTTTTGCTTAGATGGGTGGACGAGCTCACAGCCCACCTGGTGTTAAGTGGTTACTAGAGCCCATAGACATCTACAACGTAAATGCGCCACCCACCTTGAGATATAAGTTCTAAGGTCTCAAGTATAGTTACAACGGCTGCGCCACCCTTCAAACCGAAACGCATTACTGCCTCACGGTAGAAATAGGCAGGGTGGTGGTACCTACCCGCGCGGACTCACAAGAGGTCCTACCAATAAAAACCTACTACAACTCTTAACAAAATCATTGTACTGTAATAAAAAATTGTATTGTAATAAAAAAACTAGTTTTTTTTGGCTTTGCCTATTCGCTGGTAGCCTAAGAGGCTATTTCAGCTACGCCCGGACGGGTGGTGAGCTCTCGAGCTCAACTTGACAGAATCTGCTAACACTAGTTTTAGCAAGAGCAGTGCTTCGCCGAATCTACCACCGGATCGGAATCGCGACCCACTGAGAAGATCCGGCGAGAAACTCAGTGGACTGTGTATATGGTTTTTTGGATTTACGAAAGGAAGATCATCCACTGAGCTTGTGATATTGCTCGGTAGACCGACGGTCCGAATGCTGTTTTTCGAAGCTTGTATATACGCAAGCTTATCTTGAAGGCATCTATCAAATATCTTGTGCTCTGTGATGATGGGGGGGTCCCACAGGATAAGGATAAGGATAAGGTAGTATACCTCGCTCAGGCTCTTCTTTACATATTGAAAATTGGCGATTTAATGGTGGCAGGGCGCCTCATGATCCCACATTTGTGGGCATCAGCATCTCGTCTATTTCTGCCGGGTAACAGTAACGCGTTTCGACTTAAAGAGCGCGGCGACCGTTGTACTATATTTGAAAACCTGAGACAGAGAATGCGTGTCAGAGTTTGCAGCATTTACATTGTCGATGTCAATGGGCTCCAGTGACCACTTAACAGCAGGTGATCCGTGAGCTCGTTAAAATATTTGAATAGCAATTAATATACTTTAAACTACTAGTAGGCAATGAATGGTACTATGATTGGACTCACTTTGGATTCGCAAAAAGAACTGTAAGTATCATTGTGTTTCATGAGAATTTAATGATTTTTTGGTAACACGCATGTCATTTATTAATTACTAGCTTCACCCGCGGCTTTGCTCCCAACAAAATGCAATTTTATATTAAAACATAAAAGTCATAAGACGATTCAGAAAGCTAACTACGTAAGATAATTTAGGTGAAAATATGTATGAACACACCCACCCACACCCACACAAATACATTCTCTTTAGATTATACATCTCTCCCTTCAATCGGTCCCTCATTACATAGACTATAACTTTTTTTGAAAAAATTTAGGGATCCTTACTAAAACTTCAAGGTGTAAAAATATTACCTAAAATATTCTTTACATCGCGTGCCGTGCGGAAACTATTGATGATATAATAAAATAATGTACTACGACCTTGTAGAACACATTATTATTTACAAAAAGTGTCGTGACACCATATGTCTAACTATTATAGTTATGCCGCAATAACTGTTTTTTTATTTAAAAAAAAAACAGCGTCAAATATCGTTGAAATTTTTTTGTTAAAGACCCGAGCGGAGCCGGAGTGGACCGCTTGTATATTATATAATTACTAGCTGACCTGGCAAACGTTGTGTTGCCTTAAATAAGATTTCTAGGGAAATTCTAGTGTAGAAAAAAAACCTCATTCAACCACATAATACCATATTATAACCAAAAAAAAATTATCCAAAATATAAAAATAAAAAATTAATGTTTAGGGTGGACAACCCTGGCGCTCGACAAAACCCAGGCCCTGTTGTTTCACGGGCCGGGACGAGCGCCGCCTCTGGGTGCCCACCTCGTGATCGGAGGCGTCCGCGTCGGGGTCGGGGTGACCGGTCTTCGGTACCTCGGCCTTGAACTGGATGGTCGGTGGAACTTCCGCGCTCACTTTGCGAAGTTGGGCCCTCGAGTGATGGCGACGGCCGGCTCTTTGAGCCGGCTGCTTCCAAACGTCGGGGGTCCCGATCAGGTGGCGCGCCGCCTCTACATGGGGGTGGTGCGGTCGATGGCACTATACGGGGCTCCCGTATGGTGCCACGCCCTGACCCGCAAGAACGTCGCGGCGCTGCGACGTCCGCAGCGCGCGATCGCGGTCAGGGCGATCCGAGGATACCGCACCGTCTCCTTCGAGGCGGCGTGCTTGCTCGCCGGGGCGCCACCCTGGGACCTGGAGGCGGAGGCGCTCGCTGCCGATTACCGGTGGCGTAGCGACCTCCGCTCTAGGGGGGAAGGGCGCCCCGGCGAAGGAGTAGTTCGAGCGCGGAGGCTCCAATCTCGGCGGTCCGTGCTGGAGGCGTGGTCTCGCCGCTTGGCGGACCCGTCGGCCGGCCTCCGTACCGTCGAGGCGGTCCGCCCGGTTCTCGCGGACTGGGTGGGCCGCGACCGCGGATGCCTCACCTTCCGGCTGACGCAAATGTTGACCGGCCATGGTTGTTTTGGCCGGTACCTTTTCAAAATAGCCGGAAGGGAACCGACGGCGCAGTGCCACCACTGCGCTGACCGCGACGAGGAAGACACAGCGGAACACACATTGGCGCGTTGCTCTGGATTTGACGAGCAACGCGCCGCCCTCGTCGCGGTCATAGGAGAGGACCTCTCGCTGCCGCGCGTCGTGGCTACGATGCTCGGCAGCGACGCGTCCTGGAAGGCGATGCTCGACTTCTGCGAGTCCACCATCTCGCAGAAGGAGGCGGCGGAGCGAGAGAGGGAGAGCTCTTCCCTTTCCGCACCGATCCGTCGCCGTCGAGCCGGGGGCCGGAGGCGGGAATACGCCCGTACGTCCCGGCCCCTGTAGGTGGCGGCCTCCCCCCGGTGAAGGTCAAGGGGCGACCTGAGGGGGTGAGGCCGCGCGGCGCGCTACCAGCACTCTAGCGCGCTGCCGTGGAGTGAATAGAGCGACCGGTCGACGGTGTATCGCGTCCCGACCCGGCAGGCTGGTTCTGGTCCAGCGGGGTATTCCGGGACACCAGCGGCACCGTCTGGGCGGCCCGACGGGCTGCCGTACCGAGACGGCCGACGTTTCAGAGCCTTCGATTCGCCTCGAAGGCTCCGTCGGCTGGGCGTCCTTGGGGTGAGCCGTGCCGTCTGGTTGTAGTGTTGACCGCGGTAGCCCCCCTACCTCATCCGGGTTCTGACCTCGGAGGGGATCGGACGTCGGGTGTAAGAGTGCAGGGGAGTCGTTTAGTGGGTGGGTCCTAAAATCCTTGGGCCCGCGGTCTGCTCACAACACCATGCAGATCGTTGAGTCTCACATACCCCGCGCGCCCCTTTTGCGCGGGGACCTCGTAGGAGGTTCGGCCCTCTACCCGAAAAAAAAACAAAAAGGGTGGACAACCCTTATCACTTAGGGATATGAAAAATAGATAGTAGCCGATTCTCAGACCTACTGAACATACTATTGATACACAAACAAACCAAAGAAACATGGCTGGCAAGCTACGATTGATACACAAATAAAACCAAAAAAACATGGCTGAAAAATGTAAAGTGAGTAAAACAGGAGACTGGCTTCGTCCACATCCCTACTACGTGATGTTTGCTGGATGAGTGGTGACACCTGGCGGGGATAACTGATCAATTGATAGTTGATCAGTAGTCGACCGGCGAGGGTCTCAAATATATTAAGTGTATAATCTATGGGCGAGGGCGGGAGATCAAATTGAATTTAAAAAAAAAACCATAATTAAAGGAACTTGAAATTATAAACTCTGAATCAGAATTTATCGTACTACAATTATAACATTTAATTGCCATCTTGCAACCTTATTGCGGATCTGTGCATAGAATAAAAATCGGGATGGAAAAATAGGGGTTGATCGTATAAGAGTGAAAATTGAGAATAATATGATTTTTTTTATTTTAAGTCATGATAAAACAATAATAAAAACTTGCCAAAAAAATTTAAGTTTATAAAAAACAAATTAAAAAATAGGGGTTGATCATAGAGGGATGAAAAATTGAGAGTAACATCAGATTTTTTATTTTAATTCATGACAAAATAAAAATAAAAATGAAAATCTTTCCAAAAAAAATAAAGTTAAATAAAAAATAAAAAATAGGGGTTGATCGTAGAGGGGTGAAAATATCAGAGTAATATGAAGTTTTTTATTCTAAGTCATGACAAAATAAAAACAAAATTCTTGCAAAAAAATAAATTTTTAATTAGCAAATAAAAAATAAGGGTTGATCGAAGAGGGGTGAAAATTTAGGGTTGTATGTATTTTTGTATGCTGTATCATAAATATCTAGAAACAAAAAAAAATACATGTGTGCAATTCACACGTGGTAGAAGTGAAACCTTCCAAAATTAAAATACAATTATCCTAAACGTCTTAAGTATATGTAAAATTTTGTCATTAGTAAATAATTGTAAGGTAGCGCCCTCTGTGAATTGATATTTAAATTTCACGTATAATCCTAAATTAAAATTCACTACAAGAGCTTTCATACACACGTTAGTATTAAAAAATCTCACAGATGGCGCTGTATTAAATAGTATGTATATTTCTGTCTCATTCTTTGCTGGCTTCATCCTACACATTTTTGTATTTGTGTCTCTTACCTGTCGTTTTTTCCGTTGCATCCGGTTTGAAATCACAACGATTCTAAAGAAGTTTTCACTTCAAAA